>OY998254.1:72026991-72499491 GCA_963922045.1 Persicaria maculosa
TGATAGACGACGAATCGTGGTGGTGTTCCTGGTTTTCGAAGATCCTTCATTTAGGTGGAGGCAGCGTCGGTGATCCACACCTCCTCAGGAGTTGCCCTTTCCGGCTGGGGTACTGTCTTGAGTATTTGCACTCTCCCAGGTTCTGAGGAGTTGCCCTTTCCGGCTGGGGTACTGTCTTGAGTCTTTACACTCTCCCAGGTTCTTGGCACTCATGGCACATCTCAGTTCTCGATCGACTTCTCCGCTAGTTGACGACTTATATGAGTTGACTGAGTTTTTCTTTCCTCTTTGATTCTTTGTGTTATTATGTCTTATTTGTATTGACGGTTTTCCGTCTACTAACTTGTTCGGCCATCGAGTTTCAGGTATGCGTCCATCCTACTAATATTTTACTATAAGTGTCTCAAGTGCAACTTATTGAACAATCCAATAGGGAACTCCAATCTTAGCTTTGAACTTAAATATAACCTACTTTTTGTCCAATGTGTAGTTTAACATTTAGATCAGTTCATGAAACATACAGTACGAAACAATAGTCAGTAAAGACTTCTCTTTTATGCCTTTGGGGTCCCTGAAAATAACTCTGGCTTTTGGGGTGAACTCAATGAAAACTTTTAGCTTTGGATTGTTACTTGGAAAAGAGTTGTTTTAATCTAGTACTCTATGAAATTTAAACTAGTCCCATAATCCTCAAATACCTGGAAAATAAAAGAGATGTCGAAATCCGAAATCTCATTTCCTAAACATTTATAATTGACCTGTATGACCCCAATGAAAGATTGATTGAAGTGGCTATACATTGCTACCGGAATTTAGCTGTCATATTCACCCTCAGCAAACTTGTTTTCTGGATAGTGAACAACAATGACTTTGTTCCCATCGAACTTTCTGCCATTCATCCCCTTCCTTGCTTTGGAAGCACTATCGACATCTGCATACTCCAAGAACACCTACAGCAGCTCCGAAATTTGCTGAAAGGAAATATAAGTTGAAAGGAAATAACCACATCAGTACATCACCCAAGTGACTCCGAATCCTATTGGCCCTATTCATTACATTCATTCCGATCCCACCACCACCCTAAAGCAGGCTTTTGTTTGATCCTATTGTTCTTATGACAGAATATACCATTATATACTCTTGTATGCCTAAGTTTGTAGATAGGAAAATGATGCATCCTAGGGGCAAAAGGACATCAAATGTGGTTAGAGGAAACAACACATTAGTATGAAGCCAAGTCTTACCAAATTTGCTGCCTTCATCCCTCATGTCCTCAACAATGTATTCATACTCCTGTCATCCTTTAGATCATCCACAGTCACACACTGAGTTAAGCATACAACTTTAGTGGGAAGACCACCTGGCTGTAGCATCACTTTCTGCAAGAAAAAATGATCACATCAGCCCCAAGGAAACATTGGGAGAGAGAGATAGGTTCACCAATCCAAAACGCATAAGCTACCCTGAATGATAATTTTTTTTTTTAAAATGAAACCCATAACCAATTCTAACAAGCAAATATAAGTTATATGATAAACAACCGAGCAATAATCTTGTGTACAGACTAAGTTTACCTGCAGGGCAATCTGCTGTTGTGCATGCAACAAAACACTCTCCTGCTCAGGTTTGGGTTATGAGACACCCTGATTTGCCCGCCTAACTGTAAGAGTTCTATCACCCATTTTTATTCTAGTTAGAGCTTGGCAGACAACATCCGTAACTGATACGTCATTGTAAACACAGAAAGCATATCCTTTCGAATTTCCAGTGTCTTTGTCCTTTTGACCAGATCAAAGCCCCTAAGTGGTCCATATAATTCCAAAAGCTCCCGAACCTGAAGTTCAGTTAAGTAATAAGGGAGCCCACCGACAAATATCCTATCAGGTCCTTCAAGAACACCTGCAGTTCCTGGTCTTAAACCCACTGCAGCAAGGTTCAGATTTGGACCAAGAGTAGCAGCAACTAATGGTTTGTAGTCACTAGGTCTCCTTACTTTAACAGGTGTTCCCTACATAGCAATAACTAAAACAGCAAATAAGCATGATGATCAATATCACTTCAAAATCAGGCAAGTATATGTTTAATAGTTAAAAAGAATATTTTTTCACTTTCAGCTAACTACATTCTTGAAAATCAGTAGGCAAGTACTAATCTACAAAATATATGTATGTTTATGAGGCTTGTGGGCCCCCCCCGATAATTGTATTGGTCCTTACTTGGGGTTTGCAACCCTGAGTAGGACCCATGGTGGTGTCCCCTAACTAGGTTTCTCGGCTTAATTAGGGACGACACCTCGTTTTATTTCCTACATATTTATTTCCCGCACTATGTAAAAACACTTAGTATTAATACAATTTACCTTTAAAATAAAAAATAAAAAAAATAAAAAAAAACCTGGGCCAGCAGTATTCCCTCCAATTGCGCCCATAACATGGCTGAAATATACAGCAATAGACTGCAGTTTGCAATAACAAGGGCTACTATTAGTTCTGACCATATATACCAAGATTTTCTAAAAAGCAACTTAAATAGCAGGAAAGAGAAAGACAGTTAACATAAGGGTCTGTTTGGTTGAAAATGTTGAGATATGAATCTAGATCACCTTTATATCATTTTACATCAATTATGATCAACCCACAATCCCTCATTCCCATATGCTTTGTTTTTTCCATTTCCTATATTCCATTCCCCCCCCCCCCCATCCAGAAACGGTTATGAGCGCTCAGAGCGAAAACCCTAAGCCGCCGCCTTCGGCAACCATGCCTAACGGGGAGAGACTCCGGCCTCCGGGGGATCCGCCAGACGGCCAGAGATCATGGAAAGAGACAGTCTTGGGTGGTGTTCAGTCGCGCAAACCCGCCTTTGCTCCGGGCATCCTGGACGGGAAGGTTCTGGTCTCCTTTCCCGATGGCGCTGAAGGAGATCCGGTGGTTGAAATTGGGCAGGAGGTCATGGATGCGTTGGCATCAACGTGGAAATCTTCGGTGATAATCAAATTGCTCGGTGGTTTTGCCCCCTACGATATCATGGAAAGGAAGCTTAAGGAATTGTGGAGGCCTAGAGGGACGCTTTTCCTAGCGGATCTCCCGAATGGCTACTATGTTGTTAGGTTTGATAATGACTACGACTATAGTAACGCGCTTACTGGAGGGCCATGGATGATCTTCGGGCACTATCTAATCACCAAAGCTTGGTGTCCGAAATTTGACCCGGAGAAGGACGTCATAACCACTTCTCCGGCGTGGGTTAGAATAGCCAAATTACCAATAATGTTCTATGAAGAAGAGGTTTTGTGGAAGATTGCTTCTGGAATTGGAATGCCGGTTAAAGTCGATACCAGGACGTTGTTTTCTAGTCGAGGAAGATATGCCCGAATCTGTGTGGAAGTGGACCTTCTCAAACCGCTAAAAGGTATGGTGACTATCAATGATCGTCGATATTTTCTTGAGTATGAGGGCCTTCACAAAATCTGCTTCAAGTGTGGTCATTACGGTCACATTGCGATGCAATGTTCTAAGGGAGCCCAGGGTGATAAGGGGACGCCTGTCAACAATAGTAAGAGTCTGCCTGTTGTGAACGGAGGAAGCTCGAACACCGATCAAGACCCGACTGAGTCGTCTGACAGTCCGATGGAGAATGCAGAAGGGGAGAAGAGTGGTTGCTATGGCCCGTGGATGGATGCTCCTAGACGTCGCCGGAATTCCAATGGAAACACTAGGGCACCCGGAGGAAAGACTAGGAGTAACGAGCGTGATGGCCAGCAGAAAGTCAACGTCGGTAACAGTTTCGGAAGTTTGGAGGTGGATGCGGATATCACGGAGGGTAAGGATCATGATCATAATTGTGCCAATAATCAGGGTTGTGGGAACCGTGTCGAAAAAGGTAAGAGTGTGGAAGTGCAACCTATAGTCAATCCGTCTAGTGAGGCAGAAGGTTTAAGTCGTGGTGTCATGGGTACCTTTGTTCCGGGTTACAAGGACAAGTCGGCAAAAACTAATCCAAGGAAGGCGTTTAATCGGAAAGGCGGGTTGAAGACAAATGGGCCGAATGGGGGAGTCATCTTAGGCTCAACGAAGAGACGACGTTGCGATGAGCCAGCACAAGTGTGGAAAGCTAAATTTGTTACTCCTGACAGTTCGGAAAGAGTTGATGGGAGGGAGGATCAGCCTGGCAGTGCTAACGATGGCCGGGACCGCGTGGGGGCAGCGCAACAGGGTATTGATCAAGAGGGGACGGTGAGTATGAGTGGGACGGATAGAATGGAGATAGTCAGTAATATCGAGTCGGAGAGGAATCCAGGTATTGGGGGTTCAAGTCACTATGAGACAGCCAGGAATGAGGGCTTGATGAAGGATGCTAATGCCGGAGCGATAGGTGTCGAACCTGACTCGGCTAACCTGACCGCTACACCTCAATGAATTGCATTTTTTGGAATTGCTGCGGAGCCGGTAGCGGCGGGTTCCGTAGAGCGGTGAAGTACATGAGTAGACGTCATAAGGTTGATATGATCGCTATCCTTGAGCCGAAAATCTCGGGGGACAGGGCGACAGAGGTTTGTGATAGACTTGGTTTCTCTAGAAGGGAGATTGTTGAAGCGGATGGTTTCCGAGGGGGTGTCTGGCTCCTTTGGAAAGATGAGAAGATCGATGTTGTGATTCTTCAAAGACACGAGCGGTTCATAGTTGCTGAGGTTTCGCTTGGCTCACGGACGGTCACTCTCGTTGTTGCTTATGCCTATCCGAATGAGATCGATCGTCGGCGGTTCTGGGACGACTTGGAAGTGGCTACGGCTGAACGGCAGGGCGCTTTGATTGTCGGGGGTGATTTCAACTGCGTTCTGCACAGTTGGGAAAGGAATTCGTCGACCGGAAGGCTATCACCTGATACAGAGAGGTTCAGTAGTTGGATAAATCGTGTTGAGCTCATCGATTTGGGTTTCTCGGGGCCATGTTTCACTTGGTCCAGAGGTCTTGATCCGGCAAACTACAGAGCGAGCAGGATTGATCGTGTCTTCACCAATGCTGATGGTCGGCTGCAGTGGCCTAAGGCGGTTGTTAGACACTTACCGAAATTCAGCTCTGACCATTGCCCTATCCTCCTTGAACTCACTCCTGCTAGGAAGTTTAGGAAGGATCGGCGTCCGTTTCGCTTTCAAGCTGCTTGGACCACACACCCTCAATTTCGTGATCTTGTTCATGAGTCATGGGACAGGCATGTGCCGGCTACACAAGCTCTTCAGGGCCTTCAATCTACCTTGCTGAAGTGGAATAAAGAGACTTTCAGGGATATCTTTGTGCGGAAATCTGCACTGGAAAGTCGTCTTAGTCAGATACAAGGCGAGCTTGCTAATCAGGTGACCGATGAGCTACTGAAAAGTGAAGAAGAAGTCCAATCTGAACTTGCCACGACCCTCGAGCAGGAGGAACTTCTTTGGTTCCAAAAGTCGAGGGAGCAGTGGTTATGTTCGGGAGATCGTAACACTTCCTTTTTCCATTTATCCACCATTATTAGGCGTCGGAGGAACAAAATTGAAGTTTTGAAAGGAGGAAGTGGGGAGAAGATCACTGAGGCTGAAGCTATTGAGAGGGAGATCTTGGATTTCTTTCGGAACCTGTACACCATTCCTAACGAGGAGATGATGCCAGCAGCCTTGCAACCTGGTGCTTTCCCTCCGATACCGAGTGTTGATTGGGATTGGATTTCTACTCCGATTTCGGATGAGGAGATCAGTCGAGCAATGAGAGAGTTGGGACCTTCGAAAGCCCCAGGGGTGGATGGTTTCCATGCGATGTTTATCCAGAAATATTGGGAAGACGTAGGGCCATCGGTGAAGGAGTGTGTGCAGAGATTTTTTGATACTTCTGAAATGCCGGAAGACTTGAATACGACTCTGATTGTCTTGCTCGCAAAGGTGGCCAAGCCGGAAACAGTCGCGCAGTTTCGCCCTATAAGCCTTTGTAATGTGATTTACAAATCTATTACAAAAGTGCTTGTTAACAGGATGAGACCTCTTCTCTCTTCTCTTATTAGTCCTATGTAAGGTAGCTTCTTACCGGGTAGGCTTATAACGAATAATATCGTCGTGATGCAGGAACTTGTCCACTCTATGAGGAAGAAGAGGGGTGCAAAAGGATGGATGATTCTAAAGATTGACCTCAAGAAGGCCTATGATCGGTTGAGATGGGACTTTGTGATTGATACTTTGAGCATGGCGGGGTTCCCGGAGGAATGGCAACAGTGGATTGCGGCTTGCATAACCACCGTCTCGACAAGAGTCCTTGTTAACGGCGAGATGACGGAGGAATTTAAGCCTACGAGAGGCTTACGACAGGGAGACCCTATATCTCCTTATTTATTTATTCTTTGTATAGAGCGTCTGAGCCATGCTATTTTCAGGGCGGTTGATAATGGCGAGTGGATTCCTGCCCGCCTTACAAGGAATGGGCCGGATATCTCACACGTCTTGTTCGCTGATGATATCGTCCTCGTGGCGGAGGCATCGGTTAGCCAGCTCCGGGTGGTCCAGCGGATATTGGATGGCTTTTGTTCGGCATCGGGTCAAAGAGTGAGCATTCCGAAGTCCAAGCTCTTTGTCTCACCTAATGTGAGGCCGGAGGTGGTGGCCGAATTGAGAAGGGGGTGTGGCTTTGAGGTGACGGACAACCTGGGTAGCTATCTGGGCATGCCGGTGCTTCATAGACGTGTCAATAAGGACACTTTCGCCCCATTGATTGATAAGATTGGCTCGAGGCTCTCAAGTTGGAGAGGGAAATACCTAAGCTTAGCAGGGAGGATAACTCTAACTAAATCCGTTCTCTCGTCTATCCCTGTATATACTATGGCTTCGGTTATGTTGCCTGCGGATACTTGCACTAAAATTGATAAATTGTGCAGGAACTTCATATGGGGTGATAGCGAGGATGGTCGGCGACTGCATCTGGTGAACTGGGAGGTGGTCTGCAACCCTAAACACCTTGGCGGGTTAGGCATTCGTGCAATGCGTGACCTAAATATTGCAACCACTGGCAAGCTATGTGGAGGTTCTTAACGAGCACAGACGGTGTGGTCTGGTGTGATGTTCTCCGAGCTAAGTATACTAGGTCTATGACTGCCGGTGTCGCTGGAACATCTCATGTGTGGTCAAGTATGCTTCAAAGCTCGAGCGCGGTAGTTGCTGATGGGGTGCGTTGGATCATTGGCGATGGCACCCTTATTCACTTCTGGACTGATTTGTGGTTGGGCGATCGGCCTCTTCATTTTGAGGCGCATCCGGGGTTGGTCGAGACTGATATGCAGAGAACGGTTCGCTCTTATTGGCGTGACCATGAAGGGTGGGATTGGGAGGTGCTGCAACCTCTCTTGCCGGCCACGTTTTTGATGAAGTTGGCTGCGATTGGTATAGATGAATGCGAGGGAGAGATGGACAGACTCAATTGGAAAGCTTCGCCGGATGGGAACTATTCGATAAGTCTGCCTATGAATCGCTCCGAGGTACTCGCGATGTTTGTTTCAATGATGCCCAAGTTTATAAAAGGATCTGTGTCTTTGAAGGTGCCTGAAAGGGTGAGGTGTTTTGCTTGGCTAGTCACCCGAGGGGCTGTCCTTACCAACGAGGAAAGATGCCGTCGGCACCTTGCCACGGATTCCGATTGTAGCGCGTGCGCAGGTACCCCAGAATCCCTTCTCCATCTTTTCCGTGACTGCAATGCGATTAGAGGGTTGTGGAGAAGTTTACTCTCTCCGTCCCTTGATTTCTTTGGCTATCCCTTTGCCTCCTGGATCCAGAGCAATCTGATGAGTTTGGAACGCTATACGGATGAAGCGGACTAGTCAAGTTGTTTTGCTATGGCACTTTGGTGGATTTGGAAATGGAGGAATGACCGGGTTTTTAATGGGAAGAGTTGCTCGATGGATCAGGCTCGCTTTATTCACTCGAAGGTGGTCGAGTATGCGAATGTATGGCGGAATAGAAGTGGTAATGCTGCCACCAGGGAGGGCAGCCGGCTGGAGATCGCTTGGGTTAGACCGCCGGAAGGCTGGGTAAAGTTGAACTCGGATGGATCGGTCTCAGCTGATGGGAGTGCAGGCGCAGGAGGTGTTCTCCGTGATGATCAGGGGCAATGGAGCGCCGGGTATGTTCGGCGTATAGGGTGCTGCACCGTCCCTATCGCTGAGTTGTGGGGTTTGCTGGATGGGCTCCGGTTGGCCTGGGAGAGAGGCTATCGGAAAGTTATAGCGGAAACTGACTCTAAGCTTGTTACGAGCTTGATCAAGAGAGGAGTCAATGATTGCCATCCACTTTCGAGTCTGGTTCGTCAGTGCCAGAGCTTTCTTGCCCGTGACTAGGATGTCCTGTATAGGCATGTTTTCAGGGAAGCGAACTTCGTCGCCGACTCCCTTGCATCTTTAGCTTTTTCATTTCCTATTGGTTTTCATGTTTTAGCTAATCCTCATGTGGATATTGACGCTCTCATTGCCGAGGATGCCAGGGGAAGGGCTACTCCCCGCCTTTTACGTGTGTAGCCCATATATTATGTTTATATACATCCGGGAGTTTTTCCCGCCTTTTCCACCAAAAAAAAATATTCCATTCCCCATAAAGGACATGGGTTTGAAAATGAGAATAAGAAGATCTCATTCATCTGATCTTCCGTATATTAATTCTCTTTCCATTTATGTTTCCATGATTTGGAACCAAATATAATATATAAAATAAGCAAATATTATTATTAGTTTAATGCAAAACCATATAACCTATCTACAAGATGAATAAAAGATACCTGTTCATTTGCAGTTGGAGGCAGACCACCAACATAAACCAGCCGAATCTGTCTAGTAGCCTGCAAGTTGATATAAGAACACACTTATCAACCGATTAAGGAGCTAAAACAATGTACAAAAAAGGATTCTGTTCTGCAAACCTGTTGGGTTATGGTTTGAACAGGCATCACAGGAAGAGTTCCAAGCTGATGGGAGGAGAATGATGAAGAGCTTTTAAATGAATTGAAATATTAAATTAGTCAATGCAAGAAAAATAAATACCTGTCCTGGCAATGTATACATGTTCGAGAACATCCCAGGAATCGCACCAGATTCCCCTGGAATTTGACCTGTGAAAACTAGCAAGTAAAGTAGAGTCCAACTCCAACAGAAACATACCAATAATATAAGTTGAGAGACAATAAGCGTCTATTCTAATAGTATTTACTATAAGTGTTTCGATGAATCTCAAGTGAAAATTATTCAACAACCCAATAGGGAACTCCAATCTTAGCTTTGAACTTAAATATAACACTACTGAAACAGCGAGGTGCCAGTTAAAATGAGTAAGACCCAACCTGTGGTTTGATTCTTCCTTGTACATTAAAGCTACAGAAGTCAGCTCACACCCAGTGTTTAGCACAGCGGGGCAAGTAGCCCAATATTACCTTCTTACAAGAAAACAGAAAACACAAGCAACAAAAAAACAACACCACAAGAAGAAAATGAAAATATCTCAGTTCCTTAGAAATTTCACAAAGTAAACAATTAAGAAAAAGCAATCTGCATGCCGATCATCACACTTCACCATGCTTAATAATATGAGAAGAAACAGATAATCTAACCCAAAAGAAAGCAATTTGGTGTCAACTTGCACCCCAAATCAAGCAAAAGAAGGCAGTTATAAAGCAATTCTATCATCCCATTACACAAGACAACACGTACCAGTAGCAGCAGCAGGAGCAAGTCGAGCAACAGAAGCAGCACCAGGCAAGATTGCAGCAGCAGGGGGTGCCATGTTGAACCCACTAATTCTTTTACTGCAAGACATTTTCAGTGAATTAATAGAAAGGGATAAGAAGGTTCAGCACTGCACAAAGCTTGAGGTCTATAACTGTCCTTAAGGCTAAACTCAGTACCATGACTCCCAACTAAAAAATAACATAAAATATGGCTGCATGACATATATATACTATAAAATAATAAGAAACAGGCACTGATACTAAAATAACTGAAATTCTCTAGACACTTCAATCCATTGAATATCTATGTTAACTCCACCTTGATGATAAGATCGAACTATGGGATATAAGGCCTTGGTTGATGAAAGCCAAAACTCGGGAATCCTGAGTTTGATAAGGTCTTACAAAAAGGGTCAAGATTTTAGTTGTTTCTACTAGACTCGGAAACGGTTTAGAGTAAATGGGCCTATTTATTAAACGGGCCTAATTTACTCTAACCCAAACCGAGTTCCATTTACTTAAAAGCCATTTCCGGTGGGGTTTAGGCTTGAACTTGTTTTGGGCCTAATTTTGTTGGGCTCATAATTGGTTTTGGATATGTTCGGATTTAATATTTTCTATCCAATATCCTGCTACATATCTTGTCTTGTATGGTTAAGATTTTGCAGGGATTTGTATATATCATTGTTGCCCAACAAACTCCCAGCTCTCCAGATCTTTGACGTAACAAAAGAAGGTTCTGGATTGGTCATAGTTTTCGCCCAGAAAATCCGGTGTGAACGTTGGTGTTCAAAACATTCAAATTCAAATCTGGGTGTTAGCCTATTTAAAGGAAGAAGAAGACGTTTGCTGGATACACATCTTCTACAGCGCTCAATCACTCACAGCCTTCAAGTCTTCTTCAATTGATCTCACGCAGCTCCTCACACAAAGAGTTTTTATTTACTTTGAGTGTGTGTGAGGTTTCATTACGCTTTATAGTACAATTCATCTAGGTTATACTAAGGGTTTCTTTACCCAAAAGTATAGGGTACTTTGGTATCCTTAGTTGCTTTGTTTCACTAGAGAGTTTGGGTTGCTAGATAGTAAGGAAGTCTAGAAGTGTGTAAGTCTTCTAGAGGTTGTATCTAGGACTCATAAGGCAAAGTGAAATAAAGTGTGTTGAATCCTACGGGTTGGATAACCCTAGGCAGGGACGTAGGTGGTTGGGCCGAACCTCGTTAACAAGTATCGTGTGCTTTTCTTTCTTGCTTACTTTTATTACTAACCTTTGCTTACTTGCTCTCGTCACTAATCGCTCTTCTCCTCTCAGATAAGGTCTTACAGCTTGCGGTAAGGTCTTACCTTTCTGATTTGCGAAAAGTTTCCATACTCTATCCAACCCCCCCTTATAGAGTATTTGCGTGCTCCTTTTCTGCCTATTCCGCACTTCAATTGGTATCAGAGCCTAACTCACGTCTTTAGATATTACTATCTGTGAGAACTAACAATGGCAGGCGAAGGTCTAGGCGGCTTCAGTCAAGGAAGATCTATCTCTCGTCCACCTCTCTTCGTTGGGGACAATTTTATGCACTGGAAATCTCTGATGAAAATGTTCATCATTGATCAGGATCTAGAGCTCTGGCATATCATTACGCGAGGGCCAAATGTTCCCAAGAAGGATGGATCGAATGGAACCAAGCTAGACAAATCAGAGGAAGAGTTCACCCAGGCTGATCTGGAAAGCACGACTAAAAATAGTAAAGCAGTTCATGCTCTTTACTGTGGGCTGAGCACTGATGAATTCAATCGAATTTCATCCTGCAGATCAGCAAAAGAAATCTGGGATAAATTGGTCGTGACTTACGAAGGAACTAGTCAGGTCAAAGAATCCAAAATCAGCATTTATCTTAGACAATACGAATTGTTTAAGATGAAAACTGATGAGTCTATGAAAGAAATGTTCACCCGTTTTACGGAGATCATTAACAATCTTGACTCTCTAGGAAAAACCTTCCAGAATGAAGAAAAAGTTAGAAAGATACTTCGATGTCTTCCTAAATCAAAATGGGGTCCCAAGGTGACCGCCATTGAAGAAGCTCAAGACCTTAGCACGCTGGCTATTGATGACTTGTTAGGAAAACTAATCACCCATGAAATGATCCTCAATGAGGACGATGGGGAGTCTTCCACAAATGTCAAAAACTTAGCGCTGAAGGTTAAGAAAGAAGAATCTCCTGAAGATTCCGAAGATGATGAAGAGGAAGATCCCTTTGCTCTTATTACAAGGGGTTTGGCTCGCATCCTCGAAATGAAGAAGCAATTTTCCAACAAGGAATTTGGAGGATCATCAAAGAACCAAGGTAAGTCTTCCACCCCTTCCAAAAGAAACCGAGTCTTAACGTGCTATGAATGTGGTGAAACAGATCACCTAGTTAAGGAGTGTCCTCTCAAAAAACGCAACAAGGCAAAGAGGAAAGAGTCCAACAAGAAAGCCATGGCTTCTTGGAGTGACTCAGATGCATCAAGCGACTCGGACTCTGAAGATGAACAAGCCAATCTATGTCTCATGGCCAAAAGCGATGATAAAGATCAACACCTTAATGGAATGGTAAGAAACCTTCTTTCTAGCTCCAAAGCTGTTCTGTCTGAATTTCTCAAAAATATGATCTCAAATGAGGAAAGCTGATGCAGAGAAATCAGCAGTCTACAAGAGAAGGTATTGGATCAAGAAACTTGCATTAAAAGGCTGTCACAGAAATTGCAAGATCTTGACAATCAGAATTCAGACCTTATCAATGAAGGTAAGACCTTACGATCGGAAAATTCCGAACTTAAGGAAAAGCTTTCAACTCTCATTGATCAGAACACTGACCTTGAGAAAGAAAAGGTGAAATTGTCTGAAAAATGTCAAGATCAACAAGAGGCCTTAGTGCAATTTACAAGATCCAAGGCTACTCTTGATAAGATTCTTGGAGAACAACAACTCTCTTTAAATCGAAACGGTATAGGCTATAACAAGAACTTTCCTTTTAAGCCTACCACTAAGTTCGTTAAAGCTAAAGGAAGTTGGAGGACTCCTACGTGTTTCTTCTGTTGCAAGAAGGGTCATGTAAAGGAAACCTGTCCTTATAGGAGAACAGATCCTTACATTATCCGAAACACATATCCTGTACTTTTAAATGAACGGATAAGGCAAGTTTGGGTCCCTAAGGGAACAAAGTTGCCAAATATGGTATACCCCCACAACGGATCTAAATCGGTCTATTGGTCAAGCCGGAAAGGTTGATTTTTTATTTTGTAGGATATCACCAAGACTAAGGATCAAAAATGGATTATGGATAGCGGTTGCTCCAGGCATATGAGTGGAAAAGAATCTCTTTTTCATCATTTAAAGAAGCAATCAAGCGGTACTATAACTCTTGGTGATAAGGGAAAGTGCGACATCGTCGGTATTGGTAACATTGGTGTTAATTCCAAAGATTTTATTAAAGATGTATATTTGGTTGATGGTCTCAAATATAATCTTCTCATTGTTTCACAGCTTTGTGATAGAGGCAATCGTGTATGCTTTAACAAGGAAAAGTGCATCGTTCAAGACGAAAAGACAGGAGATGTGGTTCTTACGGCAAAAAGAGATTCTAACATTTATGCTCTTAATACAGATCGTATTCCAGCCTCAAACTTAAAGTGCCTCAAGGCCTTATCAGAAGATCCAAGGGTGTGGCACAGGCGTCTTGGGCATATAAGCATGCATTCCCTTGGAAAACTACTGTCTAAGGATCTTGTTCGAGGACTTCCGGATCTGAACTTTAAAGTTGACAATCTATGCAATGCTTGCTCAAAGGGAAAACCCACTCGTAGCTCTTTCAAGAAAAAGAAGGTCATTAGTACTACTAGACCTTTAGAATTGTTACACATGGATCTATGCGGACCTATGCGTGTCAAATCTCCCAAAGGTAAACAATACATTCTTGTAGTTGTTGACGATTATTCACGATTTACTTGGGTTTTCTTTCTCAAAGATAAATCAGAAACTCTGTTTTATTTTTCATAACTTTGTAAGGAGTTACAAACATTGAAAAACCTACCCATCATTTCTATTAGAAGTGATCACGGTAGAGAATTTGATCAATTAAACTTTGACATATTTTGTGCGAAATATGGTATTTCTCACAATTTTTCTGCTCCAAGGACACCTCAACAGAACGGGGTGGTGGAACGGAAAAACCGCACCTTAGAGGAGATGTCAAGGACTATGCTATTAGAGAATAACTTGCCCAAGTCATACTGGGCAGAGGCTGTGAATACAACAAACTATATTCTCAATAGATGTTTATTTCGGTCAATTTTAAAAAAAACTCCTTATGAGCTTTTTAAAGGAAGAAAACCAAGTATATCTTACTTCAAACCATTTGGATGTACATGCTATATACATAACAATGGGAAGGATAATCTCGGGAAATTTGATGCACGCAGCGACGAAGGTATATTTCTTGGATATTCGAATCAAAGCAAGGCTTATCGAATATTCAACAAACGTACCAAACTAGTCGAGGAAAGCATACATGTGTTATTTGATGAAAGTGATAATGGTACCTTGAGTGAAGGCTATGCAGATCTCAAATTAAACACCTATGAGGATTTTGAATCAGATGGAGAAGGCGATTATCAAGAAAAGAGCAAATCAAGAAACATGCAGGAGCCATTTCAAGATCTTACTGAGCTATCGCAAGGCCATGGAACTCAGTCTCAAGGCCTTACCGATGAAGCCAGTCTAGAAAACGAAATTCCTCCTGAGCCTCTTGAACCATATCCCACAAGTCCTCCTGAACCTCAAGAGCCTGAACCCTCTTCTCATGGTGCTTCAACGTCTAATCAAGGCTCAGCACGAAGGAAATTCAAACACACCTCTTCTCACTCCTTGGCTGACATTATCTCGGATCCTTCGTCGGGTATTCAAACTCATTCCAATCTTAGAAATATGTGTGCATTTCATGCTTTTGTCTCTCTTACAGAACCAAAGAAATACACCGAGGCTCTCAAGGAACCAGATTGGATCACAGCCATGCAAAATGAACTCAATGAGTTTGAACGCAATAAAGTATGGACCCTTACGGCTAAGCCAAAGGGGAAATCGATTATTGGAACTCGTTGGGTATTTCGAAACAAGCTAGACGAAGGAGGCAATGTTATACGAAACAAGGCTCGACTAGTTGCACAAGGATATAATCAAGAAGAAGGTATTGACTACGAGGAGACTTTTGCTCCTGTAGCCCGACTCGAAGCCATTCGTATGCTTCTTGCCTTTGCATCCTTTATGAATATCAAGCTTTATCAAATGGACGTAAAGTGCGCCTTTCTAAATGGGTTTTTGGATGAAGAAGTTTTTTTTGCTCAACCTCCTGGTTTTGAAAACGATGAATTTCCGGAGCATGTTTTCAAACTTGATAAAGCTCTGTACGGTTTGAAACAAGCTCCTAGGGCTTGGTACGAGCGACTTTCTAAATATCTCTTGGAAAATAATTTTAAAAGAGGATTGATTGACAAAACCCTCTTCATCAAAACTCATGGAAAGGATATACTAGTCGTCCAAATTTATGTTGATGATATTCTTTTCGGAGCTACTAATGATTCTCTGTGCAAGGAATTTTCTAACATTATGTGCAAGGAGTTTGAGATGAGCATGATGGGAGAGTTGAATTTCTTTCTCGGCCTTCACGTACATCAAAGCTCTAAAGGCATATTCCTTAATCAAGGAAAATATACACGAGAGCTACTCAAGAAGTACAAGATGATCGATTCCAAGGAAGCCAAAACACCTATGAGCTCCACACTTTCTCTAGATCAAGATCTTACCGGCAAAGAGGTAAATCAGAAAGAATATAGAGGTATGATTGGCTCTCTCCTATATCTCACTGCTAGCAGACCTGACATTATGTTTAGTGTCTGTATGTGTGCAAGATTCCAAGCTAATCCAAAGGAATCACATCTGATCGCGGTAAAGAGAATTTTGAGATATCTTAATGGAACTAAAGATCTCGGATTATGGTACCCACATCAAACAAGTTTTGATCTTATCGGATTCTCCGATGCTGATTTTGCTGGGTATAAAGTAGATAGAAAAAGCACCTCAGGGTGTTGTCAATTTCTTGGGGCATCCCTTATAAGTTGGCATTCCAAGAAGCAAAATTCAGTAGCGCTTTCAACGGCCGAAGCTGAATATATTGCTGCTGGAGCTTGTTGTTCACAAGTCTTATGGATTGCACAACAACTTCAAGACCTTGGAATCAACTATAAGGGAATTCCCATCAAATGTGATAACACTAGTGCTATTTCTATTTCCAAAAACCATGTACAACACTCAAGAACAAAGCACATTGATGTGAGACACCATTTCATCCGAGACCATGTTGAAAAAGGAGATGTGTCTTTGACATTCATCTCTACTGAGCTTCAACTTGCAGATATCTTTACGAAACCTCTTCCCGAAGATAGATTTAATTTCATCCGATTAGAACTTGGAATGCTTAACAAGGAAGCATCGATGTAGGGGGAGCAATCGTATCTTATGATATTTGTATTATCTCCTACATCAAGATCTTGAATCAAAATTTAATATCTTACTTTGAAATAGTTTGATGTTGAATTTTAACTTCAAATAAAAATTTTGGATTAAATCTTCTAGGTAATATCTCTTTAGATATTTATCCTTAAAGATATTTTGGATTGTTAACTTCCGGATTTCCTTTTAGTTAAAATGTTTTACTTTTTTTTCAAATTTTCTTACCTTGTATTTATCTTGAGAAGTGGTTAAGATTTTGGATAAAGATATGGCCGGATTCTTTGTACGGATCTTTAGAAGTTCAAAAGGTTTTCTTCTCCCCTATTTATATCTCTACTCTCCCCGGTCATATCACACTTCATCTCTCTCTCTCTCTCTCTCTCTCTATTTCTCTCTGTTTTCTTACCTTCCCAAAGAGCACTCAAGTACTTCCCCCTCTCTCCATGGCTCCAAAGAAACCCTCCTCGCCTCCCACTACCAGATCTGGAGCGAAGCGCCACCGCCCCTCCGATTACAAGGGCAAAGGGGTAGCGATCGACGACGACTTCAAAGGAAAAGCTATAGTCCGGCAGCTGGAGACCTCCTCCGAGAGTGAAGAAGAAGGGGCTCGCCACCATCGGAAGATTATCAAAAGGGAGCCCAGGTATCCTTCTAATCATCCTCCCCAAGTCAATCCCCGTGCTCCAAAGAAGGCGCCTCGACAACATCATCTCCAGGCTCCTATTCCACACGAGATATTTTCCGATGTCCCTCACGCTTGGTTCATTAATCATACGACATCTGGGATGTGAAAGGACGGGTTCGTTCATCGACCCATAAACTTCTGTGAGCATGTGGATCTAGAATTTCTAGAATCCACAAAACTCTCCTGTGTCAATTTACTGAAGAACTCTCACATTTGGTCTTTTTTGAACCCCGGAACCCTGGCTTACCCTCGCTTAACAAGACTCTTCTTTGTCAACCTTACTGCTGTCCGAGAACAGGGAGGCCTTACTCTCTATTCTCAGGTAAAGCAGCGCCAGATTATCCTCACCCGTTCTTCCCTTGCTCTTATTCTTGGAATCCCTGAAAATGTCAACACTAGCTCTCACCCTACCAAAGCTTACTGTATCTCCAAAGGCCAAAAAGAATTGTTTATCTGACGCTCCTCCTCTGCTGAATCTTCCAAATCCAAGCCTAAGCACCCCCATAACGTTCTATCCCTTGAGGCTAAGATGGTTTTCACCATTCTGGCTCGGTGTGTCCTGCCAAGAAAGAATTCCCGCGAGCTTGTCACCGACAACTTGCTGCACTATCTTTACCTGGTTATGGTAGGGCATGAATTGGATATCCCCGATCTCCTCCTCACCTACATGCTCCATACTATCAACAATCCCCTGACTGCTCCTCTACCCTACGCCAATTTCCTACCTAAGGTGTTTGAGTTCTTCAATGTTGACACCAAAAGAGAGGAATTTGTCTCTCACACCAGTCGTATCGATGAAGACTGCTGGAAGCGCCTTGGGGTTGAACAAACCCTAGCTGGAGGCTGGGTTCTGAAACCATCCTCTCAAGGTCAAGGGGACACAGTGAAGCTGGTGGAACGGATCGAGATTCTGGAGGATGAGGTTGATTCGCTAAGGAGGGATGTCAACGCCGCCAGAGCAGATATTGTTGATCGTCGGGACAACAGCCACCAACAGATATTGATTCTAAATGAAAAGCTAAATCAGTTCTTCATGCTATGTGGCCTGAATCACCGAGCAACTACCTCAATCTTGCCAATGGATGCGGACTCAGTCAAGCATGTCGAGGAAACGGCTAAGAACGTCCTCTTCAATTGCGAGCGCAAGGTGCTTAAGTATCCTATCATCCGCCCTCTTTATCCTGAGCCGAACATCCTCACTGTTGAGGAGTACGGCATTGTTAAGAAATGGCGAGATGAGGAGGCTAGGATTCAAGCAAAGATGTGGAGTGCTCATCATGTCAAGAACGCAAAGGATCGCTGGCGTGAGAAGATCTACAAAAACCGCCCTGATGAAGATGGTGTCCCTCCGAGGTATGGCCCGTGGTACGATGAGGATGTGGTGGTCGTTTCTGATGACGAGTGATGGTGCTGGGGGTTCTGTCTCTTGAAGCTGATCTGGGAACTTTATCTATTTCTTCTCTGATCTAAACGCTCTGGTTTTTGAACAATTTCTCTTCTCTTCTTGTTGAAAGACAAAAAGGGGGAGATATCTTTGGTTTTAGGTTTTTATGGTTTTGGTGAAACTGTCATAAGGCCTTACTTTTGGTTTGCAAGGTCTTACTGTTTTGGTTGTGTTATTTTAAAAACTATGATCCAACATGCTGCTATAATATTATTGCACTGTTATATATGGATTGCTGTGATTTGTTTTACAGGTATAAAGGTGCATAAGTTTTGTCTTTCATCAAGGGGGAGATTGTTAACTCCACCTTAATGATAAGATCGAACTATGGGATATAAGGCCTTGGTTAATGAAAGCCAAAACTCGGGAATCCTGAGTTTGGTAAGGTCTTACAAAAAGGGTCAAGATTTTAGTTGTTTCTACTGGACTCGGAAACGGTTTAGAGTAAATGGGCCTATTTATTAAACGGGCCTAATTTACTCTAACCCAAACCGAGTTCCATTTACTTAAAAGCCATTTCCGGTGGGGTTTAGGCTTGAACTTGTTTTGGGCCTAATTTTGTTGGGCTCATAATTGGTTTTGGATATGTTCGGATTTAATATTTTCTATCCAATATCCTGCTACATATCTTGTCTTGTATGGTTAAGATTTTGCAGGGATTTGTATATATCATTGTTGCCTAACAAACTCCCAGCTCTCCAGATCTTTGACGTAACAAAAGAAGGTTCTGGATTGGCCATAGTTTTCGCCCAGAAAATCCGGTGTGAACGTTGGTGTTCAAAACATTCAAATTCAAATCTGGGTGTTGGCCTATTTAAAGGAAGAAGAAGACGTTTGCTGGATACACATCTTCTACAACGCTCAATCACTCACAGCCTTCAAGTCTTCTTCAATCGATCTCACGCAGCTCCTCACGCAAAGAGTTTGTATTTACTTTGAGTGTGTGTGAGGTTTCATTACGCTTTATAGTACAATTCATCTAGGTTATACTAAGGGTTTCTTTACCCAAAAGTATAGGGTACTTCGGTATCCTTAGTTGCTTTGTTTCACTAGAGAGTTTGGGTTGCTAGATAGTAAGGAAGTCTAGAAGTGTGTAAGTCTTCTAGAGGTTGTATCTAGGACTCATAAGGCAAAGTGAAATAAAGTGTGTTGAATCCTACGGGTTGGATAACCCTAGGCGGGGACGTAAGTGGTTGGGCCGAACCTCGTTAACAAGTATCGTGTGCTTTTCTTTCTTGCTTACTTTTATTATTAACCTTTGCTTACTTGCTCTCGTCACTAATCGCTCTTCTCCTCTCAGATAAGGTCTTACAGCTTGCGGTAAGGTCTTACCTTTCTGATTTGCGAAAAGTTTCCATACTCTATCCAACCCCCCCTTATAGAGTATTTGCGTGCTCCTTTTCTGCCTATTCCGCACTTGAATCTACAAGGCATATTCCCTTTCAATTAAATCAAGGCCATAAACTGGCTTCAACACATGATTCCAGCGTGAATGGAGAGTGTACATAGAGAAACTAAATGTGAATAGATAGGAAAGCCAATGACGAGAAGAACAAGTAATAGCCAACCTAGAGTGATCTTCTCAGGCCAAATGGCTTATGTAGACACAAATTTAAAATTTTAAACAATAGCTTACTAGTTAAGGACAGGCAAGTTCCCCTGTGAAAAATAAAGCAGGAGCAGTATGTTATTATTAGCTATTTAGATCATATTCATACACTCGCTATCTGATATAGCCCAATTTGGCAAGAAACAAGATGGAACTAGAGACAACAATCTTTAATAATCAAAGGATTTGCCACGCAGAACATCATCCACTAATAGTGCATGTTCTGCAGTGGAGCATCCAAGTCCAACAAATAAGATATTCATAACTTACACAATGCCTTGTACAGTCAAATGTGATCTAATGTTGCCAAGTAGGCCAGAGTTTCATTTATTGGTGGGGGGACGATTTAAAAGTTTAAACTATTCAATATACAAAACCTTAGTGCGATATTCACAAGGAAGACAAAACAAGAATCAAGACAATGTAATTATCTCAGATGAATATGAATAATGTACACCATACCTTTTCGAGTGCAAACGAGAACGAGAATGAGGGGAGCCGGAGCGTGATCTTGATCTATAAAGGTATCTAGCTCGGGAATGAGATCCGGACCTACTGCTGTGCATATCATTTCTGTCCCTTTCATAATCTTGTCTAAGAGTAGCAAAGATATGCTTGTTAAATAGATTAAACAAAAAAAATAAGCACAAAATTTAGCCCAATTTTGGGTGAATATAGGTGCTTGCAAAATGATTAGTCAGCATTACCTGCTTTTGTCATAATAATCATCATCTTCTAGGTATCGGCTCACCTCCTTTCGATCACTTCTGTGTCGTTCATGATGACGATCTCGCTCCCTGTCTCTGTCTCTTTCTCGATATCTTCCTCTGTCCCTGTCTCTATTCCTACCCTTGTCTCTTTCCTTCTCCTTTTCGATATCTTTCTTCCCGTCTCTATCCCGACTTTTTTCTTTCCCCTTGTCTCTGCTACTTAAAGACCAGGGTCGTGCCGATATTTTGGAGGGCCCTGTGCTAAAATTTTAGTTAGCCTATTCATATTGTCGGTGAATTTAAAAGTACTATATATAACGACACTGTATTATGACTAATTTTTCCAACAATGATTTTGTATGAATGTGCTCATAAAGAAAAGAAGAGAGGGTTGAAATCCAAAATATATGCAGTGAATAATGAAAATAATTATTTAATATGGTTCTCCTTTTTTAAAAAAAAGAAGAAGTTAACTGAAAAGGTAAAATAAAGAGAATTTAATCGAAAAAGAAATTTAAAAAATCGAAAAGGTAAGGAATTAAAAAAAAGAATCGAAATGGTTAAATTAAAAAAAAATCGAATAGGTAAGGAATTTAAAAAAAAAAAGCGAATCGAAAAAGAAATTAAAAAAATCGAGAAGGTAAGGAATTAAAAAAAATAATCGAAAAGGTTAAATTAAAAAAAAATCGAAAAGGTAAGGAATTTAAAAAAAAAGCGAAAAGGTTTAAAAAAATAAAAGGCAAAGAATGAGCCACCCTTCAAATTGTTTGGGCTCTCTAACCACCAAAGCAAACAGAAAAACTTGTCTATATTTGAAAGATATTTTTTTTATATAGTAAAAGTGGAGTATAATGATATTGGAACACCCTAAGGCACGGGCATGTTAAAGACTGTCTTTCATAATCATAGGAATCCTGCAAAGGAAGAGTATTTTCAATTAAACAATATCGATTCTTATTTGCAACTGGTTTTATTACCCGCGATCTTCGCGGTTTTTTTATATGACTATTATTATTGATGCACAAATTGTGTAAGATTATAAAATATTATTTTTTAACCTTTTAATTTTCTTCTTATTATCAATTTATTATTTTAATTGCTAAAATATTATAAAATACATACTTTCTCTTCTCCACTTCATATATATACACACACAGAGTTTAAAATATTATAAAATACATAATTATATTGAATGATTGTTTATATATATATATATATGTATGTCTGAATACTTAATGGTAAAATTTAATCTATAGGTTGGATTAAGGACATTTAATTTTAAATTTTTATAATATAATTTCATTATTCTTTTCCTAATATTTTTTTCATAAAATAAATTATTTTATCGTTAAACAAAACAATATGTACAACGGATCTAATTGTATGTGATCATTTATGAATTCACAACAGATTATAGTTTAATAAAATTAATGTTGGTGAAAAAAAATGTGAAGAGTTAGATTTGATCAAACAATAAATTAGATCAAATTGGTCTATATATATGTTTATTATAAATATAAATTTGCAGACATACGTACTTCCCCTAACCCAAGATTTTAAACTTATGAGCTATATTATTTTGTTCATAATTTTTGAAGTTAGATTGATTTCTTTTCTAATATATATTCCATATAAATATAGGTATAGATATAATTGGTTTGATCTCTTTTACTTTTTTTGAAAAATTAACATACTGTAGTAGCATAGAATAGTACGAATAATATTTAAAAGCGTACAACTACATATAATATACTAATATCATACTCCACGAAGAAAAAAATATTATACTAATAAATATATTATACCAATATTAATACCGGATATTTATCAATTAATTAATCAAAGAAACTCAAAAAATCGTTATCGTAATTAGTTATATTTTGATAACCTTTTTTGATTTATTTAAATTAATCTAATTGAACTTGATAAAATAAATAATATTCGAAACATATTGTAAACCCAAAATTTTGAAAATTAGTAGTTACGTAGCATATTTAATCCATGGTTAATTCTTAATATTTTGTGACCCATAGGTGGGCATATATAGGTTAAGTTTATAGATAAACATTGACATTCTATACTTTGGTTAATACTTGCTAGAAATTAACATAAATATTTTAATTATAAGATTTTATTTTTCAATAGATAATTAATTAATAATAAAATCTTATCATTAGATGTAATAAAATAAACTAATCAATCGTAATCACTAAAGATAAAAATAATTCAAGGTAAAATATTTATAAAATAACTCATGGTAAATTGATAGATTTTGTAACCATTTAAGATATAAAAATGACACATAGGATGACACGTAGATAAAGAGATGAGGTTATCGTCTGGCGTGGGTTAAATTTATTGGATCATCATTAATTGACGTGTCAAAAAATCCATGCCAGATTACACCAGAGAACGACACGTAAGCAAAACGCGCCAGAGCCCGCCACATCGGATTTCCATGTCTCTGTTTTAGTATTATATATATTGATTGATTGATATTGATTGATTGATTGATTGATATTGATTATAAAGGCCAGTCTAATGTTCAAGAAACTAAAACATACATACATGCATACCTTGAAAAACATACATACATGCATACCTTGAAAAATCACAACAATGGTTCATGAAAGAGAAACACCAATGAAAGAGGTGGAAACATACAGGCAGCACTCATATATCCAGGTTTCTTACGATTTTTCAACGCAAAACCGCAGTACAATAAAACTTCAACGCTCATCACAAAACCACATTACAATATGTATTGAAACCACAGAACAAAGAGATGCAGTATCTCTTTACCGGTGGCAACTACGAAGAGAATAAGATTCCATGTAAACAGCCAAACAAGTGTATAAAGAAAGAATAATCAGCAAAGGAATCAATAAGAGAGACGCTTGGAACCGAAACCCTAAATTGAGACAGAAGATCAATTAAAAAAGATCAAACTAATCAATAAAAGGAGCGTATGGAAACGAAAACCATAGCTGCAAAATAATCAAGAAGATTGAAGCAAAAGCCCTAGATCAAGGAATTTTACCCTATATTTGGAAATTGGAACCGCTTTGATTTTCAGCGTCGCCATGGTTACCAATGTGTTGCCTCGGAGATGAGCCCGAACCTTTTCCATTGCCATCATACCTACCTTCTTCGAAATCCGCCAGTGTTAGCCGCCCTACGAACATGTAAAAACGATACACTAGCACAAATAGGTAAGAAGAGCCCAAGCCTCTGCTAAGGCCACTGAGACAGCACCGGGGATGCACTTAGAAGTCGCCATAACAATAGCACCTGAGTGATCGCGAAGAACCGCACCGAGGCAGATCGATCCGTGGAGGAGAGCTGCGTCTGAGTTGAGCTTAAGGGCGCTAATCGGGGGAGCAGTCCAGACAGAGGAGCTCGGCGCTGATAGAGGGCATTGTGGTGGGGCGACTACGCTGCACCGGTAGTCCGAGATGAGTCTCCTGAATTCCTCACGCAAGATCGCAGCGTTGCACTCATCCTCCGAAAACATGGCTTTGTTGCGGAGCGTCCAAGCTATCCAGGCGTTTGTTAGGAAGTCACACACCCCTGTCTCACCTAACAATGCCCTCACTTGGCCCAGGACTTGCAACGGCTCCTGATCAAGCATTGATCAGGCATTGCATATATATATTTATGTTTTATGGAAGAAAAAATCACAGAAAAAAATTAGAAAATGTCAAAATCCCAAAAATATCATACATTGCATATATATGTTGTTATTTAAACCTCAAACGCCCACCTTGGTTAGTGAAACTCCATATCTTTTTATGGCATGAACTTGTAAATCCTACGATTAGTTTCAACTTGCTTAGCCTTGTTGTTCTTGAATGTTTTCATATGGAGAATGATTGGTGATGTAATTGAGCATGTCAGCATTTGTGATTAAGCTAAAGTATGATTGAAATCCTACAAAACATAACCCTTGTGAGATTATTTTAGTCTTATTGGATTTATCTATAGTCTTTGTGCTCAATTGTGTGATTTACTCTCCTATGCTTCTACCTCTTGATATTGACTTCATTTACGTGCGGGTGTATGTAGTTTTTGTAATGGCATGTTGAATTGGATTGTTGAGTTTGTTATGTTCTGACCTTCTAATCTTGTCCACAGTTCATTAACATCCTTTGACGCCATTGCATATATTATAATTTGTTAAGTGTAATCAAGGCAAAATCCCCTAAAATTAGCAAAGACCAAAGAAAATGGATGCAATTTTTCCAATCAAGAAAGGAAGAGCAAAATAGAAAGTTGATAAAGAAAGCATCATATACTTGACTAAATAGCTAAGAATTTATATAACATAAGCATAAAGCAAATTATAATTCACACTCCCTTCCCATATTGCAAATAATGGAACAATGTTACTTATTATTAGGTGGTTTATTGTTTGCCATGGCCACCGTTTCTTGACTGATCCTTTCTCGTCTTGTCTAGAAGTTAAACACTTATCACCTTATCAACAAAACTCAACAAAACACTTCCATCACCTAGAATGCATTAAAATTTGATAGTATATACACTGCATCTTAAATTACATTTTGCCTTGGTGAAACCATCAAAGCTTGTCTTTGATTTGAAAAACGTTACAATACAAACGCGAGCAGCACTGAAGTAGGGTCGATTTCGACGGAAAGTTCTCCTCATGAAGATAAACGATGTCATACATGAGGCAAATCAGAAGCTTGGAGACCAAAACTTACATATATGCCTATATCATCATAAAGTAAATAGATTTGTCTTTTCTACTGTTACCCTTTTATAAACTTGATACTGATTGAAACTGCAGAGTAATTAAGATTGGGATATTTTTCTAAAGATCAAAAAAGAATTCAATGGTGGGAAATTAAATAATGCAATGTAGAGACATGATCATCAGAGCTAATACTCTAATCGGAAGCTTCTTCTTTTTTTTCCTTTTTCAACTTTGACCAGATTTGTTTAAAATATTCAATTTAGTGTACGTGGAAATTTGAGTGAGAATCAGTTGAAGATAGAACACAAACACACAGTAGTAGATAGCTAGATGATACACACCTGTGGTTTCAGTAGGAAAACAATTCCGAAACCTCAACTGATGGCGCCGATCATTTCAAAGATGTCCATCAGCTACATCAGGGTAACAAATACAACAAAAAATATCATGAAGGAAAAGACTTTTCTACTGCTAGACATATGAGTAAGAACAAATACAACAAAAAATATCAAAGATGAGCATGATCATCTAGTAGATACACCAAAAGCAGAATAAAAATTCTTAATGGAACTACAAATCACAAGTTATTGAAAAGCCAGAAATTATAAGGCTGAGGTACATACACGATATGCCATACGATTTCCATGAAAAGCACTTGATTTAGAATAAATTCTAACCTCGGGTAGTTTTGCAACAAAATACGTACTTGATGTAGTCTCTTCCAATATTCTTAACAATACTATCTAGCAGATAAAGTGATGGCAGCTTTTGATCACTGGAACCTGCAGGTTAGGACAATTGACATCAGTTGTAAAAATCAATAAACAAGTCTTAGTAAGGTGGATCAAGAACCGATTGATAGATTTGATGAAAAAGTTTTCCAGAAGACATAAAAGAAACCTATATCCAGTATATCTATTTTATTGGATAAGCAAACCTTGATGCAGCAAGCACTGTGTGAAGGGAAAGAAGGCCTAAGGCTCCCCAAATATATCTAGAAATTGACATTAACAAGATATCAAATAAATTCTAAATACATAAATCCATTGATCTAGACCAGCCCTCACCACAATGAGTAGCTTCAATTACACCTGGTAATGCACAAGCCAAGAACAACCTGAGTACAATTTCTAATAAACACTTATACTCCATTGCACATGAGGTATAATATGTGTGCGTAAATGGCTGCTATCTACGAATGTCTCGACGAGTCAATATATCGTTCAGATAAATTAAGGATTGAAATATAAAAATAAAAATAATCCAAAGCTCCCAGCCCTATATAAGTTAACAACTGAGAAGGGAAGCTGATTCCACCAGTTTTCTAGAACACCAAGACTATGCCAGGTCACAAATACAATAACATTCACAGCCACATAATTTATAATTTTTTTGTTTTTGAAAAAAATGCTTAAAAGATATTGGTCTGATTCCCTATGCAAACCTTAAAACATCACCTATCTACAAGGATAATCAACTCCACAAGCAAGTAAAGGAAACAGAGAGTGGGCATTTAATATCAAGATTGAAATTAATTCACATTATTTAGTGTTTATATGAAAACTTTTACTCAGATGTCATAGAATAGAACACATCATGTGTGGAACATTTAAAAAATAACTAAATCAAGTACACGTGTCAATTAAAATATGGACAAATGCATCGAATGCTATTTTAGCGCTTAGGTTATTGATTTTGGGCAAGTGAAATATCAAGTGTTACATGTTTATAACGAATAGTTCAGTGTTTTTTCTATGAGGTCATGTCAGCCATTGAGTATTTAGAGGAAATCACTCGGTTGTGTGGTCAAAGTGTACAACATTGTCAGTTATTACATTATCTTTTTTTTCGACGACATGAAAAAAGGGATGATCTAAAAAGTGAGAAGACTTACATTTTTTTTAAGGAGAGGAGGAACATCTTGTGGAGTATGACAAAGGTTCAAATGGTCACTTGATAGAGATTCTGATTTCCTAATATTGAACTGTGCTAGATTTTCAATGCAAATAAGATTTATAAAACAGAGAGTCTGATTAAAACAGAGAGTGAGCTTAATTCAAAATCCACTAACGAAGCCATGGCAAAATAATGCATTACGCATATCTTCAAAAGAGATGAAGATTATATTTTAAGGCTAAATCAGGGTGACATCAGCAATTTAAAACACACTTCACTGCAGTTAGTTGGTTAGTAAGAGTAGCAACAACCAGCAGGGTAGCATTCCACACACATGGATATCAAACACAAAAACATTTGAATTTAGGGCTTGTTTGTTTGCGCAAATATTAGCCCAAGAAAGGAATGATAAACCCCGTTTACTTTGGGCTTGTTTGTTTATCATCTTCAAAGGGTTAATGGATTCACCCGACTTATTACCCCTGAAAAAATTAGGATTCACATCCCAATCTCCCGTCTCTCTATCTCGAGATCTCCCGATGGGCGAGTCAGGCGATGTTATTCCTCAGGCTCGTTAGGCGCCTTCGACCTCGCAATCCCTCTCTCTAATGGCGTTGCTCCCTCGTTTCTCCTAATCATTCATCCCCGCGTCTGTCCCACTAGGCTTATCGCTGTCTCAATTGTTGGCTTCGATCTCTCTCCGTTGCTCTTCGTTAAATCACAGGTAATATTGTCTCTCAGTTGCTCTTTGTTTCAATCTCTCCCGGTTGCTCTTGGTTTCGATTTGCTCTTGGTTTTGATCTCTCTCAGTTGGTCGTGGCTTCTGTCTCTCTCGGTTTCTCTTTGTTCATCCCCTCGTTGGCTTATAGTCTCTCTCCATCTTCGATCGCTCCCCCCTCTCATTTGTTGCTCTTGGTTAAATGATAGCTGGTAATATCTTTCACATTGTGATTATGCTTATCTTTAATTATTGGTATTCAATTTTACAAATAGCTTCCCCTTTCCTAAAACCCTAAAATTTCTACATTATACAAGGAGGAATTAGGGTCTGATTGCTCCACACATTCGGTGATTCTTCTAGATTTTTTATTCTCCTCCATTTGAGATTTCAGGTAAATGTCATCTCTTTGCTATGCGAACTGGATTTTGTTTTACAAGTAGTGAGCTGGAATTGCAAGTAGTGAACTGTTGGTTTTTTTTTTGTCCTCCCTGATGTCCTCTCTCTGCCTGTTGGTAATTTGTTGCACAGTGTTTGTCCTTTGTTTGCGTATTTGTATATTTCTAGTAGTTTTATAAGGTCTGCACATGTTGGTGTTAAATTCCATATTGCTGATCACTTGTAATATTGATCAGCTAATTGTTGATCACTTTCAATTAGCTAATTGTAAGTGAACTGTATTGCTTTGCAGTAACAGATGTTCAAACCTTTTTTTTATTTATAAATTCACAGTTGTTTGTTTATTTGTTCATTCCATAGTCTTGAGAGTAATTGAAGAGAAACTATTTGCCACAGATGTTGAAGCCATTTTTTATGTCTCTGTTTCAGTACAAGATTGGAATGCTTAATGAAAAATCATGTCATTGTCTGGCTATAAAACCAAAATTACCAAATGCCATGCCATGTTTGGTTCTGCTTCTCACTCATCACTTTTAGGTGAATGTTGCCTTTTTGTAAATGAGTATGATATTCTTTGTGACAAGTTAAAAAAGAGGAATGAGCTGCCTTCATCCTCTCAAAGTCACTTATATATACATAGATCAGTGGCCTCTTTGCTTTACATCAATCTTCCTCCAATCACCAGCCCTATCTCTCCACCTAATAATAATGTACAATATAGCTAAGTTGGTAGGAAAAAAATTATACATTGCTAACTAGTTGTCATCCCATGTCTGTTTTCACTTCACCACACCACAAGGTCAACACACACACAATGACACAAGTACTGCTTACTATTTACTGCTTGCCACTCACACACACGTGTTAGCAGGCAGGGTAAGATGGTTGGTGCAGCACTTGTGCTTGTGCATCCATTCATTTGCTTGCTTGCTTTTATATTGTTTGCTTTCATATTTGGACTTTTATTTAATTTTCTTTTCATTTGAAACCATATATATTTGTAACTTATCAACTTGCTTTATTCTTCATTGTCAACAAATTATTCCATATATTGTACTGTACTACTGTATTGTATTGTATGTAGGAGCATACTTTAGTACATGCTGCTGGGTTGACGTGTACACTGTGTAGTTTATATATATTTGGCATGTATACTTGAAATTGAACAAAATTCCCCTTCACTTTTGATAATTTTTGCCGATTAAGTTGTTGTTTGGTCATTTTTGCTACGATTTTTTTAACTCTCAAATTTCCTCTTCACTTTTAGGTGAATGATGGAAGGCGCTATTCGGGGAAGAGGTAAAAATAAAAGGTTTTGGGACAAGTGCTGCAATTGGGTCAAGGAAGAGGAATGCTCCTTCATCTCAAGCAAGGTTTGCAAAGAAACAAAAGGTCTCGAAGATGAAAAAGGACGAAGTTGGAGATTTGGCTTCATCTCTAGACTCGGTTAGCACATCATTTGGGAAATTGTTTGAAGAGATGAATACCAGTTTAGTTGCAATGGCCCAAGTTTGGAGAAATGAAGATGAGAGGAAGAAGAGACTTGAAAGTGAGAGCAACAAAATTTTAGAAGAAGTGTTGAATTAGATGTTCTTTCCCCGTCTGATGCATTAATTAGAGGTAACTATCATTGTAATTATTCTTTATGAATTGTTTCATTTAAATAATTTATTTATCGTCCTTAACCAATATACCTTTGAAATATGTAGGTAGCAACGATATTGATGGGAGGGGAACATAAACTTAATATATTCTTTCAGGCCAACAACAGTTTGAGGAAAAAATATGTGACCGACTTGCTCAAGAAGAGGAGTTGATCGTGTGGATTTTATATATGTGGTTGTAGCTTTTGTTTTATTGCAAAGTGGTGTTTATGACTTCACGTAGTCTACCTTCTTTATGTCTTTTTGAACATGGTTATAGCTTCTTATTTTTTAGTGCGAAGTGGTGTTTCTGGCTATGTGGATTTCTGACTGTATAGAATTATGACTGTGTGGATTTCAAGTGATTTCATATGAGTTTATTATATATGTTCATTATTGTTATATGATTTTGCAATAATATTAGGAAACAATAAAAAAAAATGCAAAGGCCTTATTGTTTGTTTTCTTTCCTTTCCCTAAATCAACCAAACACATAAAAAGGTAACGAAGAAAGCAATTATTCCCCTCTTAAACTAACCAAACAAAATTGGAGTTTAACCCTTTTCTTTACCTTTCCTTTCCCTTGAAATGTTTCCTTACCTTTCCTTTCCCTTCCTCCAAACAAACAGCCCCTTAATATGATGATTTCTATATACAAAGATTAAAGCAATGATAACTACATACAAAGATTAAAGCAATAATATGCATGGGAGCTGTTGACAGCTGATGCAATCACTTCCATAACATTAGAAATTCCTCAGCAATACAGTTTGACCTGAAGTGACTCTGTCATTCGACTTGCAGAAGTAATTTATCGTGTGAGCGCCTGCCACTTTGTTATTGCAAGACAGAAAAGCCCATAAATTGTACAATACTCTTTATTCTGAGGTTTGAGTGTATATAGCTTCAAAATACTTGCTGAAACTGGAATTTAGTCAACTTTCAGCTGTTTCCTTTATGCTCACTATTCCCTTTTGCAGATCAATTAAAAGAGCACAATTAAACTAAAATCTCAACGAAAGACACCCCTTTTATTCAAGATAATTCTAACTGTTGGGTATTGACATATACAAGAAAAAACATCACTGACTAAAAGGAAGAACGGAAGGAGTGATAGTTGAGAGAGAGAGAGAGAGAGAGAGAGAGAGAGAGAGAGAGAGAGAGGGCTCAAGTTTTACAGAGATAGCAGGTAGGCGGTGGACATCGCTCGCTCAACACTTGAGAAGAGGCAACGGACCCAATAAAGTTACAAATCTGACCCTAAACTTAGTGAATAAAAAGAAAATAAAGGAAGGGTAAAAGAGTAATCAGTAGTATTAGTGAACAGTTTGGGGGACTTGGGCTTTTATATAGTAATGATATTTGGTTTTAATTACTTGTGAGTTTTCAGTGAAATAAAGTGGCAATGGTTGATACACTTAGTAACCGGATCTACGTATGACACCAATGGGTATGATTCACGCAAAACGGTGTTGAAAACTATTCGCTAAGAAAGAAAACTTGATCATTGAGTAACCGGATTCATTCATGACACACATGTTTGCAATTCGCGTCAAAAGATGTTCAAGTGGACTTTATTCAAGTAAGTTGAGGTGTTGATAGATCGGGGTCATTCATGACACCCATGTTTATGACTCGCGTAAAAAATACACCAATGCCGAAAGAATCCATAGAAAGAAAAAAGGAAAAAATTAGAAAAAAAGAAAAAAAAAGAGTGAATAATCTAGAGCCAAATTGTTTATTTCTATTGTTTTTTCGCAAGTACGTGATGACATTTCGGTGAAAAATTTGATTATATTGTTGTCAATGTCTATAAGCCTAGTGCATTTTAGATTGAGTTGAGAGTTAGCCTAATTGCCTAAACACATGAGAGCATGAGTGAAACACATATTCCTTGTGAGGTTGGATGATTTCTACTTCTATGCTTTTATTACTAAATACATGTTAAGATAAATTATATCTAACTATTAAAAGAGAATCATTTTTTTATGAGATGTCACTCTCTCTTAAACGTAGATTATTCAATCAATTTTTTTTTTAAAAATCAATTAATCCATGTTCTTAACCTAAATTATAATTTTAGTAGTTTTAAAAAATACAATTGATCAATTCCAAACATAAAATTAACAATAAGGAAATATAAAATTAATATTAGTAATCTATATATATATATTACTTTAATTGTTTTCACAACCAATGAGTTTAATTTAAAACATTTAATTATCTGAACTTTTACTAGTATTTTATAATATTTTGACAAAAAAAGTATTTTATAATATTAATTTAACATATTACTAAAATTTTATTTATAAAAAACCTCATACTAGTAGGATATATCAACATATTTCCATCCAAAAAAGATATAACTTTACATCATTAAAAGATGGGACGAGCTCGTGCTTAGTCATCAATTGGAATCTAAGAGGAGCGCAAATTATCATTCCTTTGAAGGGAGATCAACTTCAAATTTGACGTCGTTGTTCGACCTCGATCTAGCGTGCGACGCCTCGACCGAATCTCTGAATGACAAAGCGGTGACTCCTTTTCACGTGTCCGCCAGTCCTTGCCAAGCCGCCCCGCCAGCGCCTCTCTCAGTAAGTATTTTAGGTGTGTGTTGTAGATTTTTAGTTTTTTTTTCTTCCAATTCGTCGCCTTCAAATTTTTATAGGTCAACAAAATTTGGGATTTGAAAGTAGTAGAGGTGAGCGAAATTGAAAGAAGGGTTTGTTTTTAATCCCTAAAATTGAAAGGGGGCTGATTTCATTTGGGAAAACCCCCCTTTCATTTTTTCATTGAATTGGTTACATCAATATTCAAGGTCGCTCCTTTACGCGCAGGGCTGGGTTGATACGGTTTAGGATTGTCGAATTCAATGTCTTATGAATTCGAAATCCGCCTAAGATTGACATTGACTGCTATTACGTAATTTAAATTTTTTATTTTTTACATTGTCCTGTTCTTCCACACTATGATTAGTTGCTTATTTCATACTAGTGTTCACGTTGAGTATTAATTAGCTAGGGACCTAGGAAATGAATACGGAATGCTATCTTCTAAATTCATATCAATATAGTTTACAAAGTTTTAACTCTTGATGTTTTATAGGGAAAGTAGTTACAGATTATTTTAAAATAATTATTTTATATTTAAATATATCCACCCCTTATACTTATTATTTTAGAAGCACTCTCTTTGTAAAATATTGCGCCACGTGTCAACCCTTTGAACAGTCTAAGAAACTGCTTTCTTCACCCACGTTCTTTCAACTGCTCAAATCCCGTTCCATCTCTCATCTCCTCCTCGCATATGAAATTCTACTCTCCTCGCAAGTCACAACTATAATGGTATTTCATCTCTTCTATATTTGTTCCTCACAGTTATCTTCTATTGTGGGTAGGGGAGATCCCGTTTGGTTCGGTGGTGGCGATCAGGCACTTGGGGCGGAGGCGTTGCGCATGGGTGGTTGCGGATCGAGGATCTGGGAGGCGGCGCGGCGCGGTGCGAGGGTGATGTAGGACTGGAAGTTGGCGCAACCCAAGTGTGGTAGAGGATTGTAGCGAGGGTGACCTCTCCTTCTGGTCCAATGTCATATCCGTTCGTCTCTTCCATGATCGGATTGTCGTTGCTCTCCTCCAAAAGGTTCTCGTGTTAAATTTCCTAGATTTGAAGCTTTTGCACCAGATTGAGACCATTGCCTACCCTAACAAGCTGTACGTGTTAGGTACTGCGACAAGAGATTGTCGAGAGGAAGAGGCGGAAGGAGATGAAGAGGGCAAAATCAACAATTTCACAATAAATTAGGGCAACTATTGAAGGCTTTAACCACCCACGTTCTCTTCCTCTCTCACGATCCCGTTTTCAGGTGAGCAATGTCAATGAATTCATCTTAAATTTTCGGATAAAATAAAATTCAATCCTAAATTCCCTAATTAATTTCATAGACCTAGATTCAAAGAGACATGCTCCTCATCCCTGTAGCTTGTGTTTGTGAGGTCCTCTGTCATCAATCACCAATTCCTAGAATCCTAGAGAGAAAGAAAAGGGTCTGGACAAACCAGGAGTTGTTGTTAAACCCATTCCCCCTTATTTCATTCAAGTTGTAAATTTGATTTATCCAAATCCTGGGATGATGAGTTTGAGTTGAATATGATATTGCAGGTGAATTCCATTGATAATAATAATTTTTTTTCAAAGTTTAATTGTGTGGAGCTTTGGTGAAGAGAAAGAAAATTGAACCCCTCACAGCCTCCTTCTGCTCCTTCAGCCACATCGATGAGTTATGAGGAACTTCTAAATTCGCAGAATAAAGATGCTGCTCACTTGTTCGCGCTTCAGCAGGTATTTTCTTTCACTTCATTTTAGAACCATGAATATATTTGTTTCTGTTGCTAGATGAACCACCGCTTCGCCTAGCAGCACGACGCTTGTATTGCTCTCCCACAACCCCGTTTTCACGGTTTAGGCTGCTCCCATTTCGCTCGCCGCTACTACGGGAATCGCTTTTGCTTTCTTTTCCTCTGGCTACTAAGATGTTTCAGTTCGCCAGACCGAATGAATAGGAATCAATTGATAGACATTTTGATTGAGGCGTCTCGGACCGATGAATGCTTTTTTCGTTCGCTATGTGCTGACTGGATGCGTACTCGCGCAATCGATGGAATGGACGTACGATGGAAGGTACGGTACGTAGATAGACCGATGGACATTCATTGGCTATGTAGATACAATACAATCGAGATAAAAAAAAGAAATTAGACAAGACAATCAAAGCATTGAATTAGCAAAAAATCTAAAAAAAGTAAGTTTGATAATCTAATAAAAAGCGGAGCACTAGGCGCTAAAGCATGCGTGTTTTGTATCCATTGAGCAAAGATGGGTTGTAATTGTATAGCGGTATAGCTGTTTCTGTTTCTAGATCTCAAGACGGCGGTTGCATTATTCCCTACCCTATTTAACATATGTTTTGTCAAATGGCTGAATTCTTTGAAATTGGAAATATCCTGGTTTTAAATTTAAACCTTGGTGGGTGAAATATTATATACTCCGTGGATTTTTTGGCAAACTTTACTATCAAATGATTGTTTCTTATATTTTTATACCTATATCTCCCATTAATTAGAGTTCTGATGTTTGCTTTACTGAACACAACTCATGTGGTGATATCAATGGTGCCTTTTCATTGTCTCCTATTTGCCATGTTCTTATTTTTTCTAAAACACTTTTGTTTTTTGGGATCAATGTCAATAGACTTTTTTGATCTTGAACCAGTGTTATTGACTGGTTTTACTTTTAGGGAAAAAAATCTACTTGGACAATTCATCTATTGAGTGATAAGATCTGAAAGATTTGTGAAGCTCTGTAGTTTGATTCCGGTTTTCCACATTTTTATCCACACAACATACTAATTTCCCATATGAGTATCCTCATACTAGCTCCCCATTGAGCATTCTGAAATCGAGATATTGCCTTTTGTGGATACAGGGTCTCGGTTCAAGAACAATGTCGGCTGTTCCTGCAAGCGCGTATTACAGCTTACAAGGGCAAACCCAACAACCAGTTGGGTATAGGCAAACCCAACAGCTGCCCTTTCAGCACTATAGCAACGTTGGTGGATACCCGAACTTCTACCACTCGCAGGCCGGACTTTCGTTGGAGGCCCAGCAACAGATGTCTAGAGACCAGTCACTTGGAGGATCCCAAGGGCAACAGCAACCAAAACAGCCCCAACAGATGTGGCCAAACGGCTACTGAACTTTTAACGCAGCAGCCCCTCGGTTTTTCAGGGTACTCACAAGGGCCCAGACGAGACTGTGATTCAGCACCTCGGGGACGAACGATAAGATTATATTTTATAATAGGAGGGGCTATCTAAACTTGGGGGCTGGTTGGCCTTGTGCCTTGGGGTGTTGGCTTGTATTCTACCGAAGGTTTCGACTTTCTCGCTAACTTAGGAACAAAACGTCATGTGCTGATTTCTGGTTATCATCAATTTTCATATCCACCCTTTATACTTATAATTTTAGAAGCAATTTCTTCACAAAAAATTGAGCCACGTGTCAACTCTTTAAACAGCCTAAGAAACTGCTTTCTTCACCCACATTCTTTCAACTGCTCAAATCCCGTTCCATCTCTCATCTCCTCCTCGCATCTGAAATTCTACTCTCCTCGCAAGTCACAACTATAATGGTATTTCATCTCTTCTATATTTGTGCCTCACAGTTATCTTCTATTGTGGGTAGGGGAGATCCCGTTTGGTTCGGTGGTGGCGATCAGGCACTTGGGGCGGAGGCGTTGCGCATGGGTGGTTGCGGATCGAGGATCTGGGAGGCGGCGCGGCGCGGTGCGAGGGTGATGTAGGACTGGAAGTTGGCGCAACCCAAGTGTGGTAGAGGATTGTAGCGAGGGTGACCTCTCCTTCTGGTCCAAGTCATATCCGTTCGTCTCTTCCATGATCGGATTGTCGTTGCTCTCCTCCAAAAGGTTCTCGTGTTAAATTTCCTAGATTTGAAGCTTTTGCACCAGATTGAGACCATTGCCTACCCTAACAAGCTGTACGTGTTAGGTACTGCGACAAGAGATTGTCGAGAGGAAGAGGCGGAAGGAGATGAAGAGGGCAAAATCAACAATTAATTGTGTGGAGCTTTGGTGAAGAGAAAGAAAATTGTTTGGAGGTTCATGTATGGTGTTTGCTATTTTTTTGGGTTGTCTATTTAACCTCTGTTGTGTTCATCTTTAAGCTCATTTCCACCCACATACCCTATGCACGGCCCGGAACCAACTACACATTTGGTTTTTAGTTTACTGAATCTGGATAGTGGGTACTCCCGTGTGCTCAGGATGATGTGAATGTTTTAGAAACATTATTTCCATTCCCAACCATTATCCCTGCATTTGAGGTACAATAATGAGTGCTTTAACTTAGACTAAAATTTGTGTATTTGAAGCTTATATCTTGCAAAAATCATATGACTCTTGGGCAGGACAATCTTTGTATGTCAGACGTTCTTCCATTCCAGAGAAACAACTCCCTTTCATCCAGGTTTCTACGGTGGATTCATGTCGCCGAACCAAGATCAACTCCACTTCCTTTGGTTATTCTACAAGAATGTTTTATCTTATACTCCGTATGATAAGAAGCAGGTTGTTTGTTTTCACCAATAGATTCCAGTCTCTTTATTTTACTACCTCATCTTGAAAAGATTCTCATCTACTACCACATATTTAATACATAGGTGGATTACATTGGAGGATGTATGTTGTCAAAGTTACTGAATGATTGGAGATTGATGGATGAGCTAGAAGTATTGCGTGCTATATATTTGTTAGGCGCAGGTAACTTATAGGCTTATAGCGTAATAGTGTTCAAACTTTAGCAGTTCAGTTGATTTGCTTTATGAACACAAATGTTTATTTTTTAGGTGATCTACTACAACACTTTTTGACATTGATTTTCAGCCGACTTGACAAAGGAGAATCCTGGGATGATGAATTTGAGTTGAATATATGATATTGCAGGTGAATTCCACCGATAATAATAATAATATTTTTTTAAAAGGTAAATTATGTGGAACTTTGGTGAAGAGAGGTTCAAGTATGGTGTTTGCTTATTTTTCAGTGATCTATTTGATCTCTATTGTGTTCATCTTTAGGCTCATTTCCACTCACATACCCCCATCAACTTCGAGTCATCAACCAATTCATTATTTGACTGTTGTGGAGACCCAGACCCTTGTATTCCCGGTGATACTACTTTTTGTATATGGAGATGGTCATTAAGCAGCTACATTCCATCTTTGCAGGAGTCAGTTACAAATTCTGCTGATCACATGATACTGAGTGCTCCTGATTCATTGGTTGTCTCTATTACGAAGCCTTCTGATCTTGATGGAAACGATGCACATAATTCTAGCAATTTTGTCTCAACCTTTCGAAAAATTCATGAGAACGGCTTGGGTATTAATGGGCAAATAGGTTTTTAGTTGGGCATGGAAATCCTTTCTCTTGCAACTCTTTGACATTATAAGTAAGATACGTGGATACAATACCTATTTTCCCTGTGTTATTTTATTTAGTTTGGAGTTCATTAATATAGTTACTATATAAAATATACTGAATGTCATAAATTATGTGTTAAATTAGATCACACGGAAACTAAATACACTGTAAATCACCATGTCCAAAGTAACGTGGTGCTACGTCAAATTCGACGTGCACTAATTCTCCCTGCTAAAGATGATTAAAAGTATAATCAATTAAAAAAATCTACAACATTCCTTTAAACATGCGTTTAAGAGGTAGATTTGCAGTGTATCTAACAAGTTCCATTAGATCCATAATTTCCTTTTAAAAAAAAACTATGTGAACTCGAGTATCTTGAGGGTTCCAAGGTGGGTGAGGTTGAAGTGTGAAAGATTATTAATTTAGTTTTGGTAATTAGGTTTGGAATTAGCTTAAATTATTCATTTTCTTCATCATTATTAATTGATTTTATTCATTTTTTTATATAGAAAAACAAGCTTAACCATACATATTCTAAGAGACAGCACTAGAAGTCTTTGTTTCACATGTCATCGTCCGAAGGTTGCCACAACATCCGCTCTCCTTTGTATCTCCGTGTGAAACACTAAAATACTCCCGAACATGGTTCGGGAAAAGAACTAGTTATATTCAATTTGATCTAAAAGTAGAATAATTGACCAAAATTTGACGGCATGGTACATATTTATATATAGATATATTATATTCATTTTGATCTAAAACATAAAATAATTGACCAAATATTAGATAAGATTATTTGAACTAAAAAGATAAGTTTTATAACTAATTAATTGGATTAATTGGATAGAAATACACCGCTAATTGGATACAACATAATTGATAAATACAATTAATTCAATTCATACCCCGTTGAAACTTGCAGAAAAACAAGTAAGCCTTATTAGATAATTAATTAATCATATATGATCAATCACCAATCTAATTTATGATAAAAATATATATTATCCATTGAAAACAATAAGATTAAATCTGAATAATATTTTATCCAATTTTATGTTAACTTTTATAGTAACAATCTAAATTTAATATTAATATCATTTAAAAATAACTGTCAAATTTATCAATAGATTTGGTCTTAAAAAATAACATACGAGAATATAATAGTAAAAAAAATAACATTCCGTGCAAGAGCACGTGTAACATATACTAGTCTATCTATATAAAATACTAAAACAGAGGCCAATGGAGCGACCTCGCGGCCACGGAATTTTCTGGATTAAAGCGGGATTATTTTCATTTGCGTGGCATTTTCTAGAGGTAGTTAATTTGAACATGAAGCAAGTGGTCGATGGAGATATGTACACCAATCTAATAAAAGTTATATTCTATCCGTTAAAGAAAACATGTATTCTATTATTTATGCATATTTTTTTTAGATAATCAAGATAATATAAAATAATTAGTTATGTACGTGCGTACAGATTATACCTATTGCTTGATGATTTACAAATTCTATCATTTTTTTTATCCAATATAAAAAATAATAGTATACTTAGAGGTGGCAATCGGGCGGGTCGGATCGGGTTCGGGTTCGGTTAGTCGGGTTTCGTGTTATTCGGGTTTCGGGTAATTCGGGTTTCGGGTCATTCGGTTTTCGGGTAATGTCTAATAATTTGGTTATTTGGTTGGGTCGAGTTCGAGTTTCGGTTGTATCGGGTTTCGGTTATTCGGGTTTCGGTTGTCTCGGGTTTCAATTATTTCAATAGTCATTTTAAAAATTTTACTAGAATGTATCTTAAATTTCGGGTTATTTCGGGTTTCGGTTATAACGGGTTTGGGTCTTAATGGGTTTCGGTTGAATCGGGTTCGGTTCATTCGGATTTGGGTGAATTTCGGTTATCGGTTATTTGGATTTCGGGTCCAAATGAGTCGGGTTTGGGCGGTGTTCAGAACAATCGGTTCCGGGTCGACCGGGTCGGTTTTTCGGGTTCGGGTCGGGTTTTTCCAGCTCTAAGTATACTTATTTTTTATTAACATCACTGTAAATTTATTTTTAATTTATTTATATATCCAATAAAAAAAATTAGTGGTCCTACTTTTTATATATCCAATATAAAAAATTCGCTAGAAAACTTATCATATGGTGTTATCTTTTTTAGTCATATCAATTAGGTAGTAAACTTATCTATTCTAACCTTCACACTTTAATAAAAAAAAACTTACTATAAAAAATACATAATATAATTATAAAGAAACCGCACAACGGGCGGGTACTGAATACTAGTCAAATACTAAAGCAGAGGCCGCTAGTGCGAATCTCGCGTCCACGGAATTTTCTGGATTAAAATGAGATTATTTTTTCTTACGTGGTAATTTCTGGATTAAAGTGAAATTATATTTTTGGCCCACATCAATTAATAAAGAAAGAATTTGCAAAATAGGCACTTTATTTAGACGTTTTTGCAAAATGGTCGCGTATTTGGACAATTTAGCAAAATGGTCACTATATAACCCTAATTAATTGTGTCTCTCTCCTTTCTCTCGTTATTTCTCTCGCTCGCACAGATCTCTCGCTCTCTCAATCTCTCCGTCTCCATCGCTCTCCTCTTCTCTAACTGCTCCGGTTCGAAACGTAACTCCGGGATGCGCTCCGACTTCGTCGAAGTTTCAGATCTACAGCCATGGCTGTGTGCCTCGCCACCGGAAGACGAGGTCGAGCAGCCAGATGGATCGAGGAGCGCGAGACAGCTCTGAATCTGAGATCTCCGGCCATCTTCCTCCCCTGAGCTCAATCGCCATAGGTTTTCGCATCAGATCTGTCCAATTCACTGTCAATTTCACAAATTTCGTTTTTTATTCCCCAATTTGACAAATTAGGGTTTTTATTCCTTTTTCCATTGAAGAGCCGCCATGGACGGAGGAGGAGCGAACTCGGAGGTCGAGCGAGCAGCCGGAGGCGGAGAGCGCGCGAGCGAGCGAGCGAGGGGAGTGAGGTCGAGTGGCCGGAGCGAGGCCGGAGCCGAGGCCAAAGCAAGCGAGTGAGCGCGGATCTAGTGCTCAGATCCGGATTTGGTCGACCTCGCTCCGGAGGCGGTGGCGGAAGCGAAGAGCGAGCGAGGGAGCGAGATCCGGAGCGAGGTCGAGCGAGCGGAGCGAGGTCGAGTGGCCGGAGCCAGCGCCGGAGCGAGGGATTGACGGAGTCCTCGGGCGCTGCGTGCCTGTGTTCATCGTCTTTCACAAGGTTGAAGATGAAATTTTGATTAAATTACAAAACTGACCCCATAAATATGGGAATTACAAAACATATCTATATATTATTAAAAAAAGAAAAAATTTGCCAAACAGACACTTTTTTGGGACAAATTGGTTAAATGTCCACCATTTTGGACAAATTAGCAAAATGTCCGCTATATATACTAATTCAATTAGATCCCAATACATATTAAAACAAACAGATCCCCAATTCTCTCTCGATATCTTGACTCTCTCGATAAGTTCTTGCACAATATATGTTCTTATTTTTTGCTCATCAATACTTTATTTTTGCACAAAATTTGAGACTTGTGAAATTGTGTCTCAAGATGATCTTACTTTTTGTAAATATAATTTTATACTGTTTTTATAGATTATTGCACGAAATGTTCTTATTTTTGCTCATCAATAGACAATAATTGCACAACATGTTCTTATTTTTGCTCATCAATAGACGCAGATTTTCTCATATTATAATTGCACAACATAAACTTAAATTTGCACAACATACTCTTATATTTGCACGACAAAATGTTAAAAAAATAAATAAATAAATAAAACTAGACTTGGGTCATATTTGCACAACATACGGTTATATTTGCTCAACATGATCTTATATTTGCACAACTTATGGTTAAATTTGCACAACGTACTCTTATATTTGCACGAAAATATACAGTTATATTTGCACGCCAAAATGTATCGATGCGGAAAAAAAAAGACTTAGGTAATATTTGCACAGCTTACGGTTAAATTTGCACAACATACTCTTATATTTGCACGACAAAATGTTTAAAAAAAAATTAAAACTAGACTTGGGTCATATTTGCACAACTTATGGTTAAATTTGCACAACATACTCTTATATTTGCACAACAAAATGTTTAAAAAAAAATTAAAACTAGACTTGGGTCATATTTGCACAACTTATGGTTAAATTTGCACAATGTACTCTTATATTTGCACGACAAAATGTTTAAAAAAACTAGACTTGGGTCATATTTGCACAGCTTACGGTTATATTTGCACAACATGCTCTTATTTTTGCTCAACAATTCTTTATTTTTGCACAACAAACGAGACTTGTGAAATTGTGTCTCGACGTGATCTTATTTTTTGTAAATATAATCTTATACTTTTATAATAGATTATTGCACAACACGGTCTTGTTTTTGCTCATCAATAGAGTAAAATTGCACAACATGGGGGATTGGTCAAATTTTGCTCAACATCATCTTATTTTTGCTCAACAATAGGTTATTTTTGCACAGCAATCGAGACTTGTGAAATTGTGCTTAACATGATTTTATTTTCTCTCAATATTATTTCAAGAGTTGCACGACTCTGTTGTAAGAGTTTCACGACTCTGTTGTAAGAATTGCACGACTCTGTTTTAAGAGTTGCACGACTGTGTTTTAATAGTTGCACGACTCTCTTGTAAGAGTTGCACGACTCTTGTTGTAAGAGTTGTACGACTCTGTTGTAAGAGTTGCACGACTCTATTGTAAGAGTTGCACGACTCTGTTTTAAGAGTTGCACGACTCTATTTTAAGAGTTGCACGACTTGGTTTTAAGAGTTGTACGACTCTTGTTGTAAGAGTTGCACGACTCTGTTGTAAGAATTGCACGACTCTTTTTTAAGAGTTGCACAACAATCGAGACTTGTGAATTTATTCTTAACATGATCTTATTTTATCTCAATATAATTTCATACTTTCTCAATAAATTATTGTTGAACATCCTCTTACTTTAGTTTAGATTTGCACAACTGTATTTTGGATTTGCACAACTGTATTTTTTTGCACAACTATATTGAAGCAAGTCTAATTTGTTTTTTTATTTTTTATTTTTTTTAACATTTTTTTGTGAAAATATAACCGTAAATTGTGTAAATATAATCGTATGTTGTGTAAATATAACATACAGTTGTGCAAAAATAAAAATAAAAATATAACATAATAAAATATAGATAGTTTTTTCAATTTATCATATTTGTTGGGTGATTTTTATAATTTCACACAAAGTGCATCCTCTTCCTCCCGACTTCTGCGAAGAAGAACGCCGTCGGCTTGTGCCTCGCCGCCTCCGCGCCGATCTCCAGCCGCTCGACCTCGCTCCAGGCCGGATCTGAGCAATCGCTCACTCGCGCCGCCTCGCTCGATCTCGCTCGGCCTCGCTCGCTCGAACTCCAGGTCGGATTTGAACTTCGTCGCTCGCTCCTCGCTCGCGCTCCCTTCCTCGACTCCCTCGCTTGCTCACGCGTCGCTGGAGGCCGTCGAATCCTCGCTCCCTCGCTCCGCCGCTCCCGATCTGATGCCATAAATCCGACCTAATTGATGAACGCAACCGGATCTAAAAACCTTCAGGCCGCAGATCTCAAACCTCCAGGCCTCGCTCGACCTCGCTCCGGCGCCGAAGCCATAGATCCCGGCCTCCTCTTCAGATCTCGCTCCATGCCATAGATCCGAAGCCATAGATCTGTCCAATTGCTTCTTGCTCCGCTCTATCGATCGCTCGCTCTCGGATCTCCGAGGAAGGCGCGGATCTGAGGAACGGGAAGTGGAAGACGAAGATCGGAGAAGGAGAAGCGCAGAAGAGAGCGCGTGCGGAGACGAGAGGGCGGAGGAGAGAGAAAAGTCGCGTGAAACAAAGGAAAGGGGGTTTATATTGCGTCTATTTCACTAAATTGTCCCAAATCGTGACTATTTCACAAATTATGTCCAATTTCGTGGCCATTTTGCAAAATGCCCCATTAATAAACGACTATAGTTAGGTAAAAAACTTATCTTTTTACCTAATCTATTCAATATAACCTTATAACTTATATTCCAATCAGAGTATGTGATTAAGATATTTATGAGTATGTGATTAAGTTATATTGATACTCCGAAAAGTGGTTGGGTAGTATACTTAGGTAAAAATAGTTTATCTATGAGTGAGGCTACTAACAAGACTTCAAAACAGCTATTGACAAGATAATTTACATTAAATTATAAAACTATTTTTCCATTTTAAAAAATAATTACACATTTCCCCGAGAGCAAATTTGATTGATTTAATTCCTTATTCGTTTATCAATTTACTTTCTCAATGTGAATTCGATGTCGAAACAAATCGATTATGAATCGATCTACTGAAACATTCATTCTCTAACCTCAATTAGCTTAAACAGATCAAAAACTAATCAACAAAGTAAAGAGGAGAAACAATTATCCGGAAATATGAAACAATTAGAAATCTAGGGCTAGACCGAAAGGGGAGAGAAGATACGGAAATTGACGATCGAAGAGGACGTCAACGGTGACGACTGAACCAATGAGGCCGCCGCCGCTCTTCGATCCTCCACCGTCCCAAAAGACATCAACCCTTGCGGCTACTGCCTGTCCCTCTTCTCTAAGCCCTCAGATCTATAATCCATGTACATAAGGAGTGCTCCCGATGGCTTGTACTCGATCGATCCTATATCGGCACCCAGTAATCGGAGCTCTGCATTAGTGCTTTGGATTGGCCTACTGGTGCTTGTGGCCTAGTCAATAGCCATCCTCCTCCTTCTTGACGCCATACTACAACAACAAGATCCGATTGTTTTAGGCAGAGATCGAGCGACCCGATGCGCCGTACGTCTTCTAGGGGTAGCAGGGTGTTGTTGAGTCTGTTTCCGATGACGCCAATTATAAAATTAGTTGTTAATCAATCTCCCAAATCAATTGAATTCAAGAGGCAGCAGGTGTTTGGAGCCGCACTTGAGGAGGGTTTTACCCTTGAGCGATCATAATTTTTTTAAGAGGACTTTGTTATGCAAATTAATAAAATTTATCTTGTCACTAGTCGTTTTGACATCTTGTCTGTAGCCCTTATGTTTATGTATTTAATATAATCCTAAAGTGGTTGGGATTAGTTATAACTTACTCCATATTTTATCATTTTTAGATGAAATCGGAAATATTTTTATATATATTCAACCTATATCTTAATTAGTTAAAAAATTTATCTTTTTAAAATAAATAATCTATCTAATATATGGTTAATTATTAATATTCAACCTTATATCTAAATTAGGTAGAAAACCTATTTATGATGGTATATAAAATATATATGTAGGGATAGATAATTAATTAAGTGTTTAAGATAGAATATTGTAGTTTATATATATATATATATATATATATATATATATATATATATATATATATATATATATATATATATATATATATATAGGGTTGAGTTCAGGTGCAAAGGTCACCAAAAGTGAGAAGGAAAGAAGTAATCTGATTGGTCAAAATGGAATAAAATAATATAAATTCATCGTAAAAAACGCGTCCCCCAATAAATATTTCCGCGCGTCACCCCAGGCTCCCAAGCCGCTCACCGCTTCCCAAGTCGCACCGCCCAGCGCGTGAAGCTCACGCGGCATCCATTCCCAATTTCGCACGCAGCCGCTGGCCACTATTCACAAAATTAATTTGGGGTGATGGGGGATTGAACGCTAGACCATATATATATAGGGTTGAGTTCAGGTGCAAAGGTCACCAAAAGTGAGAAGGAAAGAAGTAATCTGATTGGTCAAAATGGAATAAAATAATATAAATTCATCGTAAAAAACGCGTCCCCCAATAAATATTTCCGCGCGTCACCCCAGGCTCCCAAGCCGCTCACCGCTTCCCAAGTCGCACCGCCCAGCGCGTGAAGCTCACGCGGCATCCATTCCCAATTTCGCACGCAGCCGCTGGCCACTATTCACAAAATTAATTTGGGGTGATGGGGGATTGAACGCTAGACCTTTTGCTCCTCTCTTAAATTTAGATTTGCAAACCACTATACCAATTACCAAGACACACTTCTTGATACTAATGGGTATTTAATTTGTTTTACTCTTTTTCTTATGAACTTTACTTATTATAAAATTCAATTAACATCTTTAATTTATATTTATTTCCAAATTGTAACTAAAATATTGTCATCTAATTTATTTAATTACACCTTAATAGACATGTTAAAATACATTTCACCCTGAACCACTTGGTATAAAAACACTGAATCACTTGGTATAAAAATCCTGAACCACTTGGTATTAAAACCCTGAACCACTTAATATTAAAATCCTGAACCAATTGGTATTAAAATAAAATACTTCATGAAGTGGTTCACAGGGTTCACAAGTTATAAAGAAGTGGTCCATGAAGCTATAAAGAAGTGGTTCATGAACCTAAAAAATTTCAAATTTTTATAATTTAATTTTTTTAAAAATGATATTAAATATATTAAAATAAAATGTTTAATGAACCACTACTCTTTATTTAATAAACCATTAGAATTTATTTCATGAACCACTACTATTTAATAATTATAAAATTTTCATTCTTCTTTTAGTTTCTTTTAATGTTTATTTTTAATTAATTAATTAATTTTCTTTTCAAATAAAATCGTTCACTAAACCAATCTCTATTTAGTTACTGAAGCTCTCTCTATTTAGTCAATAAACCACTGAACCAACCTCTATTAATTCAGTCACTGAACCAACCTCTATTCAGTCACTGAACCAACCTATTTGGTCACTGAACCAACCTCTATTTAGTCACTGAACCAACCTCTATTTAGTCACTGAACCGCCCTCTATTTAGTCACTGAACCAACCTATTTAGTCACTGAACCAACCTCTATTTAGTCACTGAACCAACCTCTATTTAGTCACTAAACCAACATATTTACTCACTGAACCAACCTTTATTTAGTCATTGAACCAACATCTATTTAGTCATTGAACCAACCTCTATTTAATCACCGAACCAACCTCTATTTAGTCACTAAACCAACCTATTTACTCACTGAACCAACCCCTATTTAGTCACTGAACCAACCGATATTTAGTCACCGAACCAACATCTATTTAGTCATTGAATCAACCTCTATTAAGTCACTAAACCAACCTATTTACTTATTGAACCAACCTCTATTTAGTCACTGAACCAACCTATTTACTCACTGAACCCACCTCTATTTAGTCAATGAACCAACCTATTTATTCACTGAATCAACCTCTATTTAGTCACTGAACCAACCTCTATTTAGTCACCGAACCAACCTCTATTTAGTCACTGAACCAACCCCTATTAAGTCACTGAACCAACTTATTTACTCACTGAACCAACGTCTATTTAGTTACTAAACCAACCTTTATTTAGTTACCGAACCAACCTCTATTTAGTCACCGAACCAACCTCTATTAAGTCCCTGAACCAACCTAATCACTTGGTATAACTTCATGAACAACTTTGTATAAAAATCTTGAACCACTTGGTTTAAAAACCCCGAACCACTTTGCATAAAAAATTTGAACCACTTATTAATTACCAAAAAAAAAAAAACATAAAACTTAAACAAACTTGTTTATTTTTTCTTTTATGAGATTAAAACATTGAAATGAACTTGAAAGAGAGATTAAAAGATTTCAATTTGTAAACATGAAAGAGATATTTCATCCAATGCACACCGCAAGCAACTCCATTTTGTTCCCCTCCTTCATGCTCCGGTCGCCCAACATTAGTAAATAATTAATTCTCACTTTAATCCTTCTCCTGTTTACGGCTTCGAAATAGAGCAAGTTGCTGATTTGCTCCATCTAAAGGAGTAAAACAATGCTACGCCGCCAACGCCTCGCCATGAACGAGAGGAGAACCGCCTCAAAATTGCCAGATCTGGCACCGACGGCGGTGGCGTAATTGACGACGATGGTGGCGTGGTGGTTTACCTTGTAGTCGGGGAGAGCGATGGCTTAGTTGGCGGATCGGAGAGAGCGATGCCTGCAGTCGGATCTCGGTGGAAGAATTTGGAACCATTGATCGGATGAGGATTGAGGAGGACGACGACAGCGACGGTAACATGGTCGACGGGGTAGCGGTGATAGCGGCGGTTGAGGAGCTTGGCCTTCCTGGAGGCGAGGTGCCGGATGAGGTGGAAGGCGGGGAACTCGTAGCAGGGGAAAGAGGAAATCGATGGAGAGGAGGCGCAACCGCACAAGGAATCAGATTTAAGCGCGTGAGAGTTTTATTTATAATAAAAAATCAGATCCGTATTGACCAATCAGATTAGTTCTTTCCTTCTCACCGGTATATATATATATATATATATATATATATATATATATATATATATATATATATATATATATATATATATATATATATATATAGAGAGAGAGAGAGAGAGAGAGAGAGAGAGAGGGGTTATCTACTGCTCATCTTCAAACACCAAACCTTCATTATTGTTAGCCGCTTCAAATCTTTGCCGCAACTTTCAATATCATCAATAGCAAAGTTGTCGCAGTTTTCAATATCATCGTTGTCATCGTCCTCTCCAGTCTCCACCTTCACCTTCGATGCTAGCGTCCTCTCCAAATCTCCTCGTTGCCATCGTCCTCTCCAGATCTCCTCCACTTTCGATGGGCGACGCTGCTCCTTCACCTTCGACGGCCGCCGCTGTGGTTGTTACCCTCTTCCCAGCAACAGGCTATCCAGATCTGCTTCCTCGTCGTCGCCCTCCTCCCGACATCGTCCTCTCCAGATCTGGTTTCGCCTTGCTGCCGCCATCCCGCCACCATCTCCCCACCCCCAACCTCAACCACCCCCGACCACAAAGGGTTCGAAATCCTCAAATCTCCTTCCTGAATTGATGAATTTTTGTTTTGATTTTTTTGAATTCGTGTAATTTTTGTTGAATTCGTCTTGCTGTCGTAGTTGAATTCGTCCTCTCCGGATCTGATTTAATTCGTGTAATCCCCAAATCTCCTTCCAGAACTGATGAGTTTTTCTTTATAAATTTTGGTATATTGATTTTGTATATCCCCATAATTCCAATTATCAATTAACCGGTTAACTGTATTGATTAGTTGCTTATTTCATACTACTGTATTTTTATTTTTTGGAATACTAGCACTTAGATTTATACGGGGAACTTCACTTTTTATTTAGCAACATCTACATTTTCCTGTTTTCTTTAGCCCTTTCTCTATTAATTTCTGTTGTTTCTATCCAGCCTTGGAGTCCTGATTCACTGATTGTTTGTTGCATGACGTCTTTGCAGGCAACATGAATACTCTTGATTTTATCGTTCGTTCAGCCGTGATCGTTGGTTCGGCTGTGATCATTAGTTCGGTCATAAATCGGTATGTTTGATTTCATAGATTTATTCTGACATTACAAAATCTCTTTCGTGGTTTCTCGAGATGATTATTTTTAGCTAAATGGATCAGAACTTAAATGTCAATAATGGTTGCCTCCTCTGTATATCAAACACCTAACTAATAAACCCTTCAATTTTAACACTCACTCTTTGTTCATTGTTCATTTATTCTGTATGAACACACAGATTGTTTGTTACAGTAATTGTTAAGCCTGGCAACATTTACATATAAAATTATATGTGCCCCAATCTTATATTTCTTATTTGTTTCCATGTACAATAATCCAATCATAATACGTGATAAATATGTGGATAAAATATCCAAAAATAGGTTAAGTGATTATCATTGGCAATAAATCATCTACATGTAATTTTGGTTGTATATATGTCTTTATCTTCTTTAGCACCCGTTTGATAGAATACGATTCAGAAATGTAAACGGAAAGAAAACAAATTTCGTATAGAATCTGTATCTATATATATCTATATCCATGCTCAAATAGGTGATTGAAATGCATCAAATGAATCAAATTTTGGTAGGAGAAGAAGGAATTATTGGAATTTTAACAATGAATCTAAACTTATAAATGGACTTCATTCATTTCGGTTCTCATTCCCTTTCCCAATTTCATACCAAATGGACCTTTAATATATATTGCTTCAGAATTTTAGATACCTTCAAATATGAGTAATGAGTATATGGTAACCAGGTAGATGGAGAAGAGACAAGGTGGCTTGGGAAGATATTCCCCCGGAATTGTGGGGGCAAATCAGAAAATGCATTGAGAGCCGGCTTGATATCTTACGCTTTCGCTCAATGTGTCAACAATGGCGGGCAGAGCTTCCTTATCCAAAGCGCTTCCCTGTCGTGGTACCGCCACTCCCTAGTTGTGCTCCGAAGTTCTTAAACAAAACCTTCTTGATCACAGAGGTCAACACTTATTTACCTTTCAAATCGAGACTTGAGTGTTTGACGTTTGAGGAATTGGGGCACAAGTTCCGCCCCACTGTGGTTCGTCCTATGAAAGCCAGGTTTGATTATCACATGATATCATTTATGGAGTCCCCAAAGCACCCACTTTTTCGACTCTCATTCGTTGCTAAGGCCTATTATCTTCGCATGGCTGTATCCCGTTTCAATCCACACTCGAAAAGAGTCGAGTGGTTCTTGCAAAATCATAAGTGTGCACACAGGATAGTCCTACTTTCCTCACATGCAGATAATGTGAACTTTAGTTATGCTAAGATGTCGGATCTTAGTGTTGTTGCTCTTATGAATGAGGGGAAAATGCATGGGAGGCATGCTTTGATGAGGCTAGGAGGACCCCCCGAGAATTGGTATTGGGAAACCGACTTTTGCAATCAAATATTTGCAGGCATTGCCACTTGCCGAGGGAAGCTATGCGCGGTTGATGGATGCGGAAGGGTTTTCGTCATGGATTACAACTCCTTACAGATGACTCAAGTTTGTAACTCGTCCCCGGTTGCTAATGAGCTCAAACAGATGAAATTGTTTGAGGGTAGTGGAGAACTATATTTGGTTAAACTGAACAAGACAAGAGATAAACTCATCGTTTACAAGCTAAGTCTGCAACTGCAACAGTGGATTAGGGCTGGAGGCATAGGTTCCAAGGTGTTGAGTGTCATTCCCTTTCTACTATGATATACGACATGGATGATGGATGAGAGCTCGGCGTGTTGTTATTCACAGTCGTTTTCCTTTGGGGCGATTTTACTTCTATTAGCTTTTATCTATCTTGGGTGGAAATTCACAAGTTCATTATGCTATTTATCAATTCAGTTCATTAAGCAGGTTGTTGTGTGATTATGTTTCTGTATATTTCATTTGGTAAACTGTTGTTTCTGTGAATATGAAGCTTTTACTTTGATCAAGCACATGCAGAAAGTAAAGGACACATATCGTTTGTTTACGAGGTTCGGATAGCAGTCCTACGTCCCCGGGCCCTCAAGAGTCGACCCAAAATCCACTATGAAAAGAGTTCAAGCAGAGGGGCAAACAACAAGAGTTACAAACAGATCCTAATTAAGTCTATCGAATGCAAGTGTAAGTCAGACAATCAAGAACAGAAAGATAAGAAATCCCCCTGAAAGGAACTAGAGATCAAAGAGGAACTTCGATCTCCAACTAATGGCGTCGAAGGAAGCGGCGGCTTTGAGAGATCGACTTCGTCTTCTTCAATGCTCAACCACCGTACCGTAGATCCACCGCCGGAAGGCCATACCGAAGAACGGAGGTGAAGCTTTGAGTACCGAGAACTTCAAACACCTCAGAAACCCTAATCGGAGAGCAAACCCTAGGCGAGAGAAGCTTTGATTTGAGATAGAGGAGGCCGACGTTGTGAATGAGCTGAGTGAAGCAAGCAGCTTAAGAAGGCTTATATAGATAGGTTAAAATGGAGCCAAGCAAAGTTTTAGTTATGGTGGTTCACCCGGTGGTTCCATCAGTGGTTATGTTTTATCCTTGTGACAATAGTTCCACTTATGGTGGTAATTCACCCGGTGAACCATTGGAATTCGGATCTGTTGGTCCAATGGGGTTTATCGGCTCAAATGAAGTCTCACACGTCATGGAAGGAGCTCTTGCAAGAGTTGGGTTGAGGAACAACGATTTCATGGAAGCTCTCAGATTTCATCTCCAGACCAACATCCCCTCACTTTCAAAGGTATAAGAGTTGAAGTTTTCGATCATCTGTTCTTCGAATGCTTTTGGATGCTCATTTTTCGCGGAATCTCACGTGTAATACCCTATGAAAGGCGAAGACTGCACTTGTCAGACCTCGTCGGAGTAGGTGATGGGAAAGAACCCATCATCAATGGTTCCACATGCCAATGGGCGAAAGAAGCTCCTTCGGGTCCTGATCTATGCCGTCTATCTGATGGAGGAGACTGGCCCCTAGCGCGCTTGTCAACCGGAAGGGGTCGACGGTGTACACTGCTTAGATCCGTCAGAACACGGTCTTCAGCAGTTGGAATTCGACGCAAGATCTTCGTATGCAGCTGATACTCGTTGAACGATGTCGACGGGAGCCTATTCGTACGTTTATGTGCTTAATGAGACCGGGAGAGCACTGGTTGTCCCCAATCACATATGCCTGTGGTACATTGAGATGTACGTATCACATAATGTGTAATGAAATCAGGGAAAGATATATCAGTTTGTTATAATTTGTAGTTAATGTATCATAATCTAAACATAGGCTACATTTGTTTCATTTCCTTGCTCTTTGCATTTTTTCAAACTAATTAAACGACCAGTGTTGTACACCTCTTTTTTTTTTGAAAAAAATTCTTGCGCTCGATTAAAATTTACCTCCATTCGTGGTTAATTTCAATAAACATTTTATGGGTAGTTGTGTTTTTTCCTAGTTATTGTCATTTGTTAAAACAGTTAATAATTATCTACTACCTCCGTCTCGTAAAACTTTTGTTTTGCTTTTGACACGTTTTTTTAAGAATGGTAAAAACTATATAAAATATAAATGATTTTATTAATTTTAAAAAATAATTTCATACTTAATACAATTATCTATGAAACAGTTAATTATATATACGTAGTAGGATTTATATATGATGAATAAATGGTCAAAACTACTGTTACCTCGATTGCAACTTTGCTAATGATGATATTGAAAACTGCGACAACTTTGCTAATAATGATATTGAAAGTTGCGGCAAATCTTGATTTGAAGCGGCTAACAATGATAATGAAGGTTTGGTGTTTGAGGATGAGTCGTAGATAACCTTCTCTATATATATAAAAACTACAATATTCTATCTTAAACACTTAATTAATTATCTATTCAACATAAAATCTTATGAGATATATATCCCTACATATATATTTTATGGGGTATGATATGTACACCGCTAATTTTTACTATTTACACCGCAAATCCACCGCATAGGGATGCGGTGGCTTAATCAAATTTTAGCCCGACATACCGCATGTACATGCGGTATGTCTGTTGAATGTATAAAAACACCGCATGTACGTGCGGTGGGTTAGGTTAAAACGGAGTCCGTAATACGATAATCCGGTTGGGTCGAAGTTATCCGAAACCCACCGCATGGGTATGCGGTGGTTTTTAAAATATTGAAAATTTGGGTACGAACATACTGCATGGGTATGCGGTATGTTTTTGAAATTTGGGTAAAAAAAATACCGCATCTCCATGCGGTATGATTTGTTACCGTTGGGGGCCCATTATAAATAGGCGTGGGGGGGGGGCCAGTTCTCCGACACACCGAATCTTCTCCGATTCCTTTCTTTCCGAGCCCGACTCGAATCTTCTCCCATTCCTTTCTTTCCGAGCCCGACTTTTGGTTCCGTCCATTCCCCGTCCCCATATCTACCACCACTTTGTACCCGGGTTTTGAGATGGTGAAAGACAATCGTGGAAAAGCCGCGGCTGATGATGTCGGTCCTTTTCGGAGACATCCGTTACAGGTAACATTTAATGTTTATAATAATTAATTTGCTTTATTTTTTAATTTGATTCGTGTTAACATTTCATTGTTATATATAATGTAGCCGGAACCCACTATACAGAGGCGGAGGACGACAGATGTACCGCCACCGCTGGAGACACAGCCTCAGCCTACGGTATGTTAAAATTGTTACTAGGTGTAGGGAAATTGATATCGAATAAGTAAATATTTCTGTTTTCTTAGGAATTGATAGTATTAGGTTGAAATCATTTATAAACCTTTGGAAAATCTTGCAACATTTAGTCAGTCATACGATATAGTATCGTATTCGAGCCATAGGATTCTTCTGACAAATACTAGGTGTAGGAAAATTGAAATCGAATAAGTATATATTTATGTTTTCTTATGAATTGTTAGTATTAAGATGATATCATTAATAAACCTTACGAAAATCTTGCCACATTTAGACAGTCATACGATATAGTATTGTAATTGAGCGATAGGATTCTGACAAATATATTTTAATTTACACAGTCTGTGTTGTCGAGAAATTTGGGAGAGAGGGTAGTTTTACAATCTGCTAGGAGAGCTGCCATTAGGGAGAGGCAGACGTTGGAGGGTTTATCAGTTCCGATGGAGACGGATAGCGACGCGGTAGATGATGATACCGAGGCTTCCGTCAGGGAGACCCAGACGTTGGAGGATGTAGTGAATCCTCCGGAGAGGGATACTGAGACGGTAGGAGCTGATACTGGGCCATCTTTTCAGTCACGTGTTGACCAGAGTGACGGTTTGGGGCACACGTCCCAGTCGTCTATAGAGACATATCAGAGTCTGGTGCAGATTGAGCTGGCCCTGATGTCTGACCACATGGATGACCCAGTGGTGCAGTCGACCGGAGAGTCTGGTCAAGGCGACCAGGGTATTGCGATGCTGGAGGAGTACCTACGAGGGGACCGAGCACGTCAGATGGATGAGCACTTGCAGACTGGAGCTGAGAGAGTGGTAGAGCAGTTGCAGACTCATCATCACAGTTATCGGGACTACTTTCGGACTCAGTTTGTGAGCGAACAATTGAACTCGTATGACGACACGGCACCTCTGCTCGGAGATGTGGGTGTTGGGACGAGTCATGCTCGAGGTGGCGACCAGGAGCCATGGGCCGTTGCGCAGATAGATTTTGCGTCGTTCACCCCGGTAGGTTCTACGGGTGTAGGGAGGACGTCCGGGAGTCAGCATGCGGCGCCATCATCGACGCCGAGGACCGCCGAGCCTGAGCCGATCATCGGGAGTCAGCAGGCGGCGCCATCGTCGACGCCGAGGACCGCCGAGTCTGAGCCGATCATCGGGAGTCAGTAGGCGGCGCCATCAGCGACACCTAGGAACTTGGAGGGTGTGCCGATTGCTGGGGGGCATGAGAGGCATGTACGTGGACAGAGATGTTCTTCGGCCCCACCTTTTGAGTCAGCTGGACTTTCGAGGCATGTGTCGCTGGATATTGGAGGAGACCAATTTGATCCGATATATGGGGCATCTGACGATGTTCGTCAGGATATGGGAGGAGACCAGGCGCCACAGCCCCCTGTCCGTGTAGTGCAGAGGAGGCGGAGACAGCGTGGAGAGAGCAGTAGGGCAGGTGGTGCTGGGCAGCATGGTGAGGGGAGTAGTGCAGGAGGTGATAGGCAGCATGGCGAGCCTAGCAGGACAGGGGTTATTCGGGCTGGTCTGCCCGAATGGCCAGGGGGCCACATACCGTTTCCCTTCTGAGAGACTACGAGACCCACATTGCACAGGCTGTTTGGAGACGGGAGGACGAAGCATTGCGTAGGGGTGTGCGTGTGCAGAGACGAGGGCAGTCGCTGGGCCGTGTAGAGGCGTTGTTGGAGATTGATGGACGGGAGTCCTGGTTTCCCGCAGTGCGGGAGATTGGGTTCTGGGACCTGAGAGATTTCGAGTGGGATCATGTGGATCACACTCTGATCGGGGCGTTTGTTGAGCACTGGCACCCCGAGACGAACAATTTTCACTTCGCATGGGGAGAGATCACCATCACACTGCACGATGTGCTCTTCATACTTGGTCTTGGTTTGGACGGAGAGGAGTGTATTCACTTGGATGACGTTGGCGCCTGGAAGGAAATAGTTGGGGAGTATTACGGCTTGACTCAGAACGATCTTGTCTCCGCTTCATACACTTTGGTAGTTGTCATAGTGGTTATGGTGTACTGAAAGTCTCAACCAACCGCTTTTATAGTTTTCTTTTAACACCACCGCATGACCATGCGGTATGTGTATACCGCATGATGACAGCGTCCCAACACGTGGATTAATCGGAGTCTAAACGAAGACATGAAGCAACGTACCAGCACGGCGGCATCGTTTCATGGTATGAATTTTGATAATTTCAGGGAATAACACATTACATGAAAACGGATAGAGTGCCTCATTTTTCATATTAATTAAAGATATAAGATTACAGCAAAAGTAACTCAGTTACTTTGTTTTGCCGCGTCGTCGTCATGTCACACATCAAAGGAAATCATTGTTGTTCTATTCCTCTGATGGTGAAACATTCTCCGGCGGCACTACGACTACCCGAAACCGAGAGTTGCCTAAGTAGCTAAACATCAACCCCGCCCCTACGCGCACGCCACGGGATATCGCGAAATTATTCCATCCTTGTGTGAGCCAGAGCACCCCGGATCTGTTGCGCTCAACCCGGATGCTGGTGCCTCTCCTCCCTACCCCATTAGTCAGCGTTATTCTTTCGGCGCCGGCCAGCCCGTATTCTTCTTCGAAGTTGGAAGGCAGAGGCTGCAATTTTTAAGATGTACTTAGTGAGTTCGGAACATTGTGAATTATATGTCAGACGACAGAATGGGGCTTACCAATATTTGTGTCAGCGAGACGTCTTCTACCCACCAGAAAAAATCCCTCGGTCCGCTCCCTGAGACTGAGTAGAAAGGTCTTGGTGTATTACCAGCCGCCATGTTGTAATAATCACGACATCGCACGGGGGTAATTTATAGCGGGAAATCATGTCGCGTTATATGCGAGAATTATACCGCATATCTAGGCGGTATACAAGATATGCGGTATACGTTACCGCATGTGTAAGCGGTGGGTCACCGCATATCTATACGGTATGCGTCACCGCATTGATATGCGGTATTCAAAAAAGTGCGGAAACATACCGGCACGGGTACATCGTGATCTTCTTCCGCCATCGGAGTTGGTCGTCCAAATTCCATCGGTTGAAGGAGAGCGAGCCTCTTATTAAAGTGCGAAGATGAGAGATTCCGTCGTGAGTTCCGACGAAAGTTCCCAGCTTCGTCCTCTTATAAGAGGTTCATTCTCCCTTGACAGATGTAATTTAGACGCCCACTACGATGACGGACGAAGATGACGGTGTACCCGTACCGGTACGTTTCCGAAGCATTTACAGTTTTATTTGGATGATCAATAGTCATCCGCATGATAACGTAAAAGATGTTATGGACGTACATGTGTACTATCACAACGTCTTTCACGTTATCCTGCCGATAACTATTGCATTTTATTAGATCGAAGCTACATAACCCCATATCGAAGCGATATAACCCGAGCAACATGCCAGCGGCCAGCGATTTCAATCAAAAGACACAAATCGCCGGCCGTGGCATGTTGCCTAGGCTATCATCGCTATTGAGCCATGAAAAAAGCATACATACGGATTTTATTTAATTTATGAGACAAAACGATATAACCCGTGCAAACTAGTCAAGGGTCAAAAATTTCGATCTAAAGACACAAATTTTTGGCCATGACTAGTTCGCACAGATTATCATCGCTTTTCCGCCACGGCAAATGTCACGAACCGGCCATGGGGGTATATATAGATACATACCGCATGGGCATGCGGTACACGGTGCTTCACCGGTTACCTATACGGTTGTTCACCGTATACCTATGCGGTGAGATACCGCAGACCTATACGGTGTCCATTGCACCGGGAACCTATGCGGTGGGCCCGTAAATTCAAATAATTCAACACCAACGGTCATCTGGAACCACCGCATAGGCATGCGGTGTTACTGTATAAGAAGTCACCCGCTCTCCGTTGGAATGCATCCAATCCCCTCACACCTCATCAACGGTCATTTTCTAATATGGTTAACGACGACACCATTCGACGACCTTCAAGCCCAGGGGAGGAAGCACCTACCACGACGCCAATGGCCGATAACTCACCACCCCCTCGTCTTCCGGTATGTGATTAATGTTTATCATTTGGAATGTCGTTGTAGGTAGAATATAGGTAGTGGAATAACCAGAATATAGGTACTGGAATCATATGGAATGGAAACCAAGATATAGGTACCGGTTATGTAGGGGAATAAATTAGGTTCTAAAGTAGAGCAGACGGAAACCATGAATGGGTCACGTAACATATATGCACTGTTTGCATGCTGGCAGCTACCACTGGAGGAGCAGGCTGATCCGATGCCGGAAGACGGTCAGGACGATCAGGCTCGTAACCAGGAGTACCGCGATTACACTCCCGAATTTGCTACATCCCAGACGTGGACCAGTCGCGACGATCTCCTACAACACTGTCGTGGCACAGCATTAAAGCTTAATATGGTTTTGACAATCAAGCGTTCTTGGGGGAGCACTCCTACAAGGCGTGGGAGTCTATTGCTCGCATGTGAGAAGTACGGCCAGTACACTCCCCGTAAGAGACCGCGAGTAGCCGGAGATGATGCAAGCGAGAACACGCGCAGAGCTGTTTCGAAGATAGAGGGGTGTCCGTTTGCATTGTCTGGCGTGGAGTTCAAACGGGGCGAATGGGGCCTGGACGTTATTCATGGCAAGCACAACCATCTACTCCCTGGTGCATTGGACGGTCACCCGTACGTCGGACGGATGGATGCAGATGAAAGAGACACTACGTTGGCCCTTACCGTCGCTGGTACCCCACCAAAACCGATTTTAGCTACATTGAAGATGACAGCTGACGCACGACAGAAGCTGAACTTCACATCGCGGCGCCAAGTGTACAATGCGAGAGCAAAGTTTAAAGCTGAAGCGAGAGGAGATCGAACAGTCTCCCAGGAAGCACTCCGCATTTTGCGGGATAAGGGTTACTACTATTGTACGAGGAGATCCCCTGACGATCCCAACAGGCTTCAAGGTCTATTCATCGCCCATACAGACGCTCGCCATCTTCTAGCCATGTTTCCATACATCGTCCTCGTCGATAGTACATACCGAACGAATGCGTAAGTTTCTATATACACTTATTCTTTTACCCATTCCCACCAGGGCATGCGAACTCAAATATTTCATTGTGCAGGTACGGGATCCCTTTGTGTGAGTTCGTTGGATTTACTTGCACAAACAAGAACTTCGTCATCGGGTTCTGCTTCATGTCGCACGAGAACACAGATATGTACATTTGGGCGTTGGGGCAGCTCGTTTACCTCATGCGAGGTAATCTTCCTAACGTTGTTGTCACTGATCGAGAGTTGGGGTTGATTGCGGAGCTACGAGAAGTTCTTCCCAATGTCAGGCATATGTTATGCACAGTGCACGTCCTCCGACGATGCGAAGAAGCTGCTTTCCAGAAGTCAAAGAATCTTGATGTTGCTAGGCGTTTCAAGAACGCATGTGTTGGCCTGTTCCAATCCAGATCGGTTGAAACTTTCGCCGCTAGAAGAAGGGGTATGCATGCAGAGTGGGGGCATATCGAAGGGCTTATGCCGTATTTGGAGGCGACGTGGTTACGAGATTACTCGGAGCAGATAGTTCGTGCATGGACAGACGCAATCCAGCATTTTGGTACGACCACGACGAACAAGTGCGCCTGCGTTTTCATTATAAAATTCATTATACACGTAATTTGTTTACATATAACGATCTTCACCTACGAGTCTCACTTATCTTTTAGGGTTGAGGCTGCTCATTCTGTGTTGAAAAAGACCTTAAACTCTGCAGTCGGTGATTTCACTCACGTGATAAACACAATCGATCTGATGATGGCGGGTCAAATATGGGAGGTGAAGAATACATTGGGGAGAGCGAACAACACCTGGCCTACAGACTCCCACGACCTATGGATTTTCGATCGAATTCGGAATATTGTGTCGAAGGAATGTTTCAACCTGTTGTTCGAAATCTACACAAAGATGGAAGCCGAGCCACCTTCGCAACCATGCAGAGATGCATATTGGAGGGACGTTTACGGTCTTCCATGCACACATGACATGCAAGCTTGTCGAGACACGCAGATACCCATCAGACCATCCCAGATACACATTTTTTGGAAGCAATTGGATTTCAAGAGGCCTCATGTTGACAACGTCCAGGATAACACTCCCCTCAACAAAGCTAATGTGGACATGTCGCGCATGATCAGTTTGTTCCAGAGCGGAGCTATGGACGAGGATACTCGTTGGAGAATCGCGTCGGCATTCAACGACGGGGATCGTCCCTCCCATACACCGTTGACCACCCCTGACCCGGAGGACCGTAGACCGCCCGGGAGACCGAGGACTCGCCACCCCTGTCAGACGAACCCTCTACCTTGGGAACGTGAGCGTGCTCGGGCTCAACGTCGGGCAGATAGACAGGCGACCACTAGATCCACACGAGGGCGAGGCCGAGGTCGGGGTCAACCGGCATCAAACGAAACAGATGACGTGGAAGGTACTGAGGAGGCCACTGGGTCCAACGACATTGCCATCGACGACCCTCCTAGGGGCCGAGGAGTAGGCAGAGGACGAGGACGGGCTCGTGGAAGGGGACGTGGACGAGGTCGATCAGCGTCGGAGCCAGCTCCGGAGATTGTAGGTGACATTCCAACACCAGCACCTACGGCGCTTCCACCACAGAATCTACCTCGAGTAGAATTCAATTGGGGCACTGGCAACATCGACGAATTCATGATTACTTTCGTACGAGCCGTCATAAATGTTGCAAGTGATGGTCACTGTGGGTATAGGTCTTTAGCTTATCTTCTGAACTTGGGACAAGACGCATGGCTTCGAGTTCGACGAAAGCTGGCCGTTGAGTTGCAGGTGCATTCAGATCGGTACCATTACTATCCGGCCTTAGATGAGCTCATCATGAGGGTCAACTATTTCGGCACGTGTCATGATGCTACGTATTGGATGGAGATTCCGATCATGGGCGAGGTGTTTGCCACGCTTCACCAGCGTCCTTTGGTGATTTTGTCACAGATGATGCCTATGTTGTGCCTACCTCTGTACGCCACCGGTGGCCCGTCAGTACCGGCCTATGAGGAGCTAGATGGAATAGCTTTAGTCGGCAACAACAACCATTTTGTTCCGGTACGTTTCGTATTTCATATTCATTAATTTGTTACTGTTTTGTTTCTCTTTTCTGACATCAATATTAACCTTGTATTCACAGATTTGGTTGTTGCCTGGTTCACCTCTTCCTCCAGTCTACGTCACATGGACACGGCATCACGATCGCACTGTCGACGGCTGGGACGAGCAGTTTGCAGCGAGGATTGCACGATATAGAGCTTACCGCCGTTGTGATGGTGGCCGTCCCCTACCGTATTAGCATTTCCCACTTTCTGATGTGATTTTTCGAACTTCATATGTTCAATTGAGTTGTATCTTTCTCTATTCCATAATTCACAACAGAACTCCATATTTTCATCATCGTTTATATTTATCGCACTTTCGTTTTAATTATCTTTCTTTTCAATTCAACATATGATTTTTTTCAGATCACGGCGTTTATTACAAGTTAATTCCACTGTAGTAGGATATACCATTGTAGATGTCCATGGATTATACGATAAATTCGTAGTGTGGGCGAATACCGCATACCCAAGCGGTGTGTATCGGTTCCTATCGGTCCACTCAGCTCTTCCAAATAGTTACGCGCAAATCGGGTTATCCGATACCCACCGCATGGGTCTGCGGTGAGGTTCAAACGGAACGGGGGTGCTCACCGCATGAAGATGCGGTATGTCTCTATACGGTGGGTAGTACCGCATATACATGCGGTGAACTACCGCATGTATATGCGGTAGTTCGTTGACCATCATTAACTCACCGCATATCTATGCGGTGATTAGCGGTGGAAATAGTAAAAATTAGCGGTGGAGATATCGTTTCCGATATTTTATATACCATCATAAATAGGTTTTCTACCTAATTTAGATATAAGGTTGAATATTAATAATGAACCATATATTAGATAGATTATTTATTTTAAAAAGATAAATTTTAACTAATTAAGATATAGGTTGAATATATATAAAAACTAGTGCAAGGCCCGTCCCATGTACGGGAATATATTAACAATATTTTAAAATTATATTAATTATTTACAAATAATTAAGGATAAAAAAATTATTTAAAAAAAATTATTTAAAAATTATTCTTCATTCATTACATTTTAAAAGTCCTCACGCACCGCCACGTAAACGGCATTTAGTTTAATAAAATTTTGACTATCCTAAAATTTTAAATAAATTTATAAATAACTTTTAGGCAATACTAAAAATTTTTTACTATCCTAATACAATTCCTGATTATTTTTATTAATCGACTATTTTTATAAAAATATACATTAAAAAAATTTAATCCATAAAATTATTAGTTTTAAATACTAATCTTTTTTACATATAAAATTATGGTATTTAATGATTTTAATAGTATTTTTTTTGGTGGGGGTGGAAAATTTTTTATATAGTCTTTTTTTAGAGATTTTTTCCTTATATAATATTTACCCTTATAAAAGATATTCCATCTAATTATTTTTATTAGATTTTCTTTTTGACGGGAGAAAGCTTTGTGAGACGCACCAACGCGCCGCCACGTAGGCAGATTCACTGACAGGCCGCCACGCATGCACCAATGCATCGGTTTTAGTATATGTATATAGATAGATATATTCGATTTCATCTAAAAAGGATAAAATATAAGTTATAACTAATCCCAACCAATTTAGGATTATATTAAATAGATAAACTATTTTTACCTACGTATTACTACCCAACCACTTTTCGGAGTATCAATATAACTTAATCACATACTCATAAATATCTTAATCACATATACTCTAATTGAAATATAAGTTATAAGGTTATATTGAATAGATTAGGTAAAAAGATAAAAAAATTAACTAATTAAGATATAGGTTGACAGTGACGGCCAGTGGCAGCCGTAGGATCCTCCGAAATTAGGTGGGGCGAAATTTCTAGTGTGTATTGATATATTGGCCTTGAATAAACTCATTTACCTAAGTTACGACTTTCAACTTAGCAATGAATTGTAGAAAAGTAGACTTACATTTGCTTGGTTGCTATGATAGTGGTTTCTCGTCATTCATTGGAAATTCAGACATTTGTCATATTTAGGAATGTAAACTTATCGAAATTCAAACATGCTAAATTCAAGGCTTTTGCATATTAGCTAGGATTGTAAACTCATTAACTTTATAATATCTTTTGGTTCCCAAAGACATGATAGAAATTGTGATTTGAATATGTAGGTTACGAAAATACAAATATTGCATAAAGCTTCACAAATTCAATTCACAAACCCCAATTCAATTCATAAATTTCATTCTCAAAATCACATACACAATAATCAAAACACAAAATTTATTCTCAAAATCACAAACTCTAATGAAAATTTCACAAAATTTATTCTCATAATCAAATCCTATTTTCACAAATTTTATGGGGTTTAATTAGTTTATAGCTAGATAATTTATATATAATAGGGAGATCGGGAAGTGGGAACATAATTAAATAAGGGGGTAAGAACATAGAGAGTGAGTGCAAGTTGAACAAAAAATAAAAAAGTTTTTTTGAGGGAGAAGAATTTTTTTTTTTAAAGGAGGCTAATTTCACCAATTTTATAGGGTTTAATTAGTTATAGCTAGATAATTTGTATATATAAGGAAGTCGGAAAATGGAAATATAATTAAATAACGGGTAGACACATAGAAAGGGAAGTGTAAGTTGAACAAAGAATAAAAAAGCTATTTTGGGGGAGGTGATTTTTTTTTAAAAAAAAAAGAGACTAATGGGAATTGAACCCCTAAACTTTGGGTCTAAACTCTACTTTCCTTCCTTCCCACCAACTAACTAAGAAAAATAAACTAATTGATTCTATATTCATCCTAGTTTTAGTTATTACAACACTGTCATATATATAAATAATTTTAATTTTTTTTTCCAAACCTCGAGACGCGTGAGTCGAAGGGTGGGGCGGCCGCCTACCCCCCCCCCCCCCCCCCCCCCCGGGCCTCCCCTGGTGACGGCGAAGAATTTGGAGCGACGAGGATGGATCGGAGCTGGTCGGAGGAGCCCATGAATTCTCGTCATTTGCTTCTTCTAAGAGCCAGAGAGAGAAGGGGAGGGAGGAATTCAAGGCCGCGTGAGGCTTTATTTTTTTAAAGTAAAATTACATCTGATTCCACCAATTAGATAATTTCTTTTCTTCTTACCGGATCAAATTCTTTTCACTTGAACCCTCCCCTCTATATATATATATATATATATATATATATATATATATATATATATATATATATATTCTGATTTTGATATTTATATATATAATTATAAAATCCCTTAGGGGCTTCAAATCCCACTCGAAAGGGCGTATACTAAATCTGGTTAAGGGATGGAAAATAATTATATATCTATAGAATAATAATGATTCTCGAATCGTCCTATTTGGTTCGTGGAGTTCCGTTCACATTTCTAACGGTGGATCGATCTTTTCTTTTTTGGCCCGTCTTTTGGCGCCTGGTCAGTGCTTTGGTGCGGTTGCGTTTGCTTTGTGTTGGGTTGCAGTATCGGGCGTCCTGATTGATCGACGACGAATCGTGGTGGTGTTCCTGGTCTTCGAAGATCCTTCATTTAGGTGGAGGCAACGTCGGTGATCCACACCTCCTCCGGAGTTGCCCTTTCCGGTTGGGGTACTCTCTTGAGTCTTTGCACTCTCCCAGGTTCTTGGCACTCGTGGCGCATCTCGGTTCTCGATCGACTTCTCCGCTGGTTGACGACTTATATGAGTTGACTGAGTTTTTCTTTCCTCTTTGATGTTTTGTGTTATTATGTCTTATTTGTATTGACGGTTTTCCGTCTACTGACTTGTTCGGCCATCGAGTTTCAGGTATGCCTGAACTCGAATTTTTACCTAATCAAAATAAAATAAAATAAAATAAATATTGGCTTAAGCTAAGCTAACTCAAAACCTAACTACTCTATCAGAGAAAGATTCGATTGGGCCACAGAATGGCCAATTCATATTACAAATAACATGGCCTTTGGCCCATACTTTTATCAAATAACTGCCTCCCCATCTCCCATTCCCGTCAATATTTGCTCAACTGAGTAAGTAGACATGAGCACGGGTCAGACCCGCCGGGTCAAAGGTCAGGATATCCTGATCTAACTCTGACCCTTCTAAGCCATAGATCGACGGGTTGTGGTGACTCGTCGGATTAAGGGTCGACCCTTTGACCGTCGGGTCATGATATGTCATTTAATTTAAAAAAAAGAGTTTTTTAGTTTAAGAAAATAAAAAGAAAACGAAGAAGTGTTTGGAACGGTTTTCTAGTTGTCTCTTCACCTCAATCTTATAAAAAAATAGATGACCCTTCGGGTTCGACCCACCGAGTATGCGGGTCAAAATTATAGCACGACCCTAACCCTAAACCCTTAATTCAACTAGAACCTGACTCTTATCGACCCTAACCCGCCGGATCGTCGACCCTTCGGGTTCCCTCTAGGTCAAAACCCGTCGGGTCCGGGTCAACCCTCGACCCTTGCTCATATTTATAAGTAAGAGATTGGAATCCGAAAATGGAGCTTTTTTCATCAAACGACGTCGTTGATCGCTTGTATAAATAAGGAGTTAATTGCTCTGTGTAAAATCTCCCGCTTCTATCTTCTTCTTCTTTCTCCCCCCTTTTCGTTTTGCCATTGCTCTGAAACTGCAGAGCTCCATCAGTGACGTTTCCGGTTTCCAACAGAACGAGGAGACGGAGAACGCGGTATACCGCCGTACAGTGTTAGGCCACCATCTTTTGGTGGGCCGATCAGGTAATCTTGAATTTCGCACATGGGATTTCGATTTCGATTTCGATTCTTGAATTGCGCGTTTTGATTAGTGGAGGTATAATTAGGGATTTCTATTTCGATTTTGAATTGGTGTTATTGATTAGGGATTTTTGATATTGAATTTCTTTGCCGTAGAAGTTTAATTGTGAATTTTGAATGGGGTTTTGATTTGTTTCGGCTATATACACCACAAATCCGCACGTTGTTAAGGACGTGCATGCACATCGAATTTAACGTGCTTGCACGTCCTTAACAACGTGCAGGTGGGTTTGCAACCACCATGCCCGGACGTGCAGACATGTTTTTATTTTTTTTTAAAAAACGTGCTTGCACATCAAAAAGGACGTGCAATATTGCACGTCGAAAATGACGTGCAAGCGCGTCATCTTAAATCGAAGGCGACGTGCCCCTTCGTCTCCACTTCACCCAATCCCCCACAGCTCGCGAACGGTTGGCGGCGACGAGAGAGAGAGAGAGAGAGAGAGAGAGAGAGAGAGAGAGAGAGAGAGGGCCGGAGATAGAGATGGAGGCGGAGGCGGTGGCGGTGCCAGTGGAGGCGGCGGGTGGTGGTGCGGAGGCAGCGGAGGTGGTGGCGCGGATGAAGGGTGGTGGTGGTGGTGCGCAAGCGAAGATGGGGGAGGTGGGTGGTGCGCAGGCTGATCTGGTGGAGGGTGGTGGTGGTGGAGCGCGGTGGAGGCGGCGGTTCCGATGGAGGAGGCGACGGTGGCGATGGAGGTAGTGGCTGGCGATCAGCCGAAGGTGGTGGTGCCGACGTCGAAACCGGAGGTGGCGACGGAGGCCCTATTACCGCCATGGAAGCGACGAGCTATGGAGGTGTCTCCTGTCCCGACCCCACCGGTAAGTTATTTGAATTTTTTCTTATTTGATAGTATTATAATATAGTTTGATAGATTAAAATTTATAATATATAGTTTATAATTCATAGATTATAATTTTATAGTTTTATAATATATTTTGATAGATTATAATATAGTTTTATAATATAATTTGATAGATTATAATTGATAGTATATAGTTTTGGGTGATTTTGGTAGATGGCTTATTTTGAATGTTCAATTAGGTAGCTAGCCCCCAAAGTAATTTAATTAGTTTGGGTAGAGCTCACCCAAATAGTGGTCAATGGTCAACTGGTTGACCGTTGACCAACCCATTTGGATATTTTTTATTTTATTTTTAGTGATGTCATATTTTACCGTTTTTATGCCAAAAATTTATTATATTTTATTTTCACTTTGATACTACTTTTATAATGAAATGATTGGATGACACTTTTTTGATGCCACTTTTTTTAAACCTTGATGACATTTTTTGTTTACTGTAATGTCACGTTGACCATTGATGCTTTTTTTTTACAGTTACCGACTGATGCCACTTTTTTTATGTCAATTTTTTAATGATATTTTTTTACCGTGATGCCATATTTTTGATGATATTTTTTCAAAGTAGTATTTTGATGACATTTTTTTCCGTAATGTGATACAACTTTTTCAAAATTGTTTATGGTGACAATTTTATATAATTGATGCCACGTGTTTTTAATTTAATCAATTGTATATCGATTTATTTTCATCGATTATATTTTCATTCACTGATGACACGTTTGTGATTACACTTCATTGATGCAATCACTTGTGGTGACATGTTCATTAAACTTTTATTCATGGATGACATTTGTTATTACGCTTCATTAATCACAATTGTTTATGGTGACAATTTTATATAATTGATGACATAAGAGCTTAAAACGTGGAATCAAAATATTGTCACCTTATTGCACATAAAAATACAAAGTCTTTGAAACTACGACATTAATATTGGTTGTATACGTAAAAACACCTATTATAAAATGTCATCAACTAAAAAAAATGCATCAATGTAAGTAATATAATGCGGAATCAATAAAATCAATACAAGGTGTCATAACCATCCAAGAATTATATACAACATTTCTAAAGATTTCCACCTTCTCAAAAGTGGCATCAAAGTAGTTGCTAACAACATAACTCTTCTTCATTTCCATCTCTTCATTTCCAAATTGGTGGGCATCAATCTCCTTGTCGGACTCAAAATAGTTTCACGGAATCTACACAAATAAACAAAACATAAACAACACCATTAATCACTTAACTTGTCAATATAGTACACAATTGACAAAGAATGTTACTGCTGAATTAGATATATACTCCAATTCAAAGTCTAAATTTCTAAAAGCCTCACAACAATCACAAAAATTGGTTTACAAATCTGAAATTACAACTATAATATAACAAAGGAAAATGACCCAAAATAATCCAAACTATTGGTCATGAACCCAAAATAATACAAACTTTAGAAATTACTATCCCTGATACAAACTATCGTCTAATAAACCAATTTTGATACCGACTATGTTTCCAGCCACAATTCCGACCAGGTTGCTTGCGTGGCACCAAGGAAAAAAAGTTCGGACTCAAATTGTAATTAACAACCAATTTAGGAGAAAATGTGAAACTTCAGGAAAAAAAACAAACAAACTCCATTGTCACTGTTCATTATCTTCCTCACCCAGCTCCCCCAAAACAACCACCCCACCACCACTTTCGACAACCACCACCGCACCCAAGCAACCTTACCGGTTACCACTAGTGAGCCACCACCATAAGCACCCCAAAACGCCACCGCAAACCTTTCAGATTCAAGACCCACAACGATGACGAGGAGTCTGTTGCCTTATGTGTGAAGGTGACATCCTAACTCCATCGGGACGTTGTCGTCCATTGGTCCAACTCGAGATCCCAACCAGCGTAACCAAAGGCGAGCTGGGTCAGTGGTGAGATTATTTCGCTTCACTTCGCCCTTCGCAAAATCGCAAACCTGAACGAGAAAATTCCCAAAATCCTACATAACCAAGCATATAAACAACAAATTGAATGAGGGCTTACTAAAATATTAGTGTGTATTTCATATTCAAGCCGATTTCCCTGCATAATTTATACAAAACAAGGACGAATTCCAGACATAGGTTTTGAATTTGAAAAACCCTAGAAATATATATTTCAAAATTATATCGGGGTTGTTTCCTACTAGTGGCGTGGTTGCTTGAGTGTGCGGGGGTGGTGGTGGAGATTTCGTGGTGTGGTTTCTTGGGCGCGGTGGTGGTGGCCGAAAGTGGTGGTGTTGTGGTTGTTTTGGGGCGCTTGGGTGAGGAAGACGATGAGCAGTAACAATGAAGTTTTTGGTTTTTATTTAGTTTCACATTTTCCCTAAATTGGTTGTTAATTACAATTTGAGTCCAAATTTTTTTTCCTTGGTGCCATGTAATCAACCTGGTCGGAATTGTGGCCGGAAACATAGTCGGTATCAAAATTGGTTTATTAGACGATAGTTTGTATCAGGGATAGTAATTTCTAAAGTTTGTATTATTTTGGGTTCATGACCAATAGTTTGGATTATTTTAGGTCATTTTTCCTATAACAAATTATTGATTATAGAAGTGGATTAACACAAAAATTGGTTAAAAATAAGTGTTTACTATCAGAGCAAAGCATTACTGCATTAGTTTAGAGTTGAGATCAGTGTGTTGAGGTCTGAAATATAACACATGTTTCTTTCAACTGATGAAACAACATGATATATATTCTCAATCACAAGCACATGCGCACAACTAATACAACTATATAACCCATAAATTATCTCCATATAGGAAAAATATACCGTCTAGATCCAAACATATCCCATGATTACTTATTTAGGAATCTCTAGGCATAATACTAGCAATCTACTATAATACAAATAGGGATTTTATATGTTTGATTGTTTGTATTTATGAAATAGTACGGCTATGAGCAGTTCCATATTTCCACACTATTTGAGTGATCGTTCAATCAAGGCACTTGAAAAATGAATGCATCTCTCCCCCGTGGACTGACAGTTCACTATCAACGTTTCCAAAAACTCACTTGTTTTGAAGTGCCGCCTAAGCTTAAATCAACCAAGCATCTTCATGAATATCATCAACATGATTTCAACCATCCAAAGTGACCAACAGGAAATGGTTAATTAACCGATCAAACTAACAATTCTTAGGAGATAGTAAGAATGCTAAATGTTAAGCATAGAATTACTAAATCAGCCTAATACAAACATCCAGAAAGATCCAATAACTTAAACAAGTGCAATATTTTTTAGCGACACCAAAGCTTAAGCAATCAAATAGTGGAATTGAGAGAGAAATTACCTGTTGCTGAACCCCACACCCCCCAAAATGAATAACTAAACAAGAATAAAAGGGAATCAACCAACCAAAATGGAATCAAATGTCACAAAAAAATTATAAATAAAAACAAAATCAATTCATCTAGGCATTTCATCGAACACCTTGGGTGTAATTCTTACTCACCCAATTCAAAGTTATTCAGCACCTTCAAAATTCTCAATCTTCCCCTAATTTCCCTTAAATTCGAAAACCTAAAGATAAACAAAGAGTACAACAGCAAGACGAATACATAAACAAGAAGAAAATGGAAGCAATTTCACAAAATTGGGGACAATTGGAAGCAATATGAATACATAAACAAGAAGAAAATGAAAGCAATTTCACAAAGAGTACGTACAACCTAATTTCTCGGAACTGGAGGTCTCGATGATGCTGGTCTGGCTAGGGCTGCGATCGCCGGCGTCGGCGGTGCAGGGGAAGTTCGTGTTGGCCTTGGCGCCTCGGAACTGGAGGGCGGCGGCTTCGTTGGCGTGGGCGGCCTCGACGGTGGTGTCGAAGGTGCCGCGCCAGATCTCGGCGGCGTACCTCCCCCAGGACCTCTTCCTCACGCCTTAGCATCGTGCCTCCATCTTGCCGCCGTCGTTGACGGCCTGAGTCAGATCTCGAGTAGCCATGGGACTGAATTTGTCGCGATCGAGAGAGATGGAGGCAAAGTGGGGGAAATTGGGGGAGACGGAGGAAGCGATGGAGAAATGGAGTTTTTTAGGTCGGAAAGCAAAAAAAAAAAAAAACAATTAAGAAGTCTAAGTATACTAAAAAAAACATTTAATGGGCCTATCTACCTAACTAAAGATGCTTAAAGGTCCATTTCAGCAAATTCCCTCTATAATTTTTATGATTTGTTATATGTTTATAAAATATAGTTTAAATATTGTTTAAATATAGTTTAAATATTTGTTTTCTGTCTGTAGTTTCAAATATAGTTTGTACAATATGTACAAACTACAATAAAAAACATTAAAATTCATTAAAATAAATTCAAATACAATAAAAATAGATTAACAGATACTTAAAAATAGTATAATATATTTAAATATATTACAATATCGAAAAGACATTCAAAGACAATAAAAAACATTAAAAGCGATTAATATATATTAAAGTATATTAAAAGACATTAAAAGATATTAAAATATATTAAAATACATCAAAAGACATTAGAATAACATTAAAAGACATTATAATAACATTAAAAGTCATTAAAAGCCAATAAAATCCATTACAAGACAGTAAAAGTCATTGAAAGTCAATCGAAGACATTATAAGACATTAAAATAAATTCAAACCCATTAAAAGACATTATAAAAAATTGAAAAGACATTAACAGCCAACTGCATCAAATGAATTAGCATAAGTAATACAAAAAGTAACATATTCTTAAACATTTCATAATAACAGGCAGGGAGGCTCTTGAGGGGGGATGGTACCCTACGACCAGTTAGGGTCGGCGACCGGGCAGCGGTCAGTCAGCTTATGGTTGAGGGTGGGGGAGATGATGAGACACAGACAGTAGATGCTCTACTGATGTCTGTAGAGGGCTACCAGCAGTCCATGGGGACACCCCCGGCCGACGTGGATGACAGCTTCTGGCGGGGTCTACCTGATTGGCGCTCTTTTGGCGATCCGACTGAGGGGCAACAACCTTCTTTGGAGCCCGATGATGTACTGAGCAGCTGCGTCACTGATGTAGTTGCGGGTCGCCGGGCTGACAGGGGTAGACCGCCTACTCGTCTACCCCCACCATCTCCGAGGCATCTACGCCCGACGTCCTTGAGGCTTCTACATCCGCCACCCACGACGTTGAGGCTTCGACCTCCCACACACCACCAGCGATTTCTTTGGCTTCAGCATTCCTGGCGTCGTAGAGGAGGTCGATGACGGGCAGGAGAGGCAGGCTGAGGGTCCACAGGGGGGGTAGTAGGGCCCACATGAGAGGGGCAACAGGAGCCCACGCCCATCCCTCCGCAGGATGCTGCTGTGCAGGTCAACCCATTCTTGCCGACGGGCGATCTGCTGGTGTCCTACATGCACCACCGAGCGTACCGGGTGTGGAGGGAGCCCACTGTGGATTTGTTGATTTTGAAGTTCCACCATCGGGCGAGTCACCTCGAGCCGTCCGACCCGTACATCTTCAAGGGCACAGGGACCTAGTGGCAGGATTTGATTCCATCGGGCATCCCGCAGCTACGGGCCCTCCATTGGGAGGGTGTGGACGAGTACACGGCCACCGTGTTCCTTGAGCATTGGCACCCGGAGACCAGCTTCTTCCATTTTCCCTGGGGCGAGATGACCATCACGCTCCACGACGTCGCCTGCCTCCTGGGGGTTCGGATTGAGGGTCTGCCGTGTTTGTCACACCTGGGCGCGGCGGAGCTGATCCACATGGTTGTCGAGTACTACCAGCTGACCCACAGGCCCTGAGCTCATACAGACACGCTGACGGCCCTCCCGTTGCATGGGTGACGGACCAGTGGATCGCCATACACAGGCCGCTCATCGACCCCGCGCCCTCTGATGACCCCGAGGACGCAGCTGATCCTGAGCAGGTGCGTCTCCGCCAGCATACGGGAGGCGGGCAGCCACAGGATGACCCTACACAGCGTCGGTTTCTGCACCTTGGTTACCTGGCCACCGCTATCGGCGCGACTTTGTTTGTGGACAAGTCGCAGAGTCGGATCCTCTGGAAGATGTTCGGCCTTGTTTGGGACATCCCGCGGACGGCCACCATTGCATGGGGTACAGGTGCCCTTGCCTGTCTCTACAGGAGCCTAGGCGAGGCTACCCGAGCAGGTACGAAGGGTATAGATAGCTGCACGCCGCTACTACAGGTATGAGACCCCTGGACTTGTTTTATAGTTTAGTAATATTTATATTATATTCTAACGACTTTTTGTTTTGTGTCAAGGCTTGGATATGGGCGTACTTCCCTCGCTTCCGAGGAGATCTGTCCAGCGATCCGGCTAGGATGGCCGATCGACGTTGGTACGCGAAGTTCATCCCTCCGAAGGCGCCTACCCGCGCGAGCCAAGCGGCCAAGCAGGTGAAGGTGAAGAATATGCGGGACGAGGTCGACCGCCTTACCGTAGCCGATGTATGTATTCGAGGCTTTAATTATATGACATATTTTTTATAAATGTGACTTACGACTGATTTTTTTATTTATAGGTGGAGTGGATGCCCTTTGAGCGTGATCTGGACTTCGACGGCGAGTACTGTCAGTCCACCTACCGGGACACTATCACATTCTGCGGGGAGGAGGAGCCATATATGCCCGATAGGTGCCTTCGGCAGTTTGGACGAGTCCAGGGGGTCCCGCAAGCCGTCATCGAGCCGAGGCAGGTCACCCGCGGAGCCACATTGATGCCGAAGTACGTCTTCGTGTTTGACGTCGCACACGACAGGTGGTAGGACTTATTGGACGAGGGTCGCTTTTACCGGTTGGCTGATCACAGACGCATCAGCAAGCACTGTCAGGCCGGTGTCACTGCTAATTACATGGCTTGGTACGCATCTCAGAGCCGACCGCACGTGCTGCCCACGACGCCACCCCATCCGGTGCCCGTCCATCCGATCGCCCTGGATCCATGGGTGGACTTGCCTCAAGCCCAGGTCATCCCTCCAGAGGTAGCGACCCGGATGCGGGATATAGAGGGCTATATACGGGCCCTGTCTACCGACCCTCGGATCCAGCAGTTGTTAGACAAGGTGACTGATATATTGGATGATGTTGTACGCCATCCCTCTGGACAGTGATGTACATGCACACTGTTACATTTCTATGTTATTCACTTGTGGATGTTATATTTCTATGTTATTCCCTATATTATCTATCTTTATAACTTTTGTAGTATATATCTTTATATTATATTTCTATATTTCTATCTTGAGTAGATCCTCAACGAAATTGCTAATCTAGACTCCTCTCATTTCTTCTGAGTCATATTAAATGAAAACGTCCAGAATGAATCTCTTGTATTAGTGAAACATTGTATGGAAGGGTGGTTAGGGTTGGTTAGGGTTTTTAGGGTTGGCTAGGGCTAGGGTGGGTTTGGCTGGGGCTTCGGGTTAGGGTTTGCACGTTCTTTTGAACGTGCATACTATGCACGTTCTTTTAGACGTGCACCTCCGCGTACCTTTTACGCAAAACTGCCTATTTGAAGCGGAGCGGGATAGTTTGATTCCGCACTCCAAAACAAAGTCCGACTTAGTTTGATATATTCCCTCACAGTTAGAATCGCTATGGCTGAGTCGCAAGGCAATCGTCGTCTCCCAATTTGCCAGGTACTAATACGTTTCGTATAGTACAATTATTCCATATGCTTTGGGTTATGTTTATATTTCCACTCATGTTATTATAGTATCGAGACTTCACACCTGAGTTCTCGGACCCAAAGATTTGGAATGACCGTAACGAAATGGTTACGCATTTCAAGGACCTGGGTCTGAGACACTGCATGATTCTAGTAATCAAGAGGTCTTGGACGGGGGCGTCGAACCGTCCAGGCGGGGTTCTCCTTGCTTGCGAGCAGTATGGGGAGTACCGACCACGGGGGAGGAAGCTCCGGAGCACGCAATCAAAGATCAACAGATGTCCATTCTCTCTACACGGGCACGAAGCTCCGCCGGGTCACTGGGTTATGACGGTAACCCACGGTGTTCATAACCACGGGCTTCCTACGAGCTTGAAGGGTTACACCATCACCGAACAGATGACAAAGGGGGAAAAGAAGATGGCTAGGTGGATGAAAGAAATTGGCACTCCTCCAAAATCCATTGGGTACGGATTGAGGCAGTTGGATGAGATCGGTGTCACGTCGTCGCGTTCCTTTACCAACACGCTCAACAAGATGGCCGCCGAAGAAAGGGGTAGTTGGACAATGACCCAACATACTCTGCATCGTTTGCTGGAAAGAGGGTACTACTATGAGTTCAGACGACATCTAGATGACAACGACGTCTTGAGCGACCTCTTCCTGGCTCATCTTGACGGGATACGGCTTCTCCGAAGGTTCCTGGCGCATCGCACGAGAACGAAGAGACATACGATTGAGTGTTGCGTCAGCTTTAGATCTTGCTTGGGACGGTTTAACCTCAAGCTATTATGACTGATCGGGAGCTAGGTCTCTTGGCGGCGCTAAATGGTGTCTTCCCCAACGTACATCATCTCATTTTCTGGTTACACGTGACGAGAAGATGCGAGGAAGCTGCTCTGAAGATCACAAAGAATTTAAACCACGTTGGCGTCTTCAAGGGCAACTATTAGGGGTTGTTCCAATCGAGGTCAGAGGAATCATTCAACCGACGTCATCGGGCGCTACACGTTGCATGGCACCCATTCCCAGGTGTGGTGGCGTATTTAGAGGCGGTGTGGCTTCCGTACAGCAGGAACATCGTACGATGCTACGTAGATAATGTCTTCCATCTCGACACTCGTACAACAAACAGGTACACCTTACTTCATATCTCCCATTATAATATGATATGACATCAAACCTTTAGTGGTATGCACTTCAATATTTACGTGAAACTGTTTTCAGAGTTGAGGGTCAACACAAGGTTCTCGATCAAGGAGGCACTTCACTCATCGACTGGTGACTTCTACATCGTGATAGATGCAATCCATAGAGTCAACGATTGCCAACTGTATGAGCTGCAAACTGCTTTAGAGATCGACCGCTTCAAATGGCCAACGACGGTGTATAAAGTCAACCTTTTTGATGAGGTAAAGACTTTAATCTCCAAAAAGTGCTTCGACTGTCTGTACAAGTTGTGGCAGGATGTCGTAATCCAAAACATTCCTCCGAAATGCACGGACCAACATTGGAGGGTTTGTTACGGGATCCCTTGTGTCCATGAGATTCAGGCGTACGTCAGTTCCGGTACGCCGATACCCGCTGAGGACATCCACCTGTTCTGGATGGATTTGTCATGGACTGACATCGATGACACCCCACTCCCGTATGAGATGTCATCTTCATACACGACTTCCAACAATGGATGCGATGATGAGGTCCACCCACCCTCATCTGCAAGTGTCCGACCGAGAGGGAGGCCTCAAGGGTCGAGGAATGCCTGCAGAACCAACCCGTTGTCATACGAGGAGTTAAGGGCAAATTTTGAGAGAGAAGAAGCACGTGCTGCTCGACATCGTCCACAAACAACCTCGGCTCGATGTGGACGTGATGATGTGTTCAGAGGGTTCAAATGGGGTCGAAACAGTGTTGATCCCTTCATGCTCGGGCATATTGAGAGTGTGAGGGACACTATTGGAGATGGTCATTGTGGCTACCGTGCTTTGGCGGCATTGACATCACCGATCGGCGAGTCTGCTTTTCCGGAACTGAAAACGTTATTATGCAATCACTTGGAGGATCACGCCGATCTCTACGCCAGTTGTTATATGGGAGGGTACCAATTCCAGCAGTTCGTCGACAACCAGAGATGGGCGGGACCTGTGCATGGTGATAGGAGACAGTGGATATATAGTGCTGCCCATCATGGGTTTAGTATTTGCAACGGTATATCAGATTCCTCTCGTCGTCCTAGCTTGGCATCATCCGTTCACATGTCTACCCATGACCTCGCCGACACCTGCTAACAGCCCTCAATCAGCAACCCTTGGTTAAGCCTGCATCGGAAACCAAGATCATTTTGCCGCGGTACGACTTCAAACGTCTTATATTATTACCTATTTTACTTTTCATCTATATGTCAATATTCTAACTATAATTTTCCGTTCTCATAGGTCTGGTTGCATCCTAACGCTCCTATTCCGCCGCCTACGCCAGAATGGGTCGCACATCATCATCCGAGCGTTGAAGGATGGGATGCTCCTTTTCAAGCTCGGTTTGACAGATTTCGAGCCTTTCGTGTCGAGTCTGGTCGCCCTTTACACTTTGCTTAGATTTTATTCCACCGGTTTATTACAATTATGGATGTAAACCTTTTGTTTTTTCCGTTCCTTGTAACATTATTCGCGTATTATCCGAGTGAAAACCTTAACAATTATTGCTTGCAATTTATTTATCACTTGACAATTAAACTTACCAATGCTCGGAATGACTTAGACCCTATATCCTAAACCTCCACTAGCTAAACCCTTCAATTTCTTTCAATTAACCCTAAAAAACCCTCGGTAAACCCTAAACCTTAAACCCTAAGTAAATGTGCATACTGTGCACGTCGTTAAGGACGTGCATGCACGTTATTAATGACGTGTACATTATGCACGTTGTTAAGGATGTGCAAACCCTGGTTTGTTAATGACGTGCACAGTTCCATACTTGCACGTTAATAAGGACGTGCATGCACGTTCATAAGGACATGCAAATCCAGTTTCCAACAGAACGAGGAGATGGAGAACGCGGTATACCGCCGTAAAGTGTTAGGCCACCATCTTTTGGTGGGCCGATCAGGTAATCTTGAATTTCGCACAGGGGATTTCGATTTCGATTTCGATTCTTGAATTGCGCGTTTTGATTAGTGGAGGTATAATTAGGGATTTCTATTTCGATTTTGAATTGGTGTGACTGATTAGGGATTTTTGATAGTATTGAATTTCTTTGCCGTAGGAGTTTACTTGTGAATCTTGAACGGGGTTTTGATCAACAATACATAACGGAGTACAAAGGAAGATGACAAAGAAGAAGAAAGCAAGATTGCCATGTCAGCAATCTGTGGGGTAGTAACAAGTAATCTATGTCGTCCAAGTGTGAAGGAGATGGACGGTGGATGAGCATAGAAGATGGTTATGAAATCAATTGTAGATATAATAAAAAAAGGAATAGGTGAGATTAATAAATACTCCGTATCTCATATATTCATCCCTGTAAAACAGAACTCTCTATATTCAATAAACACCATCGCCATTGATGGTGTAAACAAAAATTTTGATCTCTCTCCTTCTCATCTCGGCTTACGATCACAAATCTGTCTCTTGCTTTCCTCAATCTCCAGGAGTAAGATTCTGTTCGTGTTTCTTTCTTCTCATCCTTTTTCGCGCAAACATCCATGGGAGACGCAGAGATTCAAGGTGTTGATCCAAACAGTATGTTGTTTCTTCACCCCTCTGATCATCCGAACTACATCTTATCAACGCAGTTGCTTAATGATCGCAACTACCATCATTGGAAGAGATCGGTGGAGTTTGCACTTTATGCGAAAAACAAACTTGCGTTTGTTACCGGAGAGTGTCGGAGGCCGGAACCGGATCTCTGATGGCGACGCAATGGCAGTGATGCAACTGTATGGTGACTTCATGGCTTTTACACTCTGTGGAGAAAGACATAGCAGAGACCTTGATGTATTTCGATTCGGCGGCTGATATCTGGTCATATCTCAAGACCAGGTTTGCTTTTCCGAATTGCATCAGGATCTTTCAGGTACAGAAAGAGCTCTTTACTTTGAGTCAAGGAAATCTTGCTATCAGTGCTTATTTCAACAAATTCAAATGACTTTGGGATGAGTATGTTGTGCTCATTGAGATGCCAAGTTGTGATTCTTGTGAAGCATCAGGGAAATCGCCAGATTTTTTGTTCAAGCTCCAAGTAATTTAGTTCTTGGTTGGGTTGAATGAGTCATACAATCTTGTTCGAGCAAATATTCTTATGATGAAGCCAATGCCTAGCATTGCAAATGTGTATGATCGTATTGTTCTAGAGGATGAACAACAGAGACAGCTCAAGTCTTCATCAAACTCGGGGGTTGACTCTACTGCGTTAGCAGCACAGCAAGGTCAGACATGTTTTAATCTCTCTCCTTCTCATCTCGGCTTACAATCACAAATCTGTCTCTTGCTTTCCTCAATCTCCAATTTTGTCATTAGGGATTTAGGGATTAGGGTTTCGATTTTGATTTGCGTCTCAAATTTTGTCATTAGGGATTTAGGGATTAGGGTTTCGATTTTGATTTGCGTCTCCAATTTTGTCATTAGGGATTTAGGGATTAGGGTTTCGATTTTCATTTGCGTTTTGAATGCAGGTTTGATTGGGGCGGCTGTGAACCAAGCGGCTGTGAACGAAGTAGACGAAGCCATGGTTGCTGCTGGGGCGGAAGTAGACGAAGCCGCTGTTGCTGCTGGGGTGGAAGTAGACGAAGCCCTGGGTGTTGTTTCTGCTGGGGCGGTTGTGGAGGACCCACCACCCGACAGAGCCCACATGATCTTAGCAGCGATCGTGGCAACCACGGTGGTGCTGCTTGCGATCATCCCGAACGTCCCGATCGCTGGAGACGCTGTTTCGAGGGTCAGCGGCGCTGTCACCGGCTCCTCCTCTATTGCCATATACACCCTACGCAAACGCCAGCTCATTGGCAGGGTGATGAAGGTGCTACTACGAAGGCGATGAATGTAATATGCATAGAAAGTACAACTCCATTCATTACATACATTCATTCTGATCATCACCCGAGTGTTTCCCACTGAAAGTGTGGGGTGTTTCCCACTGTACATTCATTACATACATTCATTCAGATCCCTCATTCCCATATGCTTTGTTTTTTCCATTTCCTATATTCCATTCCCCATAAAGGACATGGGTTTGAAAATGAGAATAAGAAGATCCCATTCATCAGACCTTCCGTATCTTAATTCTCATTCCATTTATGTTTCCATGATTTGGAACCAAATATAATATATAAAATAAGTAAATATTATTATTAGTGTTGGGGGAAGTCTTGTTGGGCCCGACCAGAAAACCCAATATATAAGCCGGACCGGGACACCATCCCAAAACCAATTTGCTTTAGGTGGAGTAGCCTATCCACTTATATGTTGGGTTTAGAATTACCCCACTTCCGATGTGGGATATCACAAGTGTCCCAACAAATCCCCCTCTCACTTGTGAATCCATCACAAGTCTAGCCCGGTTGGAATTCGCAACGGGTTCGACTAACCCGTCCTCGATACAGATGTAGGGCCCATCTCAATTTGTGGTGCAACCGGCCCACCCGCCGAACCCGGATCTGATACCAGTTTATTATAACGAGAATGATAAAGCGAAGAACAACACAGAGATTTACGTGGTTCAGCAACGGTGTGTTGCCTACGTCCACGGGCAGAGAACCAGTTTTCTTATTAGAGCAAGCGAAACAGATTAAGGTTACAAAGGGATCGACGTTCCATGAGTCCTCTCAGAAACAGATGCACCTATGACAAGTGCCCAGACGTTCGTATTACAAATAAAATGGCCTTTGGCCCATACTTTTATCAAATAACTGCCTCCCCATCTCCCCTTCCCATCAATATTTGCTCAACTGGGTAAGTAGACATGAGTACGGGTCAGACCCGTCGGGTCAAGGGTCAGGATATCCTGATCTAACTCTGACCCTTTTAAGCCATGGATCGACGGGTTGTGGTGACTCGTCAGATTAAGGGTCGACCCTTTGACTGTCGAGTCATGATATGTCATTTAATTTTTTTTAAAAATAATTATAAAATCTCATAAGGGCTTCAGATCCTACTCGAAAGGGTGTATACTAAATCACATTAAGTGTTGGAAAATAATTATATATCTATAGAATAATAATGCTTCTCGAATCGTCATATTTGGTTCGTGGAGTTCCGTTCACATTTTCGACGGTGGATTGATCTTCTCTTTTTGGCCCGTATTTGGCCCGTCTTCTGGCGTCTGGTTGGTGCTTTGGTGTGGCTGCGTCTGCTTTGTGTTAGATTGCAGTATCGGGAGTCCTGATTGATCGACGACGGATCATGGTGGTGTTCGTGGTCTTTGAAAATCCTTCATTTAGGTGGAGGCAACGTCGGTGATCCACACCTCCTCAGAAGTTGCCCTTTCCGGCTGGGGTACTGTCTTGAATCTTTGCACTCTCCCAGGTTCTTGGAACTCGTGGCGTATCTTGGTTCTCGATCGACTTCTCCGCAGGTTGACGACTTATATGAGTTGACTGGGTTTTTCTTCCCTCTTTGATGTTTTGTGTTATTATGTCTTATTTGTATTGACGATTTTCTGTCTACCGACTTGCTCGGCTATCGAGTTTCAGGTATGCCTGAACTCGAATTTTTGACCCGTGAGAAAACTCGCGGTAATATATTACCAGTACCCTCAAAGTTGGGGATATTTTTTTTTACATTTGAAAGTTGAGGATATATTTTTACCATACCCTCAAATGTGGGAGTAGTTTTATTAGTTTTCCCTACTTTTATCAAATAACTGCCTCCCCATCTCCCCTTCCCTATATATATATTCTGATTTTGATATTTATATATATAATTATAAAATCTCGTAAGGGCTTCAAATCCCACTCAAAAGAGCGTATACTAAATTTCTTTAAGGGTTGGAAAATAATTATATATCTATAGAATAATAATGCTTCTCAAATCGTCCTATTTGGTTCGTGGAGTTCCGTTCACATTTCCGACGGTGGATCAATCTTCTCTTTTTGGCCCGTCTTTTGGCGCCTGGTCAGTGCTTTGGTGTGGTTGCGTCTGCTTTGTCTTGGGTTGCAGTATCGGGCGTCCTGATTGATCGACGATGAATCGTGGTGGTGTTCTTGGTCTTCGAAGATTCTTCATTTAGGTGGAGGCAACGGCGGTGATCCACACCTCCTCAAGAGTTGCCCTTTTCGGCTGGGGTATACTCTCTTGAGTCTTTGCACTCTCCCAGGTTCTTGGCACTCGTGGCGCATCTCGGTTCTCGATCGACTTCTCCGCTGGTTGACGACTTATATGAGTTGAGTGAGTTTTTCTTTCCTCTTTGATGTTTTGTGTTATTATGTCTTATTTGTATTGACGGTTTTCCGTCTACCGACTTGTTCAGCCATCGAGTTTCAGGTATGTCTGAACTCGATTTTTTACCTAATCAAAATAAAATAAAATAAAATAAATATTGGCTTAAGCTAAGCTAACTCAAAACCTAACTACTCTATCAGAGAAAGATTCGATTGGGCCAATTCGTATTACAAATAAAATGGCCTTTGGCCCATACTTTTGTCAAATAACTGCCTCCCCATCTCCCATTCCCGTCAATATTTGCTCAACTGAGTAAGTAGACATGAGCACGGGTCAGATCCGTCGGGTCAAGGGTCAGGATATCCTGATCTAACTCTGACCCTTTTAAGCCATTAATCGACGGGTTGTGGTGACTCGTAGAATTAAGGGTCGACCCTTTGACCGTCAGGTCATGATATGTCATTTAATTTAAAAAAATAGTTTTTTATTTTAAGAAAATAAAAAGAAAAGGAAGAAGGGTTTGGAACGATTTTCTAGTTGTCTCTTCACCTCAATCTTTAAAAAAAAAAAAAGATGACCCGACGGGTTGACCCTTCAGGTTCGACCCACCGGGTCCGCGGATCAAAATTAGCACGACCCTTGCCCTAAACCCTTAACTCAGCTAGAACCTGACTCTTGTCGACCCTAACCCGCCGGGTCGTCGATCCTTCGGGTTCCCTCCAGGTCAAAACCTATCGGGTCCGGGTGAACCCTTGACCCATGCTCATATTTATAAGTAAGAGATTGGAACCCGGAAATGGAGATTTTTTCATCGTTTCAAACGACGTCGTTAATCGCTTGTATAAATAAGGAGTTAATTGCTCGGTGTAAAATCAAATTCCCGCTTCTATCTTCTTCTTCTTTTTCCCCCCTTTTCGTTTCACCATTGGTGAAACTGCAGAACTCCATCATTGACTGTTGGAAACGAGGAGATGAAGAACCGCCGTACAGTGTTAGGCCACCATCTCTTGGTGGGCCAATAAGGTGATTACTATAACTATAATCTTGAATTTCGCACAGGGGATTTCGATTTCGATTCTTGAATTGCGTTTTGATTAGTGGAGGTATAATTAGGGATTTCGATTTCGATTTTGAATTGGTGTGACTGATTAGGGATTTTGAGATATTGAATTTCTTTGTCGTAGGAGTTTAATTGTTAATCTTGAATTGGGTTTTGATTAGGGATTTAGGGGAGGGCTAATTAGGCATTTAGGGTTTCGATTTTGATTTGCGTTTTGAATGCAGGTTTGATAGAATTTTATCAAAATGTATTTGGCCCTGTAGTGGCGGCTGTGAACGAAGATGTTGGGACACTTGTGAAATCCCACATCGGAAGTCGGGTGATTTTAAACCTAATATATAAGTGGATGGGCTACTCTACCTAATGTCAATTGGTTTTGGGATGGGGCCTCAGTCCGGCTTATATGTTGGGCTTTCTGGTCGGGCCCAACAAGACTTCTCTCTAACAAACTAGTATCAGAGCCGGGTTCGGCGGGTTGGCCGGTTGCACCGATGATTGAGATGGACTCCACAACTGTATCGATGACGGGTTAGTCGAACCCGTTGCGTAGAGGTCTCGATTCCAACCGAGCTAGACTTGTGATGGATTCACAAGTGAGAAGGAGATTGTTGGAACACTTGTGAAATCCCACATCGGAAGTGGGGTGATTCTGAACCTAATATATAAGTGGATGGGCTACTCCACCTAATGCCAATTGGTTTTGGGATGGTGCCCCAGTCCGGCTTATATGTTAGACTTTCTGGTCGGGCCCAACAAGACTTCTCCCTAACAGAAGACAAAGCCATGGGTGCTCTTGTTGCTGGGCCGGCTGTGAACGAAGACGAAGCCATGGGTGCTCTTGCTGCTGGGGCGGTTGTAAACGAAGACGAAGCCATGGGTGCTCTTGCTGCTGGGGCGGTTGTGGAGGACCCACCACCCAGTGAAATCGGGGACAGAATCCACATGATCTTAGCAGCGATCGTGCCAGCCACGGTGGTGCTGCTTGTCGTCGTCCCGAACGTCCAAATCCCGAAGGCGACTGAACTTCTTGGAGACGTTGTTCTGAGGGTCAAAGTCGTCTTCGCACACAGTGGCGTTGTCACCTGCTGCTCCTCTATTTCCATCTACACCCTACGCAAACGCAAGCTTATTGCCAGGTTGATGAGTGAGTAGGAGACAAGAGAGCCATAACCTCCTTTTGTCCAATGTGTGAAGTTTAACAGTTAGATCAGTTCATGAAACATACCAAAACAATAGTCAGTAAATACTTTTCTTTTATGCCTTTGGGATCCCTGAAAACAACTCTAGGTTTTGGGATTGAACAACACAAACTCAATGAAAAGTTCAAATCTGCTCAACACAATGGCGATGAGTGCAGACGAACAAGCGCACACGCTATTCGTTTTTAGGGTCAATGGATTCTCCCAGACTTGTAGGACAACTCAGCAAAAACTTTTAGTTTTGGATTGTTACTTGGAAAAGGAGTTGTTTTAAACAAGTATGAAATTTAAACTAAGTCCCATGAGATGATGAGAGTACCAAAAATCTATGAAATCCCTACATAATCCTCAAATACTTGGAAAATAAATGAGATATCAAAACCCAAAATCTCATTTCCTAAACAATTATAATTCAACTGTATGACAACTCCAATGAGAGATTGAAGTGGTTAAACATTGCTACTGGAATTTAGCCGTTATATATTCACCCTAAGCAAACTTGTTTTCTGGATAGTGAACAACAACGACTTGGTTCCCATCGAACTTTAATTTCTTCCATTCATCTCCTTCCTTGCTTTGGAAGCACTTTCGACATCTGCATACTCCAAGAACACCTACAAAAACGCCAGGCATTGAGATGATCCAAAATCACACACCGAGTTAAGCATACAACTTTAGTTGGAAGACCACCTGGTTGCAGCATCACTTTCTGCAAGAAAAAATGATCACATCAGCCCCAAGGAAACATTGGTTGAGAGATATAGGTTCATCAATCCAAAGAGCATATAATGGTCCATGTGTTTTGCTTAGAAGTGACAATTCGATTCTTCGGGTCGGGTTTCGGGTATACCTATTCGGGTTCGATTATATATCGGGTTGGATCATATGTCTGTATGTTCAGTCGGGTTCGGGTTTGGTCGCGTCAACTTTTGGATCCGGTAAGTTGTGGTCAAGTGGATTTCAGGTTGGGTCGGGTTCGAGTTGGGTCAAGTCGGGTCACATTAAGTTTCATTATAAAATGATGATTATTTTTTTATTTATCTTAATTATTGACTATTAAACTTCATTTATTTATTATATTAGGTCTCATTATATGTAATTCATGTTATTTGAGTATTTTAAAAACGGATTTTGTTCCGCTTTCTTAATTCGAGACTTAGAAATACATTTTTCTTTTCTTTTCTTTTCGGATTTCGTTATTATTTAGAAGTTAAAAAAAATTCAGTTGAACTGGGTCGACACAATATGCGTCCATTCTACTAATATTTACTATAAGTGTCTCAAGTGCAACTTATTCAACAATCCAATAGGGAACTCCAATCTAAGCTTTGAACTTAAATATAACCTCCTTTTTGTCCAATGCGTAGTTTAACATTTAGATCAGTTCATGAAACATACCGTACGAAACAATAGTCAGTAAAGACTTCTCTTTTATGCCTTTAGGGTCCCTGAAAATAACTCTAGGTTTTGGTCTGGAAAATCAAAATCTCAGAGTATCCCAATTAATAAATGACCAGAAGCAATGGAATATAATCATACTGCAACAATTGTTCCCAACACACATTGTCGACCACATTCTACAAATACAGATTCCCAACTGGGATACCACCGATAAATTAATTTGGAAACTTGAAAAGGATGGTATATTTTCGACCAAATCAACTCCCCGACTAAACCTCAATACAAATACTGGTAGTTTGGAAGATTGTAAATGGATATGGAAGCTTGATATACCACCAAGGATAAAAAATTTACTATGGAAGATAATGGTAGATGGATTACCATCCACCCAGAGACTAAATAAACATTACAATAGGGTGTCATCACAATGTTCACTCTGTAACTCTGTAGATGAGGATGTCAGCCACCTATTAATCAACTGCGATTTTACTAGGCAACTCATCCAAAACTACGAAAGTATAAGCGGGATAATTCTCCTTCTAAAAGAAGGCTATGATGAGGATATTAAGTATATCCTTCAATATAAAAAGAATTATAACAGATCAGCAATTAAAGAGTTAGCCTTTATCTAGCAAACAATCTGAGACACCAGAAACAATTATATTTTCAAAAATAAAAAACCAAATGCAACACTGAATCTAGCTTATGAGATTAGCTCTAACATAAAACTATGGAACGTGCAAATAGATTTGGAAAACAAGCAGAACCTCCAGAGTACTAACAGACATAAGTCAAGGTGGACCAAACCACCGAGCAATATCTATAAAATTAATATACATGGCTCGGTTAAACCCACGGGCGCTTGCCAAGTGGGAGGAGTCATTCGTGACTCTGAGAGCAGTTTATTAGATGTATTCTTTCAAAATACATCTCGAGGTACGATTTTACAGACAGAGGCAGAAGCTATCATTGTCGACATCAAGCATGCAACAAGTAAAGGGATCTGGAGGGCTATCATTGAAAACGACAATGAGACTATCATCAAAGCAGTAAGGAATGAGATCACTACTCCCTAGGAAGTCAACCATCAAGTTGAGAAGATCAGCATTATGGCTAAAGAATTCGAGTTTATTCAGTTCAAACACTGTTATAGAGAAGCAAACAAAGTAGCCGACCTCATAGCTAGAAAGGGTATTGATTGTATTAGATCTACATCTCCCCTTATTAAGGAGTTGTACTCCATCATCCTAAGGGATGATCCTGGAAGTTTGTTACAATTTACGTGACAAACTCCAACTGTTTGCATACTGTAAAAAAAAAAAAAAAAAAAAAAAAAAAAAAAAAAAAAAAAAACTCTAGGTTTTGGGGTGAACTTAATGAAAACTTTTAGCTTTGGATTGTTACTTGGAAAAGAGTTGTTTTAATCTAGTACTCTATGAAATTTAAACTGGTCCCATGAGACTATGAGAGTACCAAAAATCCATGAAATCTCTACATAATCCTCAAATACCTGGAAAATAAAAGAGATGTCGAAACCCGAAATCTCATTTCCTACTGTATGACAACCCCAATGAAAGATTGATTGAAGTGGCTATACATTGTTACCGGAATTTAGCTGTCATATTCACCCTCAGCAAACTTGTTTTCTGGATAGTGAACAGCAATGACTTTGTTCCCATCGAACTTTCTGCCATTCATCCCCTTCCTTGCTTTGGAAGCACTATCGACATCTGCATACTCCAAGAACACCTACAGCAGCTCCGAAATTTGCTGAAAGGAAATATAAGTTGAAAGGAAATAACCACATCAGTACATCACCCAAGTGACTCCGAATCCTATTGGCCCTATTCATTACATTCATTCCGATCCCACCACCACCCTAAAGCAGGCTTTTGTTTGATCCTATTGTTCTTATGACAGAATATACCATTATATACTCTTGTATGCCTAAGTTTGTAGATAGGAAAATGATGCATCCTAGGGGCAAAAGGACATCAAATGTGGTTAGAGGAAACTACACATTAGTATGAAGCCAAGTCTTACCAAATTTGCCGCCTTCATCCCTCATGTCCTCAACAATGTATTCATACTCCCTGTCATCCTTTAGATCATCCACAATCACACACTGAGTTAAGCATACAACTTTAGTGGGAAGACCACCTGGCTGCAGCATCACTTTCTGCAAGAAAAAAATGATCACATCGGCCTCAAGGAAACATTGGGTTAATTAAATTTTGTGAAAATTAAATTATTTTATAAATATATAATAACGCGAATTTGATTAGGTTAATTAAGATATAATCCTTACAACATAATAGCAAAAGCCATCATTTTGTAAAGGATTCGCCCACGTGTCGGGCCAACATAATTTTGGAGAGTTTTTTTCCCCTTTTTTTTGTTTCAGTTTTTTTTATTAAATTTTGTGAAAATTAAAATAGATTATAAATATACAATAACCTGAATTTGATTAGGTTAATTAAGATATGATTTTTATAGGTAAAATATTTATAAAATAAATCAAGGTAAAATCATAGATATTTATAGTCAAATTAATGTAAAATGTTTATAAAAACTAATTAAGCTAATCAAATTCATGTTATTATATATTTATAGTCAAAACATGTTTTGTTCATATTGATAAGTTAAATAGCTCAAATGATTATATAAATATTTGATGATGATATTTTATTTTTCAATAGATAATTAATTGATAATGAAATCTTATATTAGATATAATGAACTAAAATAATCAATGTTAATGAATAAAGATAAAATAATTCAAGGTAAAATATTTATAAAATAACTCATGATAAAATGATAGATTTTGTAACCACTTAAGATATGAGATGGACACATAGAATATCGGATCATACGTGGATAAATCTCGTATGTGTCGGGCGGGTACCGCGCTAGGAATGATACACCATATAAAACACATAGATTAATATGGATATCATCAAAAATATATGATTAGTATGATTACATAATAAAATTTAAAAATCCCGTGCGTGACAATGATGATGATGATGATAATGATGATGATGATGATGATGATGATGACGACGACGATGATGATGATGATAATAATATATTATTGTTGTTGTTGTTAGTGTACAGATATATATACTCTTTGTATATATACACTTTTACACTAGTATCGATTTTTCTTTATATATATTGTGTGTAATTATACGTATAATGTGTTTAATGCGTATATATAAGAAAAATTGTAAAATTATATAAAAAATTATTATAATCTATATATGTTATGCCTTTGAAAACGCAAAATATATAGAAATTTTAGAAATTTTTAATACTGTTTTAGTGTTTTTTACTTGAGGCCCTATCCCGTGAGAGATAAGGATCACATGAGATATATAAAAAAAATAAAAAAAAAATCCCGTCCCGATCACGTAAAAATTACGCAGGACGTCCCCGTACCGTCTACCGGAACTGCTTCCCATCCGCACCCCTACTCTGTGCATTGTGTAATGGGCCAATCTTGCTCATAGAGACAACTTGGATATTTGGCATCCAGGATGTATTAAGAAGCTAACAAGTTGCAAATTTGAGAATATGCCTATTACTTGTGTAATATAGGCCTATCTTACTCGAATCGAACAATGTGAATTTGTACTGCGAAATCAGTTAATTGCCATAGGGCACTTCCCTCGTGACAAAAAAATATCAGTTACTTGCCCTAAAACCAGCCCAACAAAAAAGAAAAGAAAAGAGCATCTCTACTATAATTAGCAAGGATCACAGCACATCTAACCCTATACTTGACAAAACTGAATGTTGTGCGTCGAAATGGGCAAAAGCACGATTTCCATCATAATCTTTGCGCAGCTATCATCAGGCCCCCGAACAACTACTTTGCGGAAGAAGTACTTGGTCCTCCATCCCCCCTCTTCAACACCCAAGCAGAACCATTAGACTCGCAGAATTCACTCAGTACCTGGAAAGGAGGGAAAAAAGAAAGACACTTGAACATGAAATCGGCTATTGAACCTTTACACAACAATCATGGCAGACAAACCCCAGACCTTTTACCACTCAAAATGCACATTTATACCACATATATTATGCATACATAACTGATATGCAACATCATATCTAGAAAAAACAAACTCTAGCAAAAATTAAAAATAGATAAGCAAAACTCAAAAGTTTTCATTTGTGTGTGGAGATTTGAGTTCTGCAAATTGAATAGGATGTTGTGGATGCAGGATTTTGGGACTTCAAGTACTCATTTAAAATATATTTAAGGTTGCAATAAATTAGAGATTTTCACATCATTCTCGAAAGTTTTACCCATTGCTTAGTATATACTATCGAACATTTTTTCCCATGGAAACGCAAAATAGGTCGTGAAATGAGGTCATGACCTACTGGGATAGTCATCTAGTCATACCTTGCGGAACTCATCATTACTGGGCTCCTTTTGAAGTTGCATTTTAGCAGCTTCAAAAATTTCAGACTTCTTTACCTTTGCATTAGGTCCTTTACCAATAAAAAGGTCAATAACAACATTCCTGCACAACGCACGTCAAGAGAACCAACATCAGACTTCCATGTCATGTCAACTTCAAAAAGATAAAACCAAAAATCACATAATCTACATACGGCTTATGAAAAAAACTAAAACAGTAACCTCAGTGGATTAAGCTCTGGATGCTCGGAGGATGATTTTAGAACAAAAGCACCATGGATATTAACAGCAACTTCACTGATAACTTCTAAAAGCTCTTCTTGAGGAGCCTCAAGACCAAATGCAGCAACCTTAGCTACACTATCTTCCTTTTTTTTATTCACGTTCAAAGCCACAGATCGTAAACCTTGAGAAATTAACTGGAGGCTGCAAGGAAATTAAAGATGTTGGATGAATTGCTTATTATAATAAGATTAGGTGACAGAATGCGATTACAAAGGGCTATATGAAGTCATCTAATGTGCCTTGAACAAAAAGATTCAAAGATTTATACAAATCAAATGCCGACAGGCGACAGCCCGACTAAGGTAATTCCAACAACCGCAGCTTCTTCATGGTACGATAGATATTCATCAGTTTGCTATCATCACAGTGGGATAATACATTTTCAAAAAAATGACATGTACAATGGAACTTGAAATATAACATTCTCACCTGCAAACTTTGTTGGCTTGAAAAAGTTTTCGCAGAGCAATGAGAAGAGGTTCACGGGCTTCATTTGACATGGTCCTAATCTCAATATGTGCTCCAGTAGCAGATACTCCTGCACTTCGGTCAGAAATCTGTGATTGATGAAGTTTACCAGAAGCAACAACCTTTGCAGGATTTTTCTTCGGTTTCACTATCTCCATCAACTGTTCCCCTTTTGCTTTCCACCTTTTTTCAAACTCATCATTGATTCCAGGATAATCTTTTCTAAAGATAATATCTGTAGGCTCTTTAAACTTCCAATCCTCACACTTGGGCCTTTCAATAGCTAGTTCACTAAGGGCATCCTTGCACGCCGGTTTAGGAATCTTTATGCCATCCAAATCTGAATATTTAATGGTTGGGCTCTGGCTGAATAGAAAAAGTACATAATCTCTTGCTATAACAAAAGGTTTGTTGGCAATTGGATACCGAATCGCTGTTTTTGCAACCCAGTGTCCTTGTACTACTAAAGCAAACTGCTCCAAGGCCCGTAATACATCTACCAATTCATGGTCAGGTGCATAATGTTTAAGAGCACGGAATCTATGAATAGGTTGCCCCTGCAAAGAAGTAACCCAAATATGACAACCAACTTCTCCAAGTAGTTTTATTTCAAATCAACCAAAAAATTAAACAATGTGTATGTTTAGATGGCCCATTATTATAATTTATACAGTAATACACAAATATGCATTATTATACATACTATAATTATAATGTAATATTATGCATTGTAAATCATAATAGCTGGTGATCCAAACAAACCCAACATGAATTTCATACAAACCCAACATGAATTTCATACTAGAGATGGTTGATGAGAGACATCAAAATCCATCAAACAACATCATAATACCCTGAAATAATAGATCTTGGCACATACCTCAGCAAACAACCACCTTAAACGTTCATCCAATGGCAATAAAAGCAAGGACCTGCACTCAAGAATGGAATCAATTAAAAACAAGGTTTGACAGAGATAATATATAAATACTGAACGCCTATGGTCGAAATATACTTTTTCACACAATTAAAATCATTCAAATGTCCTTTTTACCCCTAATTAAACCATCAGTAAAAAATGACAGTCTACAGACTGATAGGAGATCTTCATTAACTTAACCTGCTTAAAAGGTCATTTAAAATCGACCTTTGAGGGGTGGTGAAGTCAGAAGTGTACCCGTTATTTTATTTTTTACTACTCTATCTACAGGGTGTTTAACGATATTCTTACAATTATAGCTGTTGATAAGGAAGAGGTACAGAAACATTCTACATGGGTTGACATCCAATCTTCTTTCAAATTCTACATTAGAAGAGACTTCACAACATTATTCTTGATACAAATGCTAGGTCTGCAATTTATCAATGATTCAATGGCAACGTAAGTATCACCCTGAAACATCAACAAAAGCTCATGATGTTATCTAAATTTATCCCTGCCTTTTAGACTGAGACCTACTACTTGACAATCTACAAAAGGTCATCAAATGGGATTATTGATTAGCAGTAGCAAAATAGTTAAATGAATCTCCATCAATCATTCAAATAGTATTTCACGAGATGAACCAATATGTCATTTAATGTAACCCAGAACAAGAATTAAATAGCAAATTGATGAATGAATGACGAGACCAAACAGAATTAGTGTTCACACAACTTCGAATTGTCAAAACAGCAATCTGATGCACTTATAATCCAATAATTGCCTACTAACTTGAGCCCCAAAAAAGATGTACCACCAGATAATAAACTTGAATATTCATTGCCAGGAAATGCATCAAGCAAAAGTTTCACAGAGTGAGAAGCAATAAATCCTAAACAATAGGTGCAGTCCTGAAAGTATGGACATATCACAATAAGAGGTAATGAAATAAAAAGAATGGCTACAGCATAATAATGTGCAAACATAAACACTAATTAAAAATACATATAGAACAAAAATGAGATAAGTTTACCTTTTAGATGGTGCTACAGGCTTTGTTTTGTCTATAGCGGGTTGAGGACACAAAGAATTGAGATATTCAAGCCTGAAAACAAGACCCAAAACATCAGCATAAAAAGACTCGTGATGGCATTAAAGTAATTGGAATTAGTGGCCTCAGATAACAAAGAACCTACGGTTTCATTGGGAATGCTAATGAAGAGTCAACTCTAGCAAGCATCTTATTTCTATATCGAGCTGACAAATCACTACTAGAGCCATGGCACTTTAGGGCGATAAAAGGTTCATCATCTTTTGGGTCCATAGCCTTATTCGGATTTCCAGATGTCCCTGCTGCTACACTTTTTGCTTTAGTTGCAACTTCCAAAACGTTTTTCTTCTTTGATTCATTAGGATTAAGATACTCCATTGAAGGCCTAAGTTGCCTAACTGCATGAACTGGGTTTAGGTGCAGCTGCAAGATAAGGAAAAAGGAATAATGTCTAGAGATTAATATTGACACAATGGAGACAGTTTACATTCATCATGATCTAACAGTGATTAATTGAAACAATGAAAAAAAAATCAATATTATAAATTTTGGAATGTTATAAATGAACGTTCGCCAACTTGGAAATACATCTCCATTTCAAAACAATAAGTAAAGTGAAGCTGAAATTGTACATCAGGAAATTTTAATAAAGTTATCTACAGCTAATAGTGTTGTAGGGTTATATCAGACTACAGTATGTGTTCCGTAATCTCAAAGAATGACAATCAGGACTTTGACAAATGAAACAAACCAGACATAAAAAATCATGCAAATAAATACGAAAATTAATTAATTTATGAGTAAAAAATTATTTAGTAGCAATTTACAATGAAAATAATAGAATACCTCACGACCAGTAAAAACACCAATGGCATAGGCAGTAGTTCTTGGGATTGGTCTCCACTTGGTTGACAGTGTCTGGATAATAAATTACAAATACAATTACATAATATCCATAAATATAAGACAGATCCATTGTTAAGGAACCAACATGTAGAGTTCATCACTTCATCCTAATGAGCACAAAGCAGATATCAGAAACACTAAGGCATTACAAGTTTCAGATGTGAATTTAGCTTAACCAACGTTCAAAATATCATATGCTAAACATTTTTTCCTAGTTGTATCCTTGACGTCTTTCGTCAAAAGCATGTCATGAACCATTGAACCCCATAATCAAAATCAACATAGCATCCTATCATGCAACAAAACTGAGCAAAGTGCTGCATTTGTAGACAGAAAAATGAAGGGTTCTTTTCAAGCAGCCTGAACTGATCTCTTAAGAAGGTGCTTCGGTGATTCCACCAACTAAAGTCAGACAGAGCCCATAGAACTCTCTCTAACCCACGACAAATCAAAGGCCTTCACAATTTGTTAAATTATATACAACTAGCAGCCGTAAACACCTACTTGTTGAACATTATATACAACTAGCAGCGGTGAACAACTTTGAGGCATCAATTCTGTACTCGAAGATAGCACAACATGAAGAAGCATTAGATTACACTAATATATAAGTTGGGAGCATCAAACGAACCATCATCTTGTCAAGTTTTGGGGCACTAGAAGCATCAGAGTCGAAATTTTCATTAGCCACATCCAAGGACAAATCAATTTCCACATCTGTACTAGGTTTCACTCTAACCTGCATCCCAAGTATCAAAAGAAAAAGAACATTGTTATTTAACTACCACAGAGATCAAAACAAAATCAGTAGGGTAAAGGCAGTTAATCAATGTCATGGTACCTCTTTGCAAAGATTTTCTATATCATAAGGACGCCAAGAAGGTCGAAGAGGGTATTGCAAAACAAAGAGCTGCAAAGAGAAGAGGCGGTTAGCTAAACTTCAACACTCAAAAGATTGTAAAGCAATAGCACAAAAGGGAGAACCATTTATATACTTTAGTTGCTTCATCAAGCGGGCCCGGATTGAAGTAAACATCGATTTCACTAACAACGTAATCTTCTTCCTCCTGACTTTGCTCCGCTTCAACAGTGTCCACGTCCATGGGCTCTTCGCCGTCGGAAATCTCCAATTTCGCGCCGTTTTCGTTGGAGGCTGCCGGAGATGGGCCGGAAATATCCACAGTAGCACCATCAATCGGTTGATCGGAGTCAAGCTCCATCTTGACGGAGACGGAAGGGCCGCCATCGCTGTTCGGCTCCAACTTCGGCTGCAAGGAGGCCGCGGCGGAGGAAGGAGCGGCTGGCTTGGCCTTTGATTTAGGTTGAAACCTGGATTTGGGGACGAATCTAGGTTTCGCCGCTGGTGCGGTTGATCCGTCGGCGTCGTCGAAGTCCATCTCTCTTGCTCTTCAAATGCAGTTGTTGTGATTCGGAAGGGACAACGGAAAGTATCCTCGACAGCGGCTACAGGGAAGTTCTTCGAATATAGGGAACGACACAAATTGGCCGCCGGGAAGAAGTTGGGTTGGAGAGTGAACGACTTCGGCGAGGAAGCGGCGGATACAATAGACGGGAACGGTACGGAGTAAAATATTTTGTTGGGGACAACCTTAATTTTTAATTTTTTTTCAAATGGTAAGGTTTCGAAATAAGTGGCACATAAATGTAAATCCAGAGGTCGAAATAATCGACAAATATAGTCATGGTACAAATAAATAAAGAAAAAGGAGAACACAAGGCAAAGATCCCGAACTTTTTTTTGATGAACCCAATATGAGAAGAAGTCGAGGAAGACACCAGACGAACTGTGAATATCGAGAATAGAGGAAAGTAATACATTTTCACGGTATCTCGTCGGAAGACGAGAGCAGAAATAGGAGAAAGTGACGTTTCTTGGGGAAAGTGTGCACGATTCTTTTGTTGAAAATGTTGGTATCCGAAACTAAACCCAGCTATACCAAAGTCGACGACTCCACCAAGTTAGGCATATCGAGCCATGAATAAAAAGGAAGAAAACAAACAAACAATATCAATTTGTTTAAAGTTTCAATTAGGGGTGGGCGCGGGACGGGACCGAGACGGGACGGAGGTCGTCCCGCGTAATTTTTACGGGACAGGACCGGGACCGGGACGGGACGGGCCTTGTCCCTCAAATTAAAAAATTATTAAAAAAACTCAAATTTTTCATAAATATATTGCGATTCTCAAAGGCGTAATACATATATATTTATAATTTTTTATATTTTGCAGGTTCCCATATATACGTGTGTAAATGTATATAAACATTGTTGCAGTATGTATATATATATAGCCTTACAGTGGAGGATGTAGTGTGTATCTATATATGGCTAAATTACAGTATGTAGTATATATATACACACTATATAGTATTACAGTGTGTATGAAATATATATACAGTGTGTACGTATGTAATATATATACAAACTATCAGAGTATTATTATTATTATTATTATTATTATTATTATTATTATTATTATTATTATTATGTAATGTATAATATTACAGTATGTAGTATGTAATGTATAGTATATACAGTGTGTACGTACGTATGTAATGCATAGTATTACAGTATGTAGTATATATATACACACTGTGTATACCCACTATATAGTATTACGTATGTAATATATACTATAATACATACTCTATATCTTAATATTATATATATAGTATTACATTATTATTATTATTATTATTATTATTATTATTATTATTATCATTATTATTATTATTATTATTATTATTATTATATGTGTGTGTGTGCGGGACGGAATATGATTTGCGGGATCCCACCGGGTCGTCCCACGTCTCGTCCCGCATCATTTTTGCGGGACAGGACCGGGATTTGCGGGATTTGTATCTACCCCTAGTTTCAATAATCTTTCCGATTCTTTATGACCTTTTTCATTTAACTTTTTCAATTTTAAATCGAAGTAGGAGAACCAAGCACACAAAACAAGTGTGCAAAGTAAGCTTCGATGAAAATTCAAATTGCTAATTTCTTTTCATTTTCCTTAGTTTCCAATTTATGTTTGCACCCTAGCGCAAGTGAAGGCTTTGATCGCAAGTCGTGGAAATGTAGCAAAACAGAGTTAATACTCCCTTCGATTCAAAATATATGTCGTTTGACTTTTCAACACGTAAAAAAGCTAAAAACTATATTATAAAATATTAACTTTTTTTAATTTATTTTTTACATCTTAATATTCGTTATTACCAACTATTAAATTATTTCCATAAGTTAATGACATTGGATCAAGTTTACACACACAAAAAGATACACTTGCGCTTTATCATCAACAAAAAATTGCTCGTGCAATATGGTGTTCAAAATATGTTATAGTGTGAAGTTGTTAACTTCGTGGGTTCAGTTTTCTTTGGTCTTTGATGTTTTCCAATGCTTTTTTGGCGTTGTTGAAACATATGTTGGTCAAACCTCCCACCCAGGGATAGACTTAGAGCATCAGTACTAATGGGATAACCTCATTCGTCTCTCTCCTCGTAATATTTTGACACCTCATTTTCCATTAACTCTACCACATCTTTTAAGAATTTCTAACTTTTAACCCACATTCATAAGTTTACCCCTTTATTATTTTTTTAACTTTATTTATATCCCACCACATATTTTTAATCAATCAAAATTTAATCAACTTAATAAAAAAAATTGTAGGGTCCCACTTTTATTATTTTTATAACACAAAAAGTGGATGGGGATAAGGTTGATCCCACATCCATAAGTAAGGATGGAGAGGCCTATAGGGGAAGGTGAACCCTATGGATGTGGATGCTCTTAGACCATCCGCAACCATGGGGAAACCTCTTTCCCCTCTTTTTCCCCATCTTCCTATCATAATTTTACAACTTATTTATTTTTTTGTTTAAAATAATTTTCACTTTTTCTACCTCTTTCTAAAAGTTTTCCTCTACAACCATGGGAAACCTCTTTTACCTCTTTTTAAATTTATTTTTACTTTTTATTTTCCTTTATATCTTTCCCTTTACTATATGTGTATCATCATATATTATTGTGAATTATTTTTATTTATGATGTTATAAATAAATAAAAATAGCAAGTATTTAATATAAATATATTTTATTACATCTAGATTAAAATTAAAAATAAAGTTAAAAACATATTTTATTGTGAACAACAACTTCTTCGTTCTCTTGTACTTGATGGACTTGTCTTGCATCTTCGGTTGGACTTCGAGTGGCACTCCCTTGAACACCCGGAGAATGCTCAAAATGTTGTTGGTTTGGAAAAAAAAAAAAGAGGATTGTACACATTGGTAGGATTATGTGGGGTATAATTTGGATATTCGGTTGTTGAAGAATTGTTAAACATTTGCAACATCACTTGAAATTGAGGATTTTTGAGAAGATTTGGATCAAAAGACATATTTGGAATGGGTGGAGTATTTGGATTATTATGATCCATGGTTAAGAAAATAGGCGCAACTACAATAGATCAAGATGGGGTTATATATAGGATAAAATTGGGCTCAAATTATAGAAAAAAATAAAATTAAACCAATGGGATATATTATTTTAAAAAATAATGAAATATAAATATATTTTTATTTCATTTTAAATCATATTACAACTAATAAATCTAAATGTAAAATATATCAACCTACTTTATCATAAAAAAAAAATTAGAAAAGGGAAGAGGTTACCTCTCTCTATCAAGGTAACCCCTTCCCACCTCTTACCTTAAGGTAAAGGCCACAACCATGGGCTTACCTTTTAGCAACCTTAAGGTTGCTAAAACCCATGGTTGCTCATGCTCTTAGGGGTGGGCTTGGTCCGCTCCATTCCGTCCTATTTTTACAAAAATAAAATAATAGGTAAAAAGAGAAAAAATTAATAAAAATTTATTTATTTATTCAAGGGTTTGTCAATAAAAATTATACGATGAGAAGATTTTAGTCTACCTAATCCACCCGAATTTTAATTTCTGATTAAGTGTCTGCTCCCACCATCACCTCTAAGGACTCCGCCTCCTTGATCAGAGCGAAAAAACAACAAAACAACACTGAGAAAACTATTCCAATCAACAGGGAGAGACGAATAAAGCTTAGGATTAAAAAACAAGCCACAAGTATCAATTGAAGCTTAGGATTCAAACCAAAGCCACATGTGTCTAATGTTCGTTCCTATCGGGATTAAAAGTGTCAACAATGTATAGTTCCAATATTAGGTAATGACTTCACAAAAGATGCAAGAGATCAAAGAAGGGATTATGCAGTGATGAAGGGAATGAAATAAAATACAAAACCAACAGGCAAGCATCAAGGTACTAGCTAGGTTCAATGTTACCTTATTCCGACCTAAGAAAATCTTTTCAAAATATCATCCAGTCATAAAGATCAATCTTATAAAATGATTGGGATAGCTTCGAGTTAATGGAAGATTTTGATATTTTTAAAATATCACTTAATGCGGAACAACATACACTTCACAACCGTAAATCATTCCACATCCCCATATTAGAGAGGTGAAACTAAATAATTAGGATTTTTAGCCCGCAGAGGCAGATCCTCTTTAGGGCCAAGGGTAGTATAAGCTCAAATTCGATATCTGAGCAAAAAGTTATAAGCATTTTAATTTTCAGCACTGAACATGTGTCAATTATTTCTTACATTATTTACCAAACTGATATACTTTTATCGTAATTGTCATTTGTTAAACTTCATGCCTTAATAGTATAATTATAACTGAAAACTTCAAATTAGGAGGTTATATTGAAGTATTTGAAAACAATGAAATAAAACATGCACGATTTATGTATTTATTATAGTTACAATCCATAATATTGATGATTTTTTGGAAAAGAAAAATTAGGGTTTCATTTTACATGAAAAAATTTCATGGTAATTTTCCGCCTCCTCAATCGACACTTTCAGGATCCGCCACTGGATTTAGGAGTGTTTAAAAAACATCTCCACTTTTTAATTGTATGAAAAATAACCTAAATTTTGAGGATTCCGGTGATAAATTGGGTCCAAATAATGACATAAAATTGATAAAGTGATACCATTCTCATTAAAATAAGTCAATATCCTCCAAAATTAGTCCAAATCTTAATTTCTTCGTTACATGTCATCGTTTTTGCCCTCATTTTTAGTCGGGAAAAAAAATTCGAGATATTTCGTTACCATCTCTTCTAAAAAATGAGTTATTTTTCTTATTGTTGAAAGGTGTACGTTGATATTTTTTTAATACCTCTCTAAAAGTTGAGCTATTTTAATTAGTTTTATGACAAACTAAAAGCATTTTAACAACACATTAGACGGAATGGAGCTAGGAGTGGTTTTGTTGACAACTGATGTATTAAAGGTGGTTTTATGTAATTTTTCATTTAAGGGGTTTCTTGTTGAAAAAATATTTATGTAAATTAGCAGTTAATAAGTACCGATCTCGTAAGTTGTAATTTTATAATTAAAATTAGTGTAATTCCCGCGCCATTGCGCGCTTATTTTTAAATTAATAAAATAATAATGATATAACATATTACTATGATAAATATAAGAAATATAATATTGATAAAATGTAACATAAAAAAGATTAGTTACTTTTAAATTAATGAATACTAGTAGAATGCCCGCGCCAATGGCGCTTTTAAAAAAATCATATATAGATATATAGATATCCTGATAATAGTAAATAGAGGAAGTGTGATAAGGAGCTGGATAGAAAAAACATAAAAATGAATAACAAATTTCAATTGGTTAGCTAATGTTGCAAAATGTTGATCAACTTCTCAATTGGCAATCAATGGTAATGATCAAACTGTCATAGTAAGATTTCATTTCATTTAGTTATCTTCAACCTATTGAATTATGAAATTACAGAATCTTGAAACAAACAAACATAGTATTCGACATAAATAGTGGCATGTGCAAACTACAAAGCGAAGGAAATTTTAAGAAAGATATATTTAATTGTGCTCCTCGACATCTCCAACTTCAGTTGCACCAACCATCAACTAATCAAATTTCTCCGACTTCCCCAGCACAATCTCAATTTGTCAAACATAATGTAAATGCTTTGTTGTTACCAGAATGGCATTCTCAACAATGCTTTGTTGTTGCTAGTTGTTGAGACGATTATGAAGTGGAACATGGAAATCATATAAAATATAGATACCTGTAATTTCATAAATATGTAATTTCATAAGGATCAAATTTTAAAATCTGAATATCATAAATCTTTAATTCCAGTTTTAAAATCTACAAATTCAGTTTTAAAATATGTAAATTCAGTTTTAAAATCAATAATTTCAGCAATATGTAATTTCATAAAACTATAATTTAAGAAATTTGCAATTTCATAATTATGTAACTTCAGAAATATGGACAAATCATTACATATATACATTATATTTCGAGTAAAGAGATAATATACATCGATATGCATTATAGTTCAGCAATATGTAATATCATAAAACTGTAATTTCTGAAATCTGTAATTTCACAAGGATCAAGTTTTAAAATCTGTAAATTCAAAAATCTATAATTCTAGTTTTAAAATTCCAGCAATATGTAATTTCATAAAACTATAGATGGTGTAATACTGTAATCTGTAAATTCAGAAATATGTAATTTCATAAGGATCAAGTTTTAAAATCTGTAATTTCAGAAATCTGTAATTCCAGTTTTAAAATATGTAATTTCATAAAACTGTATTTTCATAAATCTATAATTTCATAAATATGGAAAAATCATTATATATATATATACATTATATTTCGAGTAAAGAGATAATATACATCGATATATATTATATTTCAGCAATATGTAATTTAAAAAACTGTAATTTCAGAAATCTATAATTTCATAAGGATCAAGTTTTAAAATCTATAATTTCATAAATCTGTAATTTCAATTTTAAAATATGTAAATTAAGTTTTAAAATATGTAAATTCAGTTTTAAAATCGGTAATTTCAGCAATATGTAATTATATAAAACTATAATTTAAGAAATCTGTAATTTCATAATTCTATAATTTCATAAATATGGACAAAGCATTATATATACATTATATTTCGATTAAAGAGATAATATACATCGATATGCATTATATTTCAGCAATATGTAATATCATAAAACAGTAATTTTTGAAATCTGTAATATCCTCAGAAAACTGTAGTTTCATAAGGATCACGTTTTAAAATCTGTAAATTTAGAAATATGTAATTGCAGTTTTAAAATCTGTAAAATAAGTTTTAAAATATGTAAATTCAGTTTTAAAATTTGTAATTTCATAAAACTGTAATTTTAGAAATCTGTAACTTCATAAATTTGGATAAATCATATGTAAGGCAAGACCAAATTGCTTAGATATCAAGGACACTTACTCTCCTACCGTTGATCGGCCAAATTATCATCGTCATGAGTTGTTTCAAGCAACTCAGAATTAATCCTCATCCCAAAGAAATCTTGATAGCTCGCACAAGCATTGAGAAGCACCTACAACGATTAATAAAAAAAATAGTTAATGAAAAATTCAGCCTACTCAACTGCTAGGAGGAGAGTAAGAAACACAAAGCATACAAATATAAAAACAAATACATATTAGAAGATTCAGAAATCATATATCTAAATCCCCTTGGTATGATAAATGGTGGTTAAGACATACTTAAGAATGTAACACGCAAATGACATTAATGAAATTCTAAAACGGATAATATGCAAATCGATCAAGATCCGAGTGGACAACATCAATTAGGAACCTGGGCATTTTTACAAACATAGTTAGTGCAGTTAAAAAAACCACAAAATTGATTCAACCGAAAGGAAAAAACGGCACAAACGGCACCGAGTGAAGCAATCGTTATTGATATATTGACAAAATAAAATAATTTAGACATTGGAATTGCAGGAGGAATTGAAAGGGAAAAAAAATTGGAGCGACATGAAGGTTAATCAAAAGGAAGGAAAATGGAAATTAGAGATTGGAGGAAGATTAGAGGGAGAAGAAGGTCTGAGCAAGAGTTGAAAGGATATTGTAGGAGGCGGCGTATTAGAAGAGGAAGTACAGGATATACGAAAGGGACGGAAAAAAAAATGGGTGAAAATAATTAATGTACTAATTAAATATATGGAATAAATTCTGATTGGTGGATGGTGCATGAAAAAAGGAGGTGCTGACACCTCAGCATTTATGCTTTTGTATTAAGTTTATATATAGATTTACATTACATGGGATTATTGTCTTTTTTAGTTGAAATATTATTATTTTTAAAAATGAAATGTAATATAATTAGTTTTATAGAGATTGTTTCAACTTTAATATAATTAGAGTTGATTACTTAAATAAAAATGGTAGTGAAGCACACTACTTATTAATATTATGTTTGGCGATCGTCCCTTGACGTTCGGCAACCTTCTTCTTCCTCTCCGGTTTAGGGTTGTGGGAGCTAGGGTTCCCTCGCCGATCTCGTGCAAGATTCACCGTTCACTGGCTGGTAGGGTTCTCGGTGCAACAACAAGTTCCGGAATTAGGTTTTGACCGTTGGGTGGGTTTGGTGCTTTTGTTCAGGCATGGAGGGGAAGAGGAAGGAAGTCCATCTTACTGAAGAGGAGTGTGAGATCTTAGAAGGGTTGGCGATTCAGCAAGAGGGAGAGGCGAGAGGTGCTTCGCTGGTGCTGGTTGGATCGTTCCTGACAAAACAGAAGTTTAATGCACACGCACTGCAAGACATTATGAAGCATGCGTGGAGGCCGAAAAAGGGATTTATGTTTAGAGAGGTAACAAACAATAGGTTCCTAATTCAGTTTGTCGATGAGCACGATAAGGAGAAGGTGATAAAGGGTGGTCCTAGGGCTTTTGATAAATCGATATTCATGTTGAGTGAGCCCGGATTACAGCAGGTATCCAAGGTAAAATTTGATGAAATAGCTTTTTGGATTCGACTGTATGATCTGCCTGTGGGAATGATGACTAAAGCCACGACGGAAGCCATAGGAAGAAAGATTGGAAGATTGGTGGAGGTCGATGAGAGTACACTGATAGCCTGTAGAATGTTTTTGAGAGTAAGGGTAGAAGTGGACGTCAAGAAGCCACTTAGGAGGGGAATCATGATGAAGATAGGGGATGGAAAAATATGGATTGAAATGAAGTATGAGAGGTTACCAAACTTTTGTTATAAGTGTGAAAGGTTGAGACATGTGGAGGAGGATTGTGAAGGGGATGAGGATGCCCAATATCATAATGAATATGGTGAATGGTTGAGGGCGTCCCCTATGAATCTAAGCAAGGGGCGAACATCAATGGAAAGAGAAGAGGATCGAACAAGGAATTATAAATAAAATAAGAGGAGAGGAAGATCATAAAGAAAGGGATGAGGGAGGAAAAAGAAAGGGAGGAAGGAAGAGCCTCATAGAGGTACTAAAGGAGGTAGAAAAGATGGAGGAGGACAAAGAGAGTGGGGGAGACAAGGAAAGTGCTTATAGTTTGGTACTAGCGGTTGAAATAGAGAGAGTGAAGATGGGAGAGAATGTTCCAACACTTGGAACAGAAGAAAGTTTGAATATAGAGAGTAGGGGTGGGACCGAGGGAGGAGGAGGAAGGAATGGAGAGTGATAAAAATAAAAGTGCAGAAGGGGAAAAGGGTGGAAATAAAGGGAAGAAAACATGGAAAAGAAGGGCTAGGGAGGGAGGAGTGGGTAATATAGTGAGTGCGGTATATGACATGGGAGGGAAAAGAAAAGAGGGAGAGAAGGATGTTGAGTCCTTGGAGTGTGATGAAGTGGACATTGGGAAAAGACAAAAAACGAATGAGACGGATTTGATCGTTTTGGCAAGAGGGGCAGGAAACCCTTCTTGCCAAACATTATGGGTATCCTAAGCTACAATTGTCGGGGATTGAGGAAGACACATGCAATTGTGGAGCTCAGTAATCTAGTGAGCATGGAGTCCCCGAGGATTGTTTTCTTAATGGAAACAAAACTGGATAAGGAGTTAGAAGGGGTCGGGAGAAAGCTAGGGTTTATCAACTGTTTTGGTGTGGATAGGGTGTGGAGATCGGGAGGGATTGCTAGATTGTGGGAGGAGGAGGTTAAGCTGGAGATAAGAAGTTACACTAGGCATCATATCGATGCATGGGTTCGGCTGGCTGTAGGGGCTATACAATGGCGCTTCGCATGGCTTTATGGTTGCCCGGACAAGGCAGACAAACACCACACGCTAGACCTTTTTTGGAGATTGAATGAGGATAACCATGACGTGTGGCTATATGTGGGTGATATGAATATGATCCTCGCAACCGTTGATAAAGAAGGTGGGAATGAGTGCGATTTTAATCAAATTGTTGCTCTGCGGGAGACGATGGGAGAATGTGGGTTGGGGGAGATGAATTTCGAAGGCTACGGATTCACTTGGAGCAACAAGCAAGAGGGAGAGGGATTCATACCAGAAAGAATTGATATGGGATTGGCAAATGAAATTTTTTTAGAGTTGGCCTTCGTCCGTAGTCTATGTCCCCTCATGTTAGATTTAGTTCTCCTTGGCTCGTTTTCTTATAGAGTGTGTTTTCACTTGTTGTATTGCTCCGCCTTTTGTTTTCGTTTTCTGTTGTATGTATTGACGGATCTCCGTCTGCCGACTTGTCGGCCATCGAGATTCAGGTATATCTGATCTCGAATTATTTCCAAATAAAAAAAAACAATAAAACATTAAATGAAAAAAATTAATATATATATACATTTGGTAACCATGATATTCAGATTTCATTAACATTACCGTACCACCTCCACGTGGTTACAACCAAGATGATTACCATCATGTTGGTTACCACAAGTGTGGTTATCAACATAGTCGGTTTGTGGTTAGTACGTGGTTGGTATGATAATTTTTGTACCATTTACCAGCCATATACAGTACACACACGTATATCTCCATTGCTATAAATGTGGGGAACTTTGAATCTGGACACTTTATCTTAGCAGTTATCTAGCAGCCCATCTCCTGCTTGCTTCCCTCTTGTCTCACAGCCCTTCATTTGTAGTTTTGTTAAATTAAGGGTCCAGATCAACTCTTCATTTGCCTCATCAACGATATTGGATAGTAATGAATTTAATCTCGGTCGTTGATGCTGGGTGGGCTAGGTTGATCAATGACCCTTATTAACTCTGCATTATAATGTCATCCAGAGTTTCAATTTAAAATGATTTATTTTTTTGTTTAGATGTCTTGTTCGGTCTTTTCTTATAAATCAGAACTCCTATCTTGCTTCTTTTTCGTTCTCCACCTCCTGGCTCCTGCTTTGAGCCCGGCGAAGATGGAAGGTTTCCGTCGTTCTCCAACCGCTGCCCACCATCTTCCTCAATCCTCCCCTCGTGGTCATTGCAGCCGACGCCTCCTCTCTCACTCGAACTCATTGCTCACTGCTTTCTTCTCTTCCCTCATGGTCATCGCCTTCTGGCTCCATCGCTTTGCTACTCACCTTTGCTATCAATTTCGCCGAGGCGATTATTATCGTGCAGGAGAAGCTTCGCTCGAGTGGAATCAACGAGCTTGCGATCTTCCTCAGGTGAAAGAAGTTTCCAATCTTTGATTCCATCTTTTCAGTTTGTCTTTAGGTTTTGCAAATTTTCTCTAAATTGGGAAAGTTAATTCGGAGGTGACATGATTTACTTATTTAATTCGAATCCCAAATTTAGTGTTTAAGTTTTTGGATTGGGGGATTTGAACGGCTGAAAATTTTGAATTCAGGGTTAATTTATTTTGAGTGATGAACAATTTCGTAAATCACTAAATTAATGGAATAATCAAGCAAATCCTAGGGTTTATTTTGGGTCAAATTGATTTGGGGAGATAATGAATTCGGGTTTAGAGGTTCGCTCAATCTCCCTCTATATTACGATTTTCCTTTTCTCATAGGTTTTTATATTGAATTTAATCAATCTTTGTGGTTCAGGTTCTATGTGAGGGGTTCGATTTTGTGATGAGCTAATTGTAAGAGGCAATATTTTTCTATTACATTTTGGCTTACATAAACGATTTTATTTATTCATGAAGTCTTCTAACCATTCCAAGCAGGATGAACTTTTGATTTAGGATTTCTGCTGGAGAATGTATATATGGTTTTTAAATATTTAGTAACACTGCTGTCAATAGAAGTGTACTTTAGGTTTTTAAATACATAGTAAATATTAATATGAGAACCTGTGAATATTTTCTTCTCATATCCTTAACATTCAATCTTTTTGGCAGGTTTTGATTGCAAATTAATATTGCAGAATATGCTCTGGTAGTTTATACTCCTACAGTTGGTTTGGACCGTTTGGTTTGTCAAAATTATAGTGTTCATTATGTAAAGAGAAAGTGCTGGCATTAGCATCATTTATTTAATGACATTGCATTTTAATTTATACAGAAAATAGTTTCCTTTTGTTTTGAAAAATGTATTTTCCAAATGTATTTATAGGACTTCCTCTCTTTTTTTTTTGCTGAGTAGGTGTAAAGCACCCCCTCACATTTTTGAAGTTCCGTACGCCTAATTCACCAAGGCAATTTTTTTTTTCCAATGTCTTATATCCCCTCTTTGCCATTGCTGCTATTAACTTCTCTCTTAACATTCTTTTCCCATCTATGTGACCTTCTTGCTCGCTGCCCCTTTGATGCAATAAATATTATAGATGAATTCATTTATGCTTGTTGATGGATCAATGCTTCACAGGACTTTTAAACCGATTCATAGACTCATTTGAGAAGTGGGAATTCTCCACCTTCACTTTATTTTTATTCCTGTTTTGTCTATGGACAAGAGAGTATTGGTGTGTTACTATTTGTGTATTACTGTATTTATTAATTCTTTTATACCTGTTTTAGGTATTTGAGACAGTTCAACAGGCGCATGATGTACCTTTGTTTTTTTCATTTCGTATGTTTTATTTACTTATCCTCTTGAAGCTAGATTTTGTATCAATGATTATGGAACTAGGAGTTACTTATCATCAACATGCTATCTGCTACAAACAAACTTTGGATTTCATTCCTCAACACGTCTTCCTTTCTCTTTCACCTATTGACATCGTGTATAATGTTGTATTGCCTTCTATATCTTCAACCCCTCCTTTCCTTGCCTTCTGATTCTTAAAAACTTCTTAACTGTTCGCATCTCCACAGGTGCTCACTTCAAGAAATGGTGTATGATGCAATCTAAAATCAAAGCAGGTGCTGTGGATGAGATAAGTTTATGGAGGTTATAATTTCGGATCAGTACTTTAATACTTTTATTTAAGGTCTTGTGCTTGTGGTTGAGGTTTGCTTTGATGATTTCTAGGGTTTTATGCTTTTAGCTCCAATGATAATTTGTCACAATTTTCCTTTTTAATTTTCTTATTTCATCCAAGTGCCCCTTAATACTGTAAAAATCTCTTAGTGATGAACAGGTAGGTCAAAAGTCATATTTTGTGTGATCTACCATTTATCAAATAGTAGTTTCAACCAATTTGCTTTGCATGAAGTCTGTTAGTTTCTTAACATATCAAGTGTATTTTCTGTTACTCATATCATAAGTCATGCCAACTGATATGCTTGCTTTCTTTTGCATGTGTAGTTGCGTAGTACTTGGGTTCATATTTGGAACTTTCCACTTATTTAGCTTTAAGTCTGCTTCTGATCAGATGAAGAGTTTCACCCCGGCCCTTTTATGTTAAGTGGGTACTGCAACTTATTATTGATCTTCTTGTGATACTCCTGGTAGTTTAAAATATTTAGGTGGCCTGTGACTTGGGATTTGAAGTTGTGAGTTATTTTGATATCTTTTCTAGGTTGTATTCATGCAGTTTCATGTAGTCCAGTTGAAATAAATATAAATATAAAATAGTTCAAAAAAATTTCACTAAATCTTGCTACATTTATTTCCAATTAATTTACCCATTTTTCTCTTAAGAGTCTTCTTAAGGATGCCTTTTAATCTTTTATCCTTTCTATTTGCTACAAATATGTCAGTAATGACTTTCATGGAATCATTTCATGTTATTCAGATTTGGGTTGTTCGCATGTTTAGGAGTTTGTAACTAAGTTGTTGAACAAGGACATTTCAATTTTTTCTCTTGATCAACTTTTTTGATCAATCTCATGATCAGCTAAATTAAGCTATAATATTAAATTCTTAGCTTGGGGGTTACCTTTAGGTCTACTCTTGAAGATCATATTAAGAATTCAAACTTTTATCCAACTCTTATCCACACCTTTAATTCTTTTTATACAAATGTCATTGGGACAATATCCATTATAATTGCAGTGACATATCATGCTTTGAGGGCACCCTCTATGAGTTATTTTGATGACTACATGATTAATTGGAAGCGGTAATTATGATTTATTTACTCATGTTTATTATTTTTGCTTCTTGATAGTGCAAAATCGTCGTTTTGTATGTTAACTTTAAACGTTCTCTGCAAGTTTTGCTCGGATATTGTACTAAAGGAAAAGACCTGCAACTATGTTCCGCTATCGGCTTTGTATTGATGGAGGTTTGACTCTTTTCATGCCACCAACATCTGCAGCTGAACAGTATGGTCTACGTATGCTTTTGACATTTCACCTGAAAATAAATTTAGATAATATGCTGAACTGGTGGTGAATAATTGCAATTGTAACAAGATGATTAAAATATTTTGCCTTTGATTTGTTAACTGGAATTATCTCCAATGCAGAAACCAATAATTATAATAGTATAGTATAGAGTTATATATTATGCTTTATGTGCCTTGAGGATGATTTCTTGCTTCCATTAGTTAAGTTGATTGTCTGTTAGAAAACTACAGAAGATTATTCTCTCTTCTTGCCCCTTTGGAGGTACGCATTTGTGCCTTTTCTGCAACTACTTTGAGAATGCAAGGAATCGGTATTAGTCCTGATTGTAACCCGAAGAATAGGCCTGGCACTCGGCAGGTAATCTTGTCTTCCTTTTTGATTGTTTCCCTTGCAATTAAAAAAAAAACCTAATTCATTGCTAACATTTCACTATAATTTTCAATTTATATCAGCTCTTTCATTGCTTTGAAGAAATAACAATTTAATATGTTTAAAAACTTTGCAGCTCTTGAACTGGGCTCTGGAACCAGCAGAAGATCATATGCTGGACAAACTGTTTGAGTTTGGTTACATGGATGCCTCAGTCTGGGCAAAGGCGAACCCTGTGGACACAATAGTTACAGAAGACAAGGTCTGATTATAGAATAATATTGCAAACAGAGTTCAATTTAAAACCTTTTTGTTTTTTTCGATCCATAAATACACAGAGGGAATCATTCAGTCATTCTTCCCCGTCTTCAAACATCCAGTTGGAGTGAGCTTTTTTCCTCTCTTTACCATGATTTATATTTAACCTTACGAGAATTATGAGTAGCAGGTTTTTCTTTAGAGGCACTGAGTGTTCGATTTTGATATATACGAGTTAGTAAGATGTGCTCTTGCATCATGTCATACCTGTTGAACTTTGTACTAGTAAGATGTGCTCTTGCATCATGTCATACCTGTTGAACTTTGGGAACAGGTAACTCCAAAAATATCATGAAACTACATCTAAGTAGGGAGAGACAAATGTGCTGAAGCAAAGAGGGAAAACATGAGAAAGACGGCATTTATGTTTGACGTTCATTAGATGGTTGTGACGGTGATCTTCATCCCACTTGGCAGTGGTCGGGGATGCTGCAGATGAAGTAATTTGCTGCCCTTCTGAGCCCCCCATTGCGATCCTTGGAGGACTGAAACAATCTGGAACCACGAGGCACTAACAACTCCAAGACAAAAGAAGGGAGATTGCTATGTATTTGCCACGAGTGTCTCGTGCTCGTGCCACTAGAAGGGCTTAGTTTGTAATAACTCAAATATGTTGATTGATTTTGCCATTTCTGCATATGTTCTTTCCACCTCTTAACTGTGAACAAGAAAACCATTGCTTCATAAATACCTCTGTAGTATAGGCTTGTGCACCCCTCATGCCTACAACATTGCAACGCGCGCACCCAACTACCAGTATGTATAAATAATAAATATAGATATAGATCCTAAATTAACTATAATATGACATTATTATAAAATATTAGTAATAAATTAATAAATTCCTCTAACTCTATTTTGTCTATAGGAATTTAATAAGTATGATTATTTATCTTTATAATTTTTTTACTAAAAATAGTAAAAAAACAGTAAATAGGATAATATTATGTAAATTAAAATAGTGACAAACTATATAAGATGTCTAATATATAATTCATTATATATGTTAGTTTGTTGCATTGTTGTTGTTCTATTACATGTACTAAAATATGTTTATAATCAAATAATAATTAATTTAGAAAATTTATTAAAATTTTGCATTGCATTAATTAATATTTACCACCCGTTAAAGTTGACAATCTTTATAAATTTATAATCGATCTTTTTATCTTATACAATAAGGGAATGAGATAAGATCCTAATTGAGAAAGATATTTTACCAAAGATAACCGACTTTAGAAATTTAATTTAAAATTTGGCTAATTTATTTTAATTAAGTATATTTTTTCTAATAATTACAATAATAATATATATTTACATAATTTTCCTCCTGTGTAGATATAATTTTACATAAAAAGATAGATTTTTATAGAAGAAATATCTATATACATATACTAAAACCGATGCATAGCGTCCTGCGTGGCGGCGTGTGAGTGAATCTGCCTACGTGGCGGCGCGTGAATGCGTCTCGCAAAACTTTCTCCCGTCAAAAAGGAAATCTGATAAAAATAATTATTTTATTTTACCATTAACTCTTATAATTGGATAGATATGAAATATCTTATAAGGAAAAAATTATATCAATATAGCACAATCAATCTATATACATATACTAAAACCGATACATAGCGTCCTACGTGTCGTGTTGTGGTTGATTCTAGGAAAAAAAATCCTATGTGGCGTGTTGTGGTTGATCCTATGGGAAAAAATTAATAAAATAATATATCGTAGTTTATAGAAAGTTATATAAGACACAATCTATCTATATATATATTTAATTAAAAATAAATTAACAAAAATGTAAATAAAAAATATTTCATAGTCATACTTACCAAAAATATTAAGGGATAAATATGTAGTATTGGATATGTGCTATTTTATTTATATCTATATTATTTTTTGGTAGAGATAATTATTTATATCAAAATTAATAATTTAATTATTGTTATTTTATTTATATCTATATTGTTTTTTGAGGCCAAAATAAATTATTAAAATATTATGTAGCTTATAATATGTAGCCATAATCCATCCGTGTATAGATATTTTTAACGATAGATTAGAAAAAAATATTAATATATAATATGTCGAACTAATTTTATTTATATCTATATTATTTTTTGGTGGAAAAAATTATTTATATATATTTTTTTATTTATTAGAATCTATCTAGATTATTTATAATATTTTATTAATGTATTTTTCGTGCACGGGACGGGACCTACACTAGTTACAATAAAATAGAAATATTTTCCATCCAGAAAATGATATTTTTTATTTTTTTTTATTTTTTTTTTATTAGGTAAAAATTCGGCTGGGGGACCCTAACCGAAAGCATCCTGTCGGATGAGGTCAAGAAGACCTGTATCTGAGTATAGCTCAGATCCCCTGGTAGAGTAGCAAAGGTGTGCAACCTTATCTGCTACCCGGTTACCAATACGGGGAATATGTGATATGCTCACATTTCTTATTCCTTTGAGAAGGTTTTGGATATCTGACATAGCTATTTCTATTTCCCAAGGACATCCAGCTTGTGATGTTAGGTAATCCGTGATAATTTTAGAGTCTCCTTCTATTATTAGATTTGCTATGTTTAGTTCTCTCGCCTTTTCTATCCCTAGGCGTAGAGCTAAGGCTTCCGCTATAAGGGGTGATTGTCCACCGTTTGCTTTTCCGCCAATGTTGATTAGGTTTCCATGCCAGTCTCTGATGATGTATCCAATAGAACTGTTTGTGGTTGATTTGAATGATCCGTCAAAGTTTAACTTATATTTGCCCTCTGGAGGTTTTTTCCATCGGTAGGTTTTCCTATTGTTCCCAGATAGTCCCTTTCCTTTACTTTGTTTCTGTATGCCGTCTTCCTCCATATCATTCCACTTACTAGCTTTCCTCCAATTATCGATATTGGTCGTGATCATTTTCTTTATAGCCTCTGTAGAGGGAATGGTTTCATTTCTAAAGATTGTTTGATTTCTTATAAACCAAATAGTCCACCATCTGATTGCTAACTGTTGTTTCTTTTCCATCGGAAGAGTGGAACCTAAAGTTTGTAAAATTTGATTCATATCTCTGTTTCCTGTAATTAGATTGTTGATGTTTTGAGATATTTGACCATGGAATTGTTGCTGAAAATTGTTGATGGGACATTCTATGAATAGGTGAATATCATCTTCCATGCCTTGGTTGCACAAGCTACATGTGGTCGGTACCGCCACCCCTTTTAGGGCCAGCCTGGTAGCCGTGGCTAGACCTTTTTGTTTTATTTTCCAAATAAAGTTCTTAACTTTAGGCGGGGCGTCAAGTTTCCAGATCCATGAGAACTCATCCGACGGTCTTTGTGGAGTTGATGAGATTAAGTTAAAGGCACTTGTTGTTGTGAACCATCCCTTTTTGGCAGGCCACCAATACAGTCTGTCTGTTAGGGGAGTGATTGGCAGTGGAATTTGCATAATATCCTCTACTATTGGCTTTGGGAGCACCGATTGGAGTTTTTCCTTCCACCATTGTCCTTCTATAATGAAATTACTTACGGAATCATGTTGGTTAACGTTATGTTGAGAGTCTATTTTGTCTTTTAGAGGTGTCATATCCACCCAGTTATCTTCCCAAAACTTAATTGATTTCCCATCCCCCACCTGCCAGATGAGTCCCCTTTTGAATTTTGGAATCAGATAACTTAGTTTCGACCATTGCCACGAGGCATTGCCTTTTCTAGAGTAGGTAAGGATGTGGCTTTCTTTCAGATACTTGTGTTGTATGATTTTGACCCAGTTATTTTCTGGTTCTGCCAGAATTTTCCAGAGGAGTTTTAGCTGAAGAGCTTCATTCATATCTTTGGTTTTTCTAATTCCCAATCCTCCGTCCTTTTTTTATTTACATATTTTGTCCCAACTGATTAAAGGGCTATGTTGCGCATCTTTATTCCAGAAAAAGGTTCTGTTGATTTGATCTAGTTGTTTGTGTACCGCTACCGGAAGCATGAAGCTCTGCATTGAGTATAAAGGTTTCGATGATAAATTAGACACTATTAGGGTTGCTCTACCTTGTTGAGAAAGGGCATTGGCTCGCCATTTGCTCAATTGGTCTTTAGATTTGCATATCATTTCGCCAAAGGTTTCCTTGGTAACCCTCCCATTTATGATTGGACAACCTAAATATTTTTCCAGGTTTCGTTCAAGGGGTATGTTTAGAATCCCTTCTAGGTCTCGAGCTCTTGATCTAGGGATACCCGGGGTGGTTTGGAAGGACGATTTATGATAATTTACTTTTTGCCCTGAGAATTTACAATAACCTTCAATTATTTCTTTAACTTTTGTACATGCAGAGTTACTTCCTTTTGAGAAAATTATTATGTCGTCTGCAAAGGCCAGGAACGGAACACAAGGGCCTGAATGGCCAAATTTGAACCCGATGCTGTTGTGGTTAGATTCTGCATCCCTTGAGAGTTTACGCGCAAGAATTTCTGCTCCGAGCAGGAAGAGAAACGGGGAGAGGGGGTCCCCTTGCCTCAGACCCCTTGAAGGTTTGAAGGGGTCTGTAGGACCGTTGTTTACTAAAACAGAAAAGGAGACTGTGGTCACACATTCCATAATAATATCCACAAATTTTTGGCTGAATCCAAATTTTTGGAGGACTGCTTTCGTGAAGTGCCAGTCTACTCTGTCGTATGCTTTCTCCATATCAAGTTTTATTGCAGCCCATCCCTTGGTACCTTTTCTAGTGCGAAAGGAGTGGAATACCTCGTGGGCTATTAGGATATTGTCTTGGATTGCTCTGTCGGAAACAAAAGCTCCTTGTAATGGGTGTATAAGTTTTCCTATCACCATTTTCAGTCGTTCTGTTATTATCTTTGAGATGATTTTATATAAGGTAGAACATAGGCTAATAGGGCGATAGTGTGTAGTCATGGTAGGATTATCAATTTTTGGTATGAGGGAGATGAAAGTGTGGTTAATTTGTTTCAGCATTTTGCCAGAGTGAAAAAACGCTTTTGTAGCCCGGATGATATCAGATCCAACGATGTCCCAATAATTTTTGTAGAACTCAGCCGTCATTCCATCAGGACCAGGGGATTTGTTGTTCCCTATTGAGAAGACAGCCTTTTTTATTTCACTGTTTTTTGGTTGTTGGATAAGAGATTTGTTTTCCTCTTCTGTAATGATCGGGTTGATTTCTGAAAGGTATTCTTCTAATTGGGGGTTCCTATGCATTCTTTCCCGATTAAATCTTTTCTCAAAGTCTCTTTGAATTTTTCTTTTAATATTTTCATTGCCAATTATGTTTGTTCCTTCTGCGGAGGTAATTGTTCTAATTATCTTCCGATTTCTTCTCCCCGTGGCTACTCTATGAAAATAGGAGGAGTTGGTGTCTGCTAGTTTTAAGTGTTTTGATTTAGCTCTTTGGTTCCAGTAAGTTTTATGGAAAAGAAGCAGCTTTTCTCTTTTAGATAGTAGATTTTGTTCTTTTGTGTACGAATCTGGGTTTTGGTTAGTTTGTTGGATAGATTGTATTTCGATTAGGGCCTCGTCAACGTCTTGTATTTGTCGGAAGATGTTTCCAAATGTTTTTTTATTCCAATTTTTGGCCTTTTGTTTGAGGATTTTTGATTTGTATGTAATACGGAACATGGCAGAGCCTGCACATGAAGCTCTCCATGATTGCTTAACAATATTTCGGAAGTCTTTCCTTTGCAGCCAAATGTTTTCAAATTTAAAAGGGGGTGGTTTAAAGCTAGTGTTTTTGGAGATGTCAATTGAAATAGGGCAATGGTCCGAGTTAGAGAATGCTCCATTCTTAGTTGCCAACTCGGGGAACATGTCAATTACTTCATGATGGACAAGTACCCTATCAAGTTTTTCCAAAATGTTATCTGGACCAAATTGCTTTTTTCTCCAAGTAAACGGGTTGCCATACGAGGGGATCTCCAGCAGGGAGCAAGCATCTTTGAATTCCATTATTCTCGTAAATCTTCCAGGAAGGGTTTCTGCCCCTCCGCTTTTATCCGATGGTTGGCTTATTTCGTTTAAATCTCCCATGATTAGGCATGGAATATCACTTTGGGTAATCAGATTGTATAGATTTCTCCAAAAGTCGTCTTTTTCTGAGGGGTTTGGTGGGGCGTATACAAACAGCATTAGACATTCAAAGTTCTCTTTTATGTTCTCGTATTTTATGCCAATAATTCTAGGGAGATGAATAATTACCAAGATGGATTCGTCTATGAAGGAGTTTTCATTCCAGAATAGGGCAATGCCCCCGGCACGACCCGACGCCGGGGACCAACACATGTTTGTGAAACCCGCATTTTTCCATAGAGATTCTTTTGGTTCTGTTTCAGTCTTTGTTTCTGCTAAGATTAGCATTTGTACATGATCTAACGAACGCCATTCGTTCATGTTAGTCCAGAAGGTTTGTTTTCCAATCCATCTACAGTTCCAATAGCGTATGATCATGACCACTTTGTTTGTGCATAGGAGAGCAAAAGGTGAGCCCTCCCACACGCATAGCTTACTCTTTTTGCGGTGTTCCCTATTTTCTGTAGTTTAATTTTCCTTAAGAGCTTCTTTTGCAAATTTTTCGGTTTTGAAACTATTTCTCTTAAAGTGAGCTTTTCATGGAGTAAGGTTTGTGGAAGGATATTGTTCAAGGTAGTGCATGATTGGTAACTTGGAGTGGGGATTCTCATAGAGTAATTATTAAAGAAATTTAGGCACATATATAGGAATATTAGTTCACCTTTCCTACCGAAAGTTAATCTAAAGGGGAGTCTCCCACATAAACAAGCTTTAGAATGAGTTTTTACCCCAACCAAGGTTCTCCAGTATATTTGAGGATGGGTTAAAACCCACCAATTGTTTATCTTAGAAGTGTTTCCATATGCTACTTTAAACTTGAGTTCAAACACAACGATCAGATTGTCATGAAAACAGATTCGACAAGCCGAATAGTAAAGGCAAGCTAGCACATATATTATACATTGATACAGGGTACCCAATACCTTCAATTGCCAACCTGACTCGTGTGCAAGGAGATCAAAGCATGCACACAAGCAGTTACATATACCAACATTCGGCCTAGGTAGGGGTTCAAACACAATATGCAGATAGTAGTACCTCGCTGCACCAATGTGTTCCAACAAAATTTGATGGAAAAACCAGTTTGACGACTTGGAGCTTATATTCAAAACCCAATACCCGATCAATAGATCAAAGTATTTCACCAGCCAAGTCTCCTTAAGAAAGGAAATTGTAAAATAAATTAATCTCTTGTACACAGAACGCCACCACATTTTGGAAACAAGATAGCATCTGGACACAAAGCATCGCTCAATCACTATTTTCTCAAAATCATGATAGAACGGGCAGAGATCAAAATATTCACTAGTACACCAAGTACAAAATGAAAACCAGCCATCCATCTCCACCATAGAAGATCGATAGGCGCCGGGCAGGCATAGTATTTTGATGGGATTAAATTCCCTATAAATCTTAGACATAGCCTTATATAGTGATGTGAACATATAGAGATTAGACAAAACCACTACTATAATGGATGAATTAATCCCTTCCTTTACTTTGGTAATCCAACAGATTAGAGGAGCAAGCCAATCAATATGGATGGAGTTTGGTAGGAGGAGAAGATTGTTATGGAGCCACTTATACACGTAGACTACTTTACTCATATCATAAGGCTTTACCCAGATCAGTCTGATAGCAACAATGACAGTCGGAAGATCGATTACAGACCAAGATCGACCAACAGATATCAACTGCGACAGGCAGCGCACATGGTGACTCAAATAAGGACTGTTGGAGATACCTTTAATCCACAAATTGGTCAAGAATAGGTCACCCAGGACACCGTTAACCCAACTACGAAGCCACACTGGGGCAAACGTGTAAACCCAATAGATTTGTAATGGGATGTACCCACTACAATGATCCTGTAAAATTAGATCTTCACTAATCACCCTAAGACTGGTTGTCAATTGATTTTTTATCCACACTTTATACCAGCGGGGAAGTAGAAGATAGATTTGCTTACCAGTAAGAGATAGAAAATGAAATTGTACACAAGGAGAGAACAAAACTAACCAAATGCCATTCACCTGGAGTGCCTTTAGCTTAATCCACACAAACACCTTTCTCTTCTGAATACTGAGTCCCTTGGACTTGGAAGCGAAAGCAACGTTTACACCGTCTAAGAGGACATAAGCCCTCTCAGTAGTTTTTTCTTTCTCAAATAAATTGAGACCCTTTAGGGGGGTGTAAGATGGAGGTACAGAAAGCTCTGGCTCCATGGGTGATTTGCCTTTGTCAGTCTCAGGGGAACCCATCAGCCAAAACAAAGAGGAAAGGTAATGAATATTCAGTAGATGTTTAAGCAAATATGTTTGACAAAGCGAGAAAGAAGAGGATTGAGTACACACCTCCCTTCTCGAGCCCTTTAATGTGTTGTAGAGGATTAGATACTTAGTTAGCATATTCCCAAGGTGTGTGATAGATGAGTATCTACCATAAACCTCAAGTTTAGGAGCTATAGTTGGCAATGGATTTTGAAGCAATCTGAATTGACAAACCTGGACAATTAGATAGCTAGATGCATATATAATACATAGGTTCTTGGTACTAAGTACCTTAATTTCCCCAAACTTTGTTTTAAAATTTCTTCTTGAACAATTGCTACCTAATTCCACGTAATGACTCACTATGATGAATATCAATGTTTTTACACATAATTACTTGACAATAGCTCCCCCAGCAAATGCACACTCTAAAGGATAAGAGATTAGAATATTCATAGACCACAAAGACGATTGAATCATGGGTAATCAAATTCAATTTGTCAAGACAAAAATTTTGAAACACACATTCATACACTAATAATACCTTAGCATTGATTGGGTCTTGGGCAACGATTGTATCCTGGCTTCCAGTATGTGTTTCCTTCAACAGCTTAGCATCAATCTTGGATCTCTTCAAGGTTTTCTCAAGGTGTTTTAGCATCCTTTGAGAACCCTTTCGGGATATGAAGGGTGAAGGAGCATGAGTCCCCTTCCCTGTCTTGTTCAAGGAGTAAAGTTTACCTGCAAATGTTAAGGAGATTCCCCCACCACCAGATGGGAGCAGAATCCCACCCGGTGATAGCGGAAGCTCATGGTTTTGAGGGCCCTTTCGGGATGTAGACGGTAGAAGGACATCAGATCCATCTATGGTTTTGTTCACCCAAAAGGTGAGAGTTTTTACCCAAATCCAGATTAGATCAAAAGAGAGATAAAGAGGGTAGATGTGACAAGGAGGGAATTTCATACCATTGTACAGCCGACCGGAAGGAGGGAGTAACCGGCAAGCAGGCCGATCGGAAGGAGGCAGAACCGACCACCATTGATTTGACCATAAGTGGAGACAGCAGCGCGAAGCGATACAGTAAACTACCCAGCAGTATAAAGAAGGCCAGGGAGGAGGCCGAGGGATTCCTCCAGCGCGTTGACCCCCACAAGTTGAGCCCCACAGATTAGGCCGATGCTGACAGCCGCTCCGAGAGGGAGGAGCCAGGGAACCCATCACCGGCAACCGTCTGTACAAAGACGAAAAGACTTCGTACGGGAGGGCATTCTCAGATGCTAGAAGGGGATAAGCAGAGACAAAAGTAACAAAAGCCTTTCGATTGAGATTATATTCCACACCGGAGGCATTTTCTGAATTGATTCGATACAAAGATTGGTTTTTGGAGGGGGCGATTTTGGATCTAGGGTTCTTCCAAGCTGATTTCTTTTGGGGGCAGATTTTGGGAAAGGGAGGTTTTTCACTTCGCGCGTGAGGCGCGTTCATTGCGCTTTAACGGGTGATTTTGTTTTATCCAGAAAATGATATGTTTTCCCGTGGGAAAATAGATATCATTAATTACCTCTCCTTTTCACGTGGCCTCGGCCGATTCTCTGGACGACAGAGCGGCGAGTCACCGCTCTCCTTTTCACGTGTCCGACAGTCCTTGCTGAGCCGCCCCGTCCCGCCGCCGCCTCTCAGTCGCCTCCTTGCCGAGCCGCTGCCGCAACCTCTCTCAATCTCCTGTCTATCGGTAAGTAACTAAGTAATTTATATGTACGCTATAGAATTTTTTAGTTTTTTTTTTCAATTTGTTACCTTCATAATTTGGGATTGAAAAGTAGAAGTTAGTGAAATTGAAAGGGGTTGTTTTGGGTGTTACGGCAAATCCGGTTTAAGTGCTGTAATGTCCGAATCGATATGAAAGTAGACAGCAGAAATCGATGACAGATTAGGGTTTAGGACACCACTTTCCTATCGATATGGTGCCTTAAATCTGATTCACGGAAAATTGAAAGGGTCTGATTTTATTTGGGAAAAACTTTTCAATTTTTTTTTATATATAAAGTAAAAATTTGAATTTAAACAAGTTGCGGCGAATCGATAGACAAAACGCCAACATACGATGTATAAGTAACACAAATTATCAGATGAAGATCAAAGACGAGCCCACCCCTTTCAGCTTTTTATTTACAGTAATTTATACATTTTCCTATTTTATTTAGTTATTTTTTAATATATTAATTTGCAGGCAACATGAGTAATCTTACTCTTAGATTTATGGTTGGTTCGGCCGCAATCATTAATGTGGTCATAAGTGGGTAAGTTTGATTAGTCTTAATATATTGTTTGATTTCATATATTTATTTTGACATTGCAAAATCTCATATATTATTTAAAACTTGCGAATAGATATCATTAATTACCCCAAAAAAATATTTTTTTCCTCAAAACATATATTTGAACTTATGAATATTTTGGTAAATAAATATTTAAAAAAATCGTGATAAAGAGTATAGATAGATGATTTTATTATATAACCAATATATATATCTTAGTTTGTCGAATTGAACGTTGTTCTACTTTGGGTGATGACCAAAGCGCTCGATGCCTCGACCGATTTTCGCGTGTCCGCCCGTCCTTGCCGAGCCGCCTTGCCTCCGCCTCTCCCAGTCGCCTATCTCTCAGTAAGTATTTTAGATGTGTGTTATAGATTTTTAGTTTTATCTAGCCTTGGAGTTTTAATTAGCTGATTGTTTGATTGCAGTCAACATACTTGATTTGATCGTTGGTTCGACTCTGATCATTAGTTTGGTCATATATTGGTATGTTTGATTACTCTCAAATATTATTTGATTTTATCACTCCTACTAGAATTTTGTTATTTACACTCTCTCTTATATGGTTGCTTGAGATTATTATTTAATGGCCACCTCTGAAAATGCTTCTCTGTATATCAAATACCTAACTATTAAACCCTTTAGTTTTAAAGCTCGCTCATTGTTCATTTATTCTGCGTGCATACACGACTGCTGAATGTGTTTCAGATCCCAAATTCACCTCTCCAAAACATGTTGGTGTTACAATCTTATGTGTTTTTGAAGAATTGTCAATATCCATGGCCATAAGTTTCAAGTTTTATAGTAATTGTTAAAGCCTGCCAACATGTGCATATAAAATTGTAGTGTATATTAACTTCTTCCTTTCTATTTCTTGTATTTATTACGTATTTTTTCCAAATACAATGATCCAATCATAATTTGTGATCACTACAAGAAAACATGGATTGGGCGACGAAATAAAAATTCTGGGGCGACAATACAATTTTCGTCGCCAAAAATTGAAAATGCGTGACAAATCCATACTTCATCGCAAAACAAAACTATACAGTGACGTAATATTGTTTTTGTCGCCCCTTATGTGCATTGGCGACAAGATAAAAAATTGTCGCCGTACAATGTTATTTTGGCAACAAATTATGAAAATAGTCGCAAAAATTCTCATCTGGTGCGACAAATAGTTATTTGTTGCCCTATATCATACATTGTGCGACAATTATACGTTTGTCGCATTAAAGTAAAGACTTGGTGCAACAAATCTCATGTTTTATCGCCGTAAGTGAAGGTTTTGGGCATCAATAATAAGTTTGTGGCCCTAATTGACGGTGTTTTGTGACGAAATGCATATTTGTCACCCTATTAGGAGGCTTTTGCAACAATTACACGTTTGTCACCCTAAGTGAAGGTGTTTTGTGATGAAATGCATATTTGTCACCCTATTAGGAGGCTTTTGCAACAATTACACGTTTGTCACCCTAATTGAAGGCTTTTATGCAACAAAAATATGTTTTGTCGCCCTCAAATGAAGGCTTTATGCGACATTACCAAAATGGAGGCCCAACCTTATTGTCTATGGCGACAAAAAACTCTTCTTTGTCACCCAAAATCACTATATGGTGCGATGAAACTGTCATTTGTCGCCCAACATATTCACAATATAACCCACAATCATAAATCAATTTCATTATATCTAAAACTTGAAAAAAAGTACAGAGTACTAATTTTAATACTTTTTTTTTTCATTACTCATGTTGTTTAAATATAAGTTTATCGACATAATATTAATTAGTATATTTGATTCTATATATCCATATATTCAAATATGTTAATATTATATGTCAACAAACTTATCTTGTTCAACTTATATTGTATTTGAACAACATAAGTTTATTGGATAAATTATATATATTAGCCCAAAGGAGAGACGAAATCCATTTCTCTCATTCAAATGAATATTTATTTGAATATATGAAAATACCTATATTCGTATTCAAATGAAAATGAATATGGATATTCATATGAATCTATTTTGATACTCCCTCCGTCTTGCAATATATAGTTGCTATTTCAGAGTATTAAATGCATTAATTCGATCATATTCATATGAGAAAATAAAGGCATTAATTTATATGTTTCTATTTAAGTATTATAATTTATATTTAAAAAGTAACACAATTATTGATCTTAATATAAGTAAATGCATTAGGAGTATAACTCTATGCATCTATTTTGATACTCCCTTCGTATTGCAATAGTTGGTATTTCAGAGTAGTAAACTTGTATAAAAAAAACTTGTTATTTTAGCTATAGTTATTATCTTTATAGGTAATGATTGCTCTTTTTATAGGTAATAATAACTGCTTTTATGTATTTTATCCTATAAAAGTAAAGGAAACATAGGGTTTATTAATAAGTGTTCATAAAGCTAAAATAACAAGTTTTGCGAGACATGGGGAATACTATATACAAAAAGATTTGAATTGGTTCCAAAATTTTAAATTTCAAGCGAAACATATAGCATTAGTTATAGGATAGTTTAATTACTCCCTCCGTTCCATAACACCTGTCCCTTTTCTTTTCGACACGCTTTTTAATAAGCGAAAAGCTCTAAAATAGTTTTTTTAATTAAATTTTTTATATAATTTGATACTTATTACTAATAAGTACTACCTCCGTCTCAAAATACCTGTCGTTTTACTTTTTGGCACGTTTTTTAAGAAGTTAAAAACTCTATAAAATATTAATTTTTTTCATAATTTTATAGATAATTGTATTAAGTATGAAATTAGTTTTTTAAATTAATAAAATCGTTGATATTTTATATAGTTTTTACGGTTCTTAAAAAACGTGCCAAAAGAAAAATGACAAGTATTTTGAGACGGAGGGAGTATCAAATTATATAAAAAAAATAACTAAAAAATAATGTTTTATAGAGTTTTTCTCTCATTAAAAAAACGTGTTGAAAAGGGACATATATATTGGAGCGGAGTATTTGTCAATTTATAATATTCAGTTTAGAATAATAGAAATTCTAATTTAGTTTTATAAAGTTTATTATGTTTCTCAAAAAAACGAATAAGACTATACTGTAAATAAGTATATTTGTCACTTATTTGACAAATAAAAAACATTAAGAAAATAATTTAAACAAGTTTTATTGAAATAAGAAATTGGATTTACAATAATTATACTCCGTATTAATGAGGATAAATATTGATTGACAAATGACAATACATAATTGATTTTTTTTTTAAGAACTGACATTGCGTATATATTAATAGGAAATACAGTAGCTTTTAATGATAAAAAAAAAGGAAATAGCTTGAAAAGGGGTGCTCTTTGAAGCCGTATAACTCAAAACCCAGGCGACAACTTCACACAATTGTTGCCCATCGGAGATTGAAGATGACAAAGCAATCCCTCTGTCGCCCCAAATCAAAAGGCGGGATACAAGATATGGTAAGTTTTTCGAGAATTTTTCGATTCCAAATTAAACGCGATTCGGGCAAAGAAGGAAATCTCTCCAGACGATCGATTTTTGCGGTTCTGCTAGGGTTCTTTGCTTCTCTCTGGCGAAATCGACCAAGAATCGTCATCTTCGACTGCTGCGGGTTGCTTGATTAGGTATGATTTTGAGTTAATTTGATAAGAAAGTGTGATGCAAGCTCTCATATAGTGAAAATCGCTTTGATTACTTCAGTTTTTCAATAGTAATTTGGCCAAAAACTAAAATTTCAAACTAGCTGTTCAAAGTTGTGGGGTTTGGTTGTTCATATAATAATCAATTGCAATTGCTTGATTACTTTAGTTCTTTAATTTCAGTATTCAGATGATTAGTTCAAATTAGTTGGTAGTCTATGGAATGCGCTTGATTTCCACCTGTTTCTTATCTCATAATAGTAATATTGTAGATGCATGCGATTTTGGTTTTTAGATTTCATCAATTATTAATGCTAATGGTTATAATTGTGCACTTTGATTGATATAATAATAAGTCTCGATTTTACATAATTTATGGGTGGGCACGGACTTGAGATAAGTCTTATTTATACTGAATTTTGTGTGCTTTTAAGATTGCTTTCATTTAGTCTTAAATATGTCTAGATTATGTTTGCAATTCAAACTGACATCTTCTCAAGTTCTTTGGGAAAAATGTTAAAACTAATTCAAAGCTTTAGCTTTGTTCCAAGTTACAGAGATAGTAACACATGCATCTTCAATTGTTACAAGTTACAGATATAGTAACACATGCATCTGTTGTTTTGTACGTCTATTTGAAGTTGCCTTTTTATCTTCATTTGAAGCATGGCTACTGATCGAACGTGGATGATCAATAGAGGTGCGTCGGATAGGAGGAAACCTGAATATATAAAAGGGGTGCTTAGTTTTTTAGAATTTGCATTCAAGGGTAAAGATAAAGGTGTTGTGTTAAGGTGTCCTTGTCAGAAGTGCTTAGTGACTTATTTTATTGATCGAGATAAGATGTGGGACCACTTGATGGAAAATGGAATTGTGAATAACTATGATCCTTGGGAGTTTCATGGAGAGGATCCTATTCAAAGTAGAGAAAGTGACGAAGAATGTCAAGGGGATGATGTAAATGTAGATGATGATATGTCGAGAGATGACATGACTACTTTGTTACATGATGCAATGAGTGTGCAAATTTCAGCTAGCGTAGAGAACAACAGTTCGAATATGGGTACTGAATACAGTGGGGAGATGCCGGATATGGGTACTGAATATAGTGGGGAGCCTGATAATTTTGAGATGCCGGAAAATTTTGATAGATTGATGAGAAATGCAGAGGAAGATTTGTATCCTGGATGTAAGACATTCTCAAAGTTGGAGTTTATCATCACGTTACTCCATATAAAAGTGAGTCACAAATGGAGTAACAAGTCATTTTCCATGTTGTTGAATGCATTACACAGAGCCTTTGGTTTTGATGCGTCTTTTCCGAAGAGCTCATACGAGGCAAAGAAGTACACCAAAGATTTAGGGTTGGATTATATAAAGATTGATGCATGTAGAAACCATTGTGTTTTATTTCGAAAAGAGTATGCAAACTGCGATGTTTGTCCTACTTGTGGTTGTTCTCGATGGCAAGAAAACACTAATGGACAAGATGGTAGTGATAGTGAAGGTGAAGGGCCGGAAAAAGTAGGAAAAATTCCTCAGCTTGTCCTACGCCATTTCCCACTAATTCCTAGGCTTCAAAGAGTTTACATGTCATCAAAGTTGGCTGAAAATATGCGTTGGCACAAACAGAAGAAGCTTGGTGATGGGACTTTAAGGCATCCAGCTAATTCACAAGCTTGGAAGTTTATTGATGAATGTTTCCCTGACTTTGCAGCTGATTCGCGAAATGTTAGATTGGCACTATCTACGGATGGTTTTAGTCCCGGGGCTCTATTTAGTAGCAAATACAGCATATGGCCAGTGTTTCTCGTTCCTTACAACTTGCCTCCATGGATGTGTATGAAGAGGTCGAATATGATATTGTCCTTATTGATTCCAGGCCCTAGATCTCCGGGAAATGACATAGATGTATTTCTCCAACCACTAATTGATGAGTTAAAAGAGTTATGGGAAGTTGGCGTCAAAACTTATGATGCATATAGCAAAAAGACGTTTAATATGCATGCATTATTGATGTGGACAATTAGTGATTTTCCGGCTTATGCTAATCTCTCCGGTTGGAGTACTAAAGGCGCTCTTGCTTGTCCTAATTGTCACAAGGATACAACTTCTATATGGCTACGACATGGTCATAAGTATTGTTATATGGGCAGTCATCAATTCTTGCCATCAGGCCACAAATGGAGGCGTGACAAGAAACAATTTGGCAGTGTTGAGAAGAGGTCATGTCCTGTGTTCTTGAAGGGAGATGACATTGAAGAAACTTTGAGTAACATAGGCAATGTTACTTTTGGGAAAAAGGATGGTAAAAGAAAGAGAGGTGATAGGTACTTGGTCCCACAATGGAAGAAGCTTAGTGTTTTTTTCCAACTACCATATTGGAAACATTTGAAGATTCGTCACAACTTGGATGTGATGCATGTTGAGAAGAATTGTTGTGACAATGTTTTGGGAACTTTGCTTAATATTCCTGGAAAAAATAAGGACTCATTAAATGCACGTTTGGACCTTGTACTCTTGAAAATGCATGACAGATTACAGCCTATAAAAGTGGGTGATAAGTATCAAGTTCCAAAGGCTCCCTACAATTTGACATTAGGAGAAAGGAGGCAAGTAACCAGGTTGGTGTCACAGTTAACTCTTCCAGATGGTTATTCATCCAATGTTGCACGATGTGCAACCTTAGATGATGGAAAGTTATATGGAATGAAAAGTCACGACTGTCATGTCTTCATGCAAGATCTGATTTTGCCAGCTTTTCGCGGTGTTGTGGGTGATATTGTCTTAGAGCCGTTAGCAGAGATGAGTTTGTACTTTAAGCAACTTTGCTCAAGAACTTTAACTATGGAGGTGTTGGATCAAATGGAGAAGAACATAGCCATTACCCTATCCAAGCTACAAAGAATCTTCATTCCTGCCTTCTTTGATGTGATGGTTCACCTTGTGATACACTTGGCTACCGAAGCTAAACTAGCCGGTCCAGTACATTATCGTTGGATGTACCCCTTTGAGAGGTACTATATCTGCAATATAAGTCATGGATTATAGGTTCAATGTTGATTGTAGATTCATAAATATAATCACGTGTTTTAATGTACTAGGGCCATGCATACATTCAAATCATATGTACGCAACAAAGCTCGCCCGGAAGGGTCAATTGCAGAGGCGTATATTGCAGACGAATGTTTGACTTTTTGTTCTAGATATTTGACAAAGACAGAGACTCAATTCAATCGTTTGCAAAGAAACGATGACCCAACTGATTCGCTCCCTTTTGTCTTGACTGTCTTCTCGAAGACCGGTAAGCCACTAGGAAAGGCATCTTATATGCAATTAAGTTTTGATGAGTGGAAGCAAGCACATTCTTACGTGTTGCAAAACTGTTCTGAAGTGGATCCTTTTATGCGGTAAGTTTAGTGAGATTTGAGATATTTATTCACATAAGTGTTTTCAATACGGAACTAAAACTTATGAATTTTTTTATTCGCAGAGAGTATGAAAATACAAATGACCATGTACTAGAGTTTGGCTTATGGTTTGAGAAAAGAGTGAGACTATGTTATCCATGAAAACATTGAGATTCCATAACTATTTTCATATATTTTTGAATATATACATGTTTTTTTATTTTGTTTATTTTATTGCATATATTAGATAAACCAACTTTGGATGATGAGAGATGGAAGTGTCGGTGAAGAGTTGTGGTGTTTGGCACAAGGTCCAATGAAAAGTGTGACTACTTATAGTGGGTATGTGATTAATGGCTTTAGGTTTCATACTAAAAGGAGACAAAGAAGAAGAAAAACCCAAAACAGTGGGGTAGTTGTTACAGGAGATGCAAATAGTGGAGACAGAGATTTTTATGGAGTATTGACAGAGGTTGTTGTTCTAGAGTATGCTCCCTTATCTGATAAAAGGATTCCTAAGGTGGTCTTGTTTAGATGCAATTGGTTCGATGTATACAATGATGGGAGAGGGATTAAAAATGATAAATTTGGAACTATACTTGTCAATATTAGTAGGAGATTACAAACAAATGAACCATTTGCGTTAGCAACGCAGGTTCAACAAGTATTCTATGTCAATACTCATAAAGAAGCACAATGGAGAGTAGTCCTCAAGACAAATCCTCGATCATGTTTTGATAATCTGAATGATGATGAAATTGAGGAGGGTGATGAAGCACATCTGCAGCCATGGCAAGATGAAATCCCTAGAATTGAAGAGGTTTATGAAGGAAGTGATGATATGGTTTCTATTGTTAGAAATGACATCGAACCAGACATGGCCAGCATTGATGAGGCTAATCTGGTGGGACAAAATGAAGAAAATGAGGAGGAGGAAGATGATGACAAGGAGGAGGAGGAGGTGGAGGAGGAGGAGACATGGGAAGAGGATGAGCAACAACTCGACGAGTTGGATGAGGATGAAGAAATTGAAGACGATAATGATTCGAATGTTATGGATGATGATGCAAATCAAGGCAAGTTAATTCTCGTTAGTAGTTCGACAATAACACCATTGCAACTTACAAATACAATTGCAATACGTGTAGGTTGATTTACATGTATTGTAGTTGGAAAAACCTTTTTGGTTTTTTGCCAACAATTTAACTTTGTTCTCTAGTGTTTACGTGGTTGTGCCTATGATCCACCTCTTGAATTGCATGTAATTGTTAGAAATAATCAAATGATTTTTAAGTGATAGATATTAGCATTGCTCTATTTACATTCAATACAATATATAAGTAATTCATTACTAATTCTTTATTCAACCTTAGCATGCATCCAGTTTCCTAACCTTCTGGCAACTCTATAGTCTAAATGATTATTTGTTTTAGCTTTGTTCTCATAATTTTCTTCAATGTACAGGGATATGAGTTCTTCATTGTCTCATGGGCAATCGACTCAGGAGCATCAAGAGGCTGTCCATACCACAAATTCTCAACAAGCCAATATTTCATATCGCCAAAAGCGAAGATTACAACAGTCACAATAATCTAATGGTTTGTAAAAGCTAATTGGCTTAGTTGTATTATTTTATCTCCAATTTTATGATTATTTAACATTTGATGTGATTTTTTAAAATAAAGGGAAGAAGAAACGCGGTCATACTCGAGGTATTAAGTGGCAAAATGAGAGGAGCCGTTCTCCTGGAGTTAAACCTTCGTGTCACATAACAACGGATATGAACCGATTTATTGGCGAGAAGTCGGATCAGTTTATCACTGAAGTTGGTACTTGGGTGCGGAATTTGTTACCATTACGATGCAGGTATTCAAATACATATCAAACATTAGTTGTGTCTAAGAAGAAATTTCCCAAAATAAATAGCACAATAATATAAAATTTTAATAGAGAAATGAAGAATTGTAATCGATCTTTAACATGTTTTTTATTCGTGTCATCTCTATTTATTTATTGTATGATACCATACTTTTTTATATTCTTACATCATCTTAACTATGTGTAGGAGATGGAAAGATATGGAAAAGGCTAAAAAAGACAGATTAGTGAGCAAGATCAAGGTAAAATAGGTTTACAATGCATATATGTTATATTTGAACAGTAATGTTGGATGACATTTATGAATATAGGCTGAATGGAATTTGCCGGAAGGAGCTGCTGTTGATAAAGCTATTGTGAATCAATGTATGATACTTTATCGACAATGGCGCTATCGGTTGAAGGAGAAATATTTTGATGGGTTTTCCGTGGCTGATGCATTGAAGAATTGTCCTGCTGATGTTAATTTCGAGGATTGGAAATGGATTGTAGAGAAATATTGGGGGTCTGAAAATCAAAAGGTTTGTCAAGCATTCAAACTTTTACAATTTAGTTCTTTTCCTTTTAAATATTGGTTTATTTTATTTTTCCTTTCCATTTTAATTTACAAATTGCCAATGATATCCTCATATTGTGTTATCGATGAATTGCAATGGAATTATATTTATATGTTTTTATCTCAACTAACTAACATTTGAAATGTTATGGTTATGGTGAGTTATAGCGTGTTAGTGAAGCAAATCGATCCAATAGGTCAAAGCAAAAAATGATGGCTACTCAAGGATCAAAGTCAACTGCTAGAGTTCTTGATTCATTGGTAAGTTGTCATTTTCTGATTTCATAGATTCCTTCGATGCTAATTCCTATCTTTAGTGACTCCAAATTGATCATCCTTCGATGTTAATTCCCATCTTTGTTATGTTAGAGCTAGGACTTCCACTCATTCCTTCTTTCTTATGAAAAAATGGATTAAAATTAGGAGTATAACTATTTCTTTGTACTTGTAGCGAAAAAATCTATTTGATGGAACTCAATCGAAAGCGCCGGCCACGCAAAATACAGAACAAGGAACCGGAGAATCCATAGAAGGCACTGAAGGAGCAAGTGAACAATCAAGACCGCCACCATTGCCTGAACCCGAATATGTTAGATTGTGGAAAGTGACCAAAAGGTATATTATCTTATCTTAAGGTATATTATAGTAGCAAATAAACAACATATATTTAACAAATTTATGATTAAACTATATTTTGTTGTGTTGAATTTAGACATAAAGACAAAACGATGGACAAGTTTGCAGAGGACAAGTTAGCAGAATTCAAACAACTCCATGAGGAGCAACTACAATTGTATGGTGTTGATAACCTTTCAGTTGAAGAGGCGTATTTACGATTGCTAGGCTCTTGCTCTGGCTATATAAAAGGTTTGGGGCCTGGGCCTAAACCACCCAAGGCTATGAGAGAAAGGATGTCTGAATCTGGTGAAGAAACTGCACAGCTTGCATCTCAAATGGCTGAACAATTTGATCAACTAGAAAGGCTGTCAAGGGATAGAGAAATTCATTTGAAAGAGCAAATTGAAGTGCTTCAACAGAATAAAGCTGAAATGATGGAAGAGATCGAAAAGATGAAACAAGATGCACTTAGTAGAGAAGAAAGAATGAAGGAGCGAGAACAAAAATTAGAGGCCGAAATGAAAGAGAGAGAACAGAAAATGAAGGCTGATGTTCTACAGATGATGCAAGAGCAAATACGTTCACTCACATCAGGGAACTTCAAGCATTAGAAGAATTGAGGTAATTGCTTTCATAATTTTGTTGTTTTCATTAATGTGTATATATATGATCAAGTATGCTTGTTTGTTATGCCCTAGTGACTTAGACATGAGTATCATGAATTTATGACGTAATAGGTCTCCTTCATGATGCTTACATCAAATTGAAGATCCAAGTTTATAGTTTTAGATTATAGGCCATCCATTCTAGCTTATGATTCTAGAAACAAGAAAATTGAAAGTGTGAAAGATCCAAGTATTCCATTGATAACGGCGGTAGGATACATTACATTTATGAATTTTTCTTCTTCTTAGAATACTCTATTTCAACGTTGCTTGTACTCTATTGTTTCATTGTTGATCATGCAGCTTGTCCAAATGTATCTACTTGAATAATGTTTCTGTTCATTTCTTTTTCTTGGGTTTTATGAATCATAAAAGGTTATCCATTTCTATTTTAACATTTGCTTTATTTTGTTAGTGTAGATCGTGGTGTCGAGGAGGTTTTCGAGATGGGTTTTAACGTGTTGGTGCGGTGTATTGACTTGTGGACAGATGCACACCACTTTGCCTTACCATGTGTTCGTGCGCCTCTATTCGAAAATAAACTAGGTCAATTTGTTCCAATAAATTAGACTAAAGTTGTTTTATCTTGCTTATGCATTATCATACATTTATTTATCTTGCTTATGCATTATCATACATTTAATTACAAGTACAATATTAATTTTAGTTTTAGGTGGTAAACAAGTTGTTTTGGATATTGACTTTATAACTATTTTTGTCTAGCTATATTTGTCAATGGGGATACACCTTTTAAGCTTCAAGTATAATGTATGTTTTTCCTTTTATTTTTATTACGTGGGCTTTAATCTAATTACAAGCTTTGCATATTATTCTTTTATGTAATTTATTTTAAAACAGGTGCAAAATGAATGTGTGGCAAAGTGTCATTTGTCACTAAGTAATATGTAATTTGTTGAATTGACATTTGAGCGAAAAAAACCTTTTGTTTCGTCATAGTAGATTAGGGCTACGAAATTTATGATTTGTCATTATACATACGGGCGATAAATCCTTTAACTTTGTCACCGTAGAGGTTTGCGACGAAATGAGAGAATTTGTCACCAAAGATTATGGGTGACTAAAAACGTTATTAGTCACTAAAGAGTTTGAGCTACAAATCAAATTATTTGTCATGGTAGACTTTGGGCTACAACCAATGTCATTTGTCACCCAAAATTTTGGGCAACAAAAGAAACTATTCATCGCCAAAAATTATGGGCCACAAAGTGAACTATTTGTCATAGAAGCGTATGGGCGACAAAGATGAAAATTCGTCACGGAAGAACTATGGGCCACGGAGTAAACAATTTGTCATGAAAGCTTATGGGCGACAAAAATGAAAATTCGTCACAGAAGAATTATAGGCCACGAAGTAAACTATTTGTCATGGAAGCACATGGGCGACAAAGATAGAAATTCGTCATGGAAGAATTGGGGCAACAAATATTTACTTCATCACAAATTGAAATGTAATGCGATGGAAAAGAGTTTTGTCGCCCAAGACTTAGGGCGACGCATCTATGGCGACGAACTCGTGACAAAACGTACTCCGTCACAGTCTCTTTTGGGCGACGAAAAAATGGGTTAGGGCGATGAAATATTCTGTTGCCCAAAGTGTTATTTCTTGTAGTGGATAAATATAAGGATAAAATGTCCGAAAATCTATTAAGTGATTATCATTGGCAATAACAATCTACATGTTAATCACTTTATGTAACATATAGAGATTTTCACATATGAATGATAAAACAATTTTTCAACTTTGTTTCATGAATTGCTTTTAGGAATATGAATGAGTCTCAAAACAATGGTGACCGTCGTCGGAACAATGGTGATCATCGTCAGTATAATGGTGTATGTCGTCGGTATAAATGCGCCCGTCGTCGAGGTTTGTAATTTATTTTGGTTGTATCATGTCTTTATCTTCTTTAGGTCCTTTTGGTATAATATGATTAGGAAAGTTAAAAGAAAGAAAATGAGTTTTGTATGGAATATTATACCATAGAGAAGTTTTTTTAAGTCTAGAAGAGAGAGGAATGGTTATTTTTGTATAAAAAATAACGTAATGTGGTAATTGCTAGTAGGATTTAAGCGGATATACCTCATGCTCAAATAGGTAATTGAAATGCAGGGAATGATCTGATTTGGTAGAAGAAGAAGGATTTATTTGAATTTTTAACAACGAATCTTCAATTATAAATAGACTTAATGCATTTCGTTTCCCATTCCCTTTCCCAATTTTATACCAAACATTCATAATTTTAGATAATTTCAAATAGGAGTAATGAGTATATGGTAATCTGCAGGTAAATGGGAAAGTGACAAGGTGGATTGGGAAGATATTCCCCCGGAACTGTGGGGGCAAATCGGAAAATGCATTGAGAGCCGGTTTGACATCTTACGCTTTCGCTCAACATGTCAGCAATGGCGGTCAGAACTTCCCTATCCAGAGCGCTTCCCTATCGTGGTACCACCGCTCCCAAGTTGTGCTCCAAAGTTTATAAACAAAACCTTCTTGATCACAGAAGTCAACACTTATTTACCTTCCAAATCGAGACTTAAGTTGTTGACATTTGAGGAATTGGGCAACAACAAGTTCCGTCCCACCGTCTTCCATCCTGAGAATGCCTGTTTTAATGATCGCATGATATCATTCATGGTGTCCCCAAATCACCCATTTTTTCAACTCCCATTCGTTGCCAAGGCCTATTATCTTCGCATGGCTGTGTCCCGTCCCAATCCACACTCGAGAAGAGTTGAGTGGTACTTGCAAAATTACATGTGTGCACAAAAGACAGTCATAATTTCCTCACTTGTAGATGATGTCAACTTTAGTTATGCTAAGATGTCGGATCTTAGTGTTGTTGCTCTTATGTGTGGGGAGGGAGTACTAAAAGGGAGGCTTGCTTTGCTGAGGCTAGGAGGAACCCCCGAGAATTGGCATTGGGAGACTGAGTTTTGCAGTCGAGTATTTGTAGACATTGCCACTTACGGAGGGAAGCTATGTGGGCTTGATGGATGGGGAAGGGTTTTCATCATGAATTACCACTCTTTACAGATGTCTCAGGTCTGTGGACAAGTGTCCACGATTGCTTATGATCTGAAACAGAAGCAAATGTTTGAGTATAGTGGAGAATTGTACTTGATTGACACAAGAAGAAAACACGTCAACTTCAAGCTAAGTTTGCATCCGCAAGGTTGGATTTGGGTTAAAGACATAGATTTTAAAGTGTTGGGTTCCATTCCCTTTCTACTATGATCACATGCATGGACGATTAAAGGAAGGATCCTATCTAGGCAGTCCATCGCTCTTTGGATAACACATCTGAGCTTATAGAGCTGAGGATGCATTTTTCTTGGTATATATACTATATAGCAGTTTTTTAGTCAAGCCCCTTCGAAATTTAACACCCAAAACTTTTATCTATATTTATATTATGTTTGAGGATAAAGTTCTCTATATTTCATTTAAGTTGTAAATTGTTGTCTGATTTTTGTTCTTTTGCTCTCTATATATAACTCAGTTTTCAAAACACCACTACATTAAAAATGAGCGACATAATAGGAAAAAGTTGAATATGTCTATGAGGCATTCCGAGCCACCCTCGCAATCTTCCTAGTCAGTTGTGTTTTTTTTTAGTCATAAGGTGGGAAGTGGTAGGCCAAGTGTTTATGAGTGATCTCGAGTCATTGATTGTCCGTAGCACGTTGCTCAGCACCCAGTCTGATCCACTGCATACTCACTTTTGAATTCGATCACTAGAAAAGCGATGAATAAATAATACACTTTGCCTTTGGCGACGATTTGAGACAACGTCCGACGGCTCTCAATAGTCAAAACCCCCAAATCACCCTCTCCCTTCAAATTCATACCAAATCTCATTCTACTCCGTTCAGTTTATACAGTGGGTTGTATCTTATTCAAAATATATTTCCTCCATGTTCACTGTTCTCGGTGAATTCTCAAATCTACTGTAGTTTCTTCTGTTCAATTTCAGGTCAGATTCCTTTTTATTGCCGTTAACGCTCACTCACTTTAGTAATTGTGATAGATCTACTAATTGAAAATCAACTTCTACATTTACTTTTGTATTCAATTTCCACTTCCTTGTGCTCCGGTTGAAAATGAGAGGGGCGGGAGAAAGACCAGAAACCCTAGGTAGCAAAGAAGATTGGAACCGCTGGATCGACGAATAGGAGCCTATGACGGTCAATCGGAGACAAAGAGAAGCATTAGAAGATAGGAAGACGACAATGCAGTTGAAGTGAGTAATTCTTCCAAAAAAATTCCAGGTTTTGTTTTGGTTGTAATTGAACAATGTTTTTGACTGTAATTGAATTGGGTAACATTTTTTTGGTTGTAATTGACCAGAAACCCTAGATGATGAGATTATCCTCTCGCATTCGGACTTCATTAACAACAACCATCAGCAAATGGAAGGTATTGCATTTTGGATCTTCTACATGCATAGTTTTGCTTCTCGAGTATTTGTTCCACTAATCTTATTTATGTAGACTGCGTTTTACTATGCTCTTAAATACAGTGCAAGCTTTTATTCAAGTTGAAGGGATGCATGTTTTAAAAGATTCATATGCTTGCATATAGCTCATCATGGGCTTATCAAGTGTACAAGTCAGTAGGAATCATGGATGAGTCGCAAGATATTTATTTGGATGAGGTATTACCTACGATAGTTCATCTTTTATGGACACATTCGTGTGATTTCGATACTGCAGGGCATGGTTTCTTTATTTTTGCACAATCTGGAGGATCTTTCAAGGTATTCATTTTCTTCTAATTTTTTTTTGGGGGAAGGTGTGTCGAAATATTAACATTAAAAATTCAAAAGATTGCGTATGTAGATTCCCCATGGCCTTATTGTTTATCAATGTGTATTATAAAGTCCATGTAATTTCTTGGAATTGCTCTAATTACAGGGAGACACTGCCTTCGGTTAGATCAGTTTGTATCACTTCATAAATCAGAATTCTTATTCACACATCATCTCTTGAAGCCAGTATAGATTTGGGTAAGGAACCCATACCTTCTTGTTGTTATGTTAGCCTCTATGTTTTCAAACGACTCTAGTACAATTTCTTTAAGCCACAGAGTTTCCTTTTCCTGAATATTTTTATCCTTCAATTTTTTTTGGCAAAACTAATCAAAATAACTCAACATTTGGACGGGTGTTAAAAAAAATCCCCATATTGGGAGGGGAGGTACGGGCTGGGGCTTGTACGACTCTTCTGAAGGAAGACTGATTGGTCCTTGAAGTTTCTCAGGGTTTTTGTGTTGCAAAAGGATTGATTTTCTAAAAACAAAATTAGTGACTCTACTGTAATGTGTTTGGCTGGAGAATGATCAGTGATGGAACTTGACTACTTGAGCCTCTTGATATTAAACTGATCAATGACATAATTCATTTCCATCCTTTGAACAGTCTTCCAGAATACATTAGGCTATGATTTATCGAATTGGACACATTCAGTGGTTGTTTTGAGGATAGTTGCTATTTTGGTCTGCAATCAATCTCTTGATAGCAGGGTGTTTGGTTTAATATGTTCCTTCTCATTTCCCTATTTGTCAGATTGTTGCCATTTTTTGTTCCTCCAACCAACTTATCATCTCCTTATTCAATTTTCAGGAACCCAAATGATTTTTTGGTTTTTGAAGTTTTGCCAACTGGTATTTGTTGCTTGCTTTGCTGGCCACCGCAGATGAAGTTCCCACAGTATGGCTGGACTCTCTACCATCAAAAGCTTCTAGTCTCTAGGCATACTGTATCCTTGGCAGGTTTATGAGAAGCTTGTGTTCAAAATCGATCACTTCAGATGAAGGCTCCCAAAAGAAAGATCTCCAATCCTACAATCAGTCTCTTAGGTGGGAATCGGGTTGTGGAGCGTATCAAAGTTATTATTATGATTTCACTTATTTTAGACTTTTTTAAGAACTTTTAGTTTTCACTTGATCATCTTGTTTTTGGTTCTAAGGGTGTAGTGTAACATCAAATAAATCACTTGATCATCTTATTTATATCAACACAAAGCAAACGATATGTGCGAGAATTTAATCCTTTCAATTCTCCGTTTTAGCGATATTCTTCATCTCCACCTTGGCTATCTGAACGCGCGGAGGAACAGGGGTAAAAGTCACCTACAACCCACTATACATTCTTAAGTTTAACACAAAATTAATTATGTTAAATATTTATGATAAAACATTTTAAAAAATATCTTTATGTTATAAATAACTAATCATATATATATGTATTTAAATATTTTTTTTATGAAAAACTTATTTTAAAAAATATTAAAATTATTAATATCAAATAATCCTCTTTTCAATTTTAATATTTTTAAAATATGTTTTTTGATGCAAATATTATACAAATTCATATGGTTAGTTATTTGTAACATAAATATATTTTTAGAATTTTTTTTTTATAACAAATACTCCTACTTACCTTATCCCATGCTAGGACTCTTCTTCTTGCTTTGCATCTGAGCTCCTGACCATTGTGTCATCGTCGAGTTCTTCATTCGAGTCTGACTTGATTAAGTAGTCACTGTTTTGAATTCGCATCTCCGCCCTTTTCCAATCGTTTAGGCAAACTTAACCTAGAGTCTCGGGCAAAAGTCTTTATCTCTTCTCGCTTAATATTTGACCACATTGGCTAAAACGTTGCTCCACCGCTAGAGTTTAGCAAGGAGCGGTGAATATTTGACGAGCGATTGCCTACAGAGTAGGAAATTAGGATCTCTCTAGATGGCTCCATCATTCTATAATCTTGAATTCCTCTTCCTCTTCACCTCGATTTTTTGAAAAAAAAATAGATGATCCGGCGGGTTGACCCTACGGGTCCACGGGTCAAAATCAGCACGACCCTAACCCTAACCCTTGACCCGCCTCGACCCTAACCCGTCGGGTCGTCGACCCTTTGGGTTCCCGCCGGGTCAAAACCATTCGGGTCCGGGTCGACCCTTGACCCTTGCTCATGTCTACATGTAAGGGTGTATGGAGGGTTGTAGAGAATTTGGTCTCGAGGAACAAGATGAAGAAAATTTGTAACAACTACACATAATGTTTGCAATATGAAAATTTGTAACAACTGTACAGTAGTTTGATTCAGGACTTGTAAAATTTTCCAACCTAACCAAACTGCGAATCATGTATTGCATCCAAACCAAACCAGACACTAAACAGACGATTTGGTGTGATTTGGCTTACCGTTTAAACTTCTGCTCCTCGCTTAATCTAGACACATCGAAGATTCATTTAGCGTCATATCCTGGAAATGCAATAACTCCAGCGCTTTTGAGTCCTCGTGAATTGAAGTGCAGTGCAAAAACAGTGTAGCTAATGTTCGATCATGACTAAACCATTGTTTCAAGAGTCGCCCCTATAATTTTTTTGATATAGTACGTAGAGGGTGAAGTGGTTGCATTCCTTGTTCTTTTAATTTGTTGTGGTACTTGAGTCAGACAGATTATTTGATGATTCAACTATGCAGATTGATTCAGACAAACACAAAGGAATGCTTAGACCATGAATTGAAAGAAAGTAATTGAATGATTAGTACCTTTGTTTTCCTATTACAAGTCGTGGCAATGCACAAACACATCGATCTCATATGGTTCAAATCTTAAATCTGTCTCCCGTCACCGTTTCACTTTTAGCTCAAAAGGTCATGACAATCGTCGTTCATAAATTATACCAACACCACCCTCCCCAACTTGATCAAGCAATCCGCCATGGGTACTAAGTACGTACTAACCATCGACTGACTAAGAATGTCATATCAAGTTGAACAATCAATCGAACTAAAGTAAACTTACGCAAAAACCTACAAACAGCAAGCACCGAAAAAACAACTCGAATTTTAACATGGACATATTAATTGATCAAGAAAACAAGACAGAAAAAAGATATCCATGCAGTTTGCGCTAGAAAACAAAACTACAAACCAACATTTAACTATATATATATGGTATTATTGTAAGTTGGTTCACAATATTGAATATAGCATGGCAACATTTTCTTTTTCTTTTGCGACAAACAACCCATAAATCCTTAATTTGGATTCGTCCTTTGATAGAGTCTAAGCACATTTACTAGATTCCAAACCATACAAATCAAATAAAGATAAACGTGACATGTAAAAAGGTCCATCGAAGTAGTCAAGTGACCTTAATGCGACAACAATATGAAATAACGGTGGGTCATCCGACGTGGGGGGCAACGTACGCGCTAACCAAGCCGTGCACACAAGCCGAGTGGGGTTCCATCCTAAAACCAATTGGTGTTAGGTGGGGTAGCCCACCGGCTTATATGCAGGCTTGGATTCAATTTCTATTCAATGTGGGACACTCCCAACTCATATTCTCCACAAACAAAAGCAAGGAAAATAACATAGGCATCAAGATAATAGATGCCCACTCTTGAGGCCTTGACGCCTTGACTAACTTCATTTTTCATGTTTAGTTTTAAGTTAGTCGATCTTATCTGAAACGAGGGCTTGTTAACTAACTGCCCAACCAGAACATCACCCTTGTCCAATTTATGTGCACTCGATCGAGAAGTCGTTCCATCCAACAGTCACCGCACACCTATCACCCACATACTTGACACTGAATGTACTAAAGATAAGAAACAAAATTGTCATTTATAAGCTAAGTTTGCGACTGAAACAGTGGATTCAGGTCGAAGACATAGGTTTGAAGGTGTTCGGTGCGTGCCATTCCTTTTCTCCTACTATGAGAGGTAGCATCAAGCATCCTATCTAGGGCTAGGCAGACTTGAGCTTATTATTATTTCAGCGCTCGGGTGTGTTCGGAAATTCGTAGTGCAATGCATTGTGCACGTTGTCATTGTCGTGTGATTATGTTTCTCTATATTTATTTCATTTTAAGTTGTAAACTTACGACAAGAGAGTGTTGTTTTTGTAGAGACGAAGCTTTTGTGCATCAGATGTGCATATATAGGTTTGCTTTGTTATCTTGATGATATTGCTATGCTATTTACTTGTAAGTTGTAACCTAACAAGACATCTAAAATCTCAATTCACAACATCCAACAGGCTCAAGCAATTCATCAATTACATACACACGGTAGTGTGTACGGGGCGACTCCATGTACGGGAAGGAGCTTCCTGGAGGTTCGTCTTCACTACCCACAAGGATTCCTGATGTATCGCCGGCCAACAGTACGTTTTAAGATGGTGCTTGGCTTTCATCCGTAGTCTACGTCCCCTTCGTGTTAGATTTAGTTTTCCTTGACTCGTTTTCTTGTAGGGTGCGTTTTCATTTGTTGGATTGCTCCACCTTTTGTTTTCGCTTTCGTTTTCGCTTGTATGTATTGACGAGTTTCCATCTGCTGACTTGTCGGCCATCGAAATTCATGTATATTTGATCTCGAATTATTTCCTAATAATAAAAAAAAATCAATTACATACACACTATAGAGTATAGAGTCCATCTTCAATATGGGCCATATAACCCGAAATTCAACAACTCCTGGTGTCTTGAGTAATGGGCTTTCGAAAACAAGGCTCCAAATCACCCGTGCCGGCTTAATCCATTACCTATATATTTATTACTCCGTTCTAAATAAATGTCATTTTAAAAATTAAATTTTTATTCAAAAAATCATGTTATTATAGATATTTTGGTCTTTACTTTATGACAAGATCCATGTAGTTATTAGTACATTATATTTTAGTTTGTGAGAAAGTAAAAAAAAAAGTGATATAATAATAATAGTATATTTGTTGGTTTTCTTAAAATTTGGGTTAAATTAATTAAAAGTGACATTTTTTAAAAGGAAAAATTGCAAAAAAAAAAAAAAAAACCTAACCTTTAGAGGTTGTTGCGCTCAAAAATCTGAACCATAAAAATGCAGCAAATAGCCTCAAGTATTTACTTGGTTGCAGAAAATAGCCTCAAGCTACATTCAAATTCAAATAGTTACCTTCAAATTCAAATTAATTACAAAAAATAGTCTTAGGTTGCCTTTAAATTCAAATTAATTACAAAACCTCTCTAAAATAATTTTTATTTAAAAAAAATCACCACTTCTAATATAAAAAATATTACACTTAATTGTTGTTATCTAAACTCATAGCTGAATTAATTATACAAACTATCTCAAATCATATAAATATAACTTAAATTTATTATTTAAAAAAATTAATTAGATTAAATATTATAATAATAATATTATTATATTAATATTTTGAGCATATAAATTTATATTTATATAAATAAGTGTTTTAAACATAATATAATTATAAAATATATACGTTATTTTACTTATGACTTTATGAGTGACCTTAACGAACATAATTGCATGATGAATCTATGTGGGGTCAATATGGCGCCTGTGTGGCATCTACATGGTGCTGACTCACCGGGTCGATTTTGACCCAACGGGTTATCGGGTCTTGACCCTAAAAGTTCGGGGTCAATCGGGTTCGGGACGATTTCGGGTCCCGGGTCTGAAACACTGTGTTTAAACACGTAAAATTATTGGGTGTACGAATGAGATTTTTTGGTCGGGTCATATTTTGACAAGTCTAACCAGGGCTATAAAATTATAAATACTTAAATAGGGAAGAAGCCCGTTAGTTGGAATTCAAATTATAAGAACTCCACTATTTAAAATACTAAAAAATACTAATTTTTTATTCATCTCTCTCCGCCACATCAATAAATATCTCTTTCTTACTTTTTTTCACTTTAACAACGCATCCCTAGCATCCTAAAATCAGAGCGGATCTATTGTCCCTCTTTTCTCCCTGTTTCCTCGTGCCTTCTCATAACATCCCACCCTATACTTAATTTTTTGTTTTTCAAATTTTGAGGATTTTTTTTTTAATTCCAGGTTCTTCTTCTTTTTGGATTAATTTTTGTGGATTTTGGCCCCCTTTTCCTGAATAAATTGACAAGGTGAGTTGAAAAAGCCTACAAATCAAGAAAATATTTATGACCAAGATTATTTTAGAAGGAACTAGTTCATTACCCGTGACTTGCACGGCTTGTAAATTACAAAAATATTATATAAGTTTTGGTTAATAAATAAAATACAATAATTTTTATTAACCTATTTTAATAGAAAAATATTTTTAAAAATCTATTGACCGAATTTGTACTTAAAACTTATATAAATTTAATTTTCATGATATCTAACCTCCATTGAGCCAGTAATAATCATATCCAATATTAAATGATTCTGAACCAATTTGAAATTAAAAAACTCAATAAAAAGAACTGGCTCAATTCTTCAAATGACATATATATTCATGCCAACCACCACCCCGAATCAACCTAAAATTTAATTAGTTAAAGTTTCTTAACAACTTCTAATACACACTTATTTAAATTTTTAAAAATTAATGTTATGAAAAATCAAGCAAGGTACCCACTGCGTTAATGAGAAAGATATTTTTTAGGGAAATTCAGAAAACTATCCGTTAAATATAGACTTTTACACTTAACCACCGGTTAAATATAGACTTTTACAGTTAACCACCTGTTAGGAACGAAATTAGAGAAAACCACCCATTAAATGTTTTTTTGTTAATAAATCACCACCTATTGTCAATTTCTATTACGATTATGTAAAATATATATTATATTATATTATATTATGCTTTATATTTAAATTAGAATCTCAAATAAATTTAAAAAATATATTTTACCAAAATTTTTAAAAAACTATTATTTAAAAAATAGGTGGTAAATTTTTCATATGTGGCACAATAATAGAAGGGGAAAAAAAGGTGGGAAATTTTTTATCGAGAGCGCAACAGGTGTTCTAAGCAGCTCCTACTTTAGTATTGTTTAGGATATGTTTTTTTTTATTAAAAAAATAATGTGCTATTAAAGATAAATATTTTCCATATATGAAAGAATCTCTAAAATTAGTTTGAATATAAAATGTGTTAATTTTGTCTCAAATTCTTATTAAAGATCTTCATTTATAACTTAAATATATTTGTCTTTAATACACCATTTTAAATTTGAACAAAAATATGAACCTAATAAGTAGAATTTTATTTATCATAAAAACTTATTTCAAAATATTTAAAGTCAAACAAATGTGAATCAAGAGGCCAATGTCCTTTTTGTACTTTGATAATGAATTAAACACCTATAAATTTTTATGAAGAGGTATGTTATAATTTCAATTAAAACTATTTGAATCCAATCATCTTTGAAGTTTAATATCTTTGACTTAATCATAGTTTTTTTTAATCATGTTTAATTTAAAAATTACATAAAAACGATACTTCTTTCTAGTATCACAAATTCACAATACTTGTTCTTCTAATCATACTTATCTTTTTAGCAATTTTTTTTTCAATACAACAAATTAATAAGGTAAAAATCAACCTTGCCAATGAACAACGTCGAAAGATATTAGAAGTTGGAGAATTAATAAGACATTGTTGGAAATAAAAACTAATATATAGGAAAATGGAAAAAAAATTAGAATGTTTAGACATTAAATATATTTAGAATGTTAAGTATTCTGATACAAATAGAGTAAAAATTAAAAGACCGTTCAAATTGAGTAAAAAAGCATGACGTACAGTATGTAATCAAACATATTAATTCATAATTATACTTTTAAGTGGAGAAAAAATATATAGATTAAAATGTGACTTACCTATATACAAAACTTAAGAAAATACGAAGTACTAATTAATTGAAAAAAATTAGAATATATTAAAATCACTCCTATAGTTAAATTAGTTTAATATAAATTTGACAAACCCAAAATGGACCTAATTTGACCCAAAACAAAGTGAAACTCGGGTTCGAGTCAACCCGGATATATGCAAGACCCATTTTACCCAGAACTCGAAATGATCCGATCTAAATCCAATCCGAATGATCCGATATTAACACGTCTAAGTAGCAACATGTGGCAGAAGTTGGTATTGTTACTATTGTATATGAGATAAGATGTATATGACTATGAGTATAAGTATTATACAATTTGTTCTAATTCAAAACAAAGGTTTGAGATTTGATACAACCATTTTGAAAGATCATGATAAATATGAAGAGGGGAAAGAAAAATTATCAACCTCTTCATCGGATTCAAGACTTAGAAGGGGATCATTCTTCCAAGGGAAAAGGTAGTAAGAATGGAGAATTGCAAAACAATTTTCTACGTGTAACAGGCCGGTGAGCTCTGGGAAGAGCTTGAAGCCGCAAATCATGAAATACATAATTTGAGGATGAAGCTTACTGCATCAAATGAAGGGCAGGAAGCTTTGAGTTCGCAATGTGCAACAGCTCTGAGCAAGCTACAAGATGCCAAAAAGACCATTGATGATTTTAAGGTTAAGTCAGAGAGAAGGTTAAGTCAGAGAGATGGGATGATGCAAGATTGCAGCTCACAAGTGAAAACAATCAGAAAAAGGAGTCAGAAGAGGAGTTGGAGATCAAAGCAGAGGAAGTTGAGGTGTTAAGTGACGAAACCTCACGATTGAAGGCACATATATCACAACTGGAGGCGACATTGAAAGACAGACAAGATCAGTATTCCGATGTGTTGAAGAAATTCGAGGATATTGAACGAGGATATGAGTCCTAGATGGAAGCTTTGACAGCACAACTCAAAAAAGATGGAAAAAGAAGGCGAGACGATACATGCCCAAAAGAGTGAGCTGGAGGAACAACTGATCAACAAGAACGGTGAAGCGTCTACTCAGATGAAGGAGCTTTTTGATCACTTAAACAGTTTCCAGAAGGAATTATCAACATTAGCAACATTGACTGAAAAGCTTGTTAGTGAGGCAGATCAGAAGAGGATTCTAGAAGAGAAAAACAGCATAGTAGAGAAGGTGCAGGGCCTTGAAAATGAAGTAGAATCCTTGAATAACCAGAGGAGCGAGCTGGAAGATGAAATCAGGTCGATAATAAACAGAGCCACGAATTTAAGGGCGGAGATTGTAGGACTCAAACAAAGAATCGTAGAGCTAGAAGGATCAATATTAGAGAAGAAGAATGTGTCTGCCACCCTTGAGAGCAAGATTCAAGATGGATTGGAGAGTTTGAAGCTTCTCCCAAAATAACAGCCTTAAGAGATGATATTGACCTTGAATTGGTAAATAGAAAGAGATGATATTGACCGATTGAAGAAGGAATGCAGGTTGGGAAGACTGATTTTGATTCCAAAAAAAGTAGATCATAAGCCATTTGGAGAACGAAAACGCTGAATTAAGAAGTAAAGTCTCTGCAGAGAGGAAAACTGAATAACTGAGCAGAGCAAAGAATCCAATGACCAGCTACATGAAAGCCCATTACTTCTATCATCTAGGTATTATAGATACTTATTATTATTATTTTTATTTTGTATAGATAGTCAGACTCAGTAGAAATTTGTATAATTTAGAACTTTACTTATTTTTTTTAATTATTATTTCATTAATTACAATAACAATTTCACCGTGCAAAGCACAGTTTATATCTAGTTAAAATAAAAATCTGAAAACTAGCAAGGGCCCCACATGAGCAAAGCTGGCTCCCTCACCTTCTCCCCGAATTCCAAAGCGAAGTCCCGCCTGCACCATGGCGTCGCTCGACCTTGCTCCCGCCGGCGACTGGATCGCTTCCTCTCGGCCTCTCTCGTCGTCCTCGTCGTCTGCGGTCTCACCTTGATCTCCCGCTCAACCGCCCATCTCGCAGTTTGCTCTCGACACTTGCTCGCATTCTTACCTCTAGTGCTCATCTCGCACCCTCTCGACCTCGCTCTCGAGCTCGCCCGACTTCCCACACTCAGCTCTCGCACACCCCCTCGACTAATTTAAGCATCGAAAGAAAGCATGAAGTCGAACGAGAAAGAAAAGAAGGCTTGGAAGCTCACCGACGTGTTCGCGACTTCGGAGCGCTCGATCGGAGTTCTGGGCGTCGTCGGAGGGTCGCGATGGTTCTTCGGACCTGCATCGGACATGGGTGAGTGTGATGAGGAAGTCCGGGGGTGGTTTGGATCGGAAACGGAGGAGAACGGCTTACCGGAAGGCGAAGCGTGCTCGAACAGGGGAAGGGGCTTCGGTGGCGGCGCTGGGAGTTTCGTACTATTGAGGAACGCATAGGTGGAGGCTGGTGATGCCGTGAACGGAGCTTCCGCGATGGAGGAAAGTGATGGTGAGGAGACGTGGAGATGATGAAGGCGGGGTGGTGACGATGAAAGTGACGATATGGAGGGAGAGCGGGAAGTGATGATGAGTGGGAAGAGTTCTCTCTTTCATGATCTAAAGGAGCAATGCACGGGAACGATCACTCTTGGTGACAAAGGGAAATGCGACATCGTTGGTATTGGTAGTGTTGGAAGTGATTCCAGCCATAGTATTAAAAATGTCTATCTTGTTAATGGTTTGAAGTATAATCTGCTTAGTGTCTCTCAATTATGTGATAATGGTAACAATGTCAGATTTAACAAGAAAAGATGTATAGTGTGCAGAGAAGATACAGGAGAAGTTATATTGACTGCATACCGTTACAACAATATATACGCCGTAAATGCTGATCAAGTGGCACAAGGAAGCCTAACCTGTCTAAAAGCTTTGACGGACGATCCAAAGCTCTGGCACAGGAGACTCGGTCATGTGATTCCACATACGCTACAGAAGCTTGTGTCCAAAGGGCTTGTAAGAGGGCTACCTGAAATGGACTTCAAAGGTATTGATATGTGCAATGCATGCACACGAGGTAAACAAACACGTAGCTCCTTCAAACCCAAAAAGGTTGTAAGTTCTTCTAGACCCCTTGAACTTTTACATATGGATTTATGTGGTCCTATGCGAGTCAAATCTCCCAATGGTAAAAAGTACATGCTAGTTGTTGTTGATGATTTTTCTAGATATACTTGGGTTGCATTTTTGAAAGAAAAATCAGAGGCCTTATTTGAGTTTTCAAAACTTTGTAAGGAGTTGCAAACTTTAAGAAAGGAGCCCATAGTGTCTATTCGGAGTGATCATGGTAGGGAGTTTGATCAACTTCAGTTTGATTTATTTTGTGCTAAATATGGCATCTCCCATAACTTTTCTGCTCCTCGGACACCTCAACAAAACGGGGTTGTGGAACGCAAGAACCGCACCTTAGAGGATATGGCCAGGACTATGCCTTTAGAAAATGCATTACCTAAAACCTATTGGGCTGAAGCTGTTAACACAGCTAACTACATTTTAAATCGTTGTCTTATTCGTTCTATCTTAAAGAAAACTCCTTATAAACTTTTCAAAGGCCGCAAACCACTTATATCTTATTTTAAACCCTTTGGCTGTACTTGTTTTGTTCATAACAATGGAAAAGATAACCTTGGGAAATTTGATGCGCGTAGTGATGAAGGTATATTTCTTGGCTATTCCACGAGTAGCAAAGCTTATAGAATCTTCAATAAAAGGACCCAGGTAGTTGAAGAAAGTATACATGTTATTTTTGATGAATGCAATGACGGTGTTTTGAGTGAAAGTGTTGCAGATATAGATCTTAACATTCATGAAGAGAACGAGGAAGGTGATGTTGCGGTTACCAAGAACACAGAGAAGAGAAACACGCAGGAACCGATTCTTAACACTGAAGAATTGGCCCAAGGTGTTGAAGTTCGTCCAAAGCCCTTGGTGTCCAATCCAACAGTGTTGAGACGTCAGAAACTGCTGTAACTGAACCTAACAGGACCACGGAGTCAGATGTACTACAAGTCAATCCTACAAGTATGACGAATCAAGGAGCTGAGACTAGCAAAAGGAAATTCAAATACTCCTCATCACACTCTTTAAAGGATATCATTTCTGACCCTACTTCTAGTGTTCAAACTCGTTCTAAACTTAAAGATCTTTGTTCTTTTCACGCGTTTGTTTCTCTTATTGAGCCAAAGAAGGTAGATGAGGCACTTCAGGAGCCAGACTGGATCATTGTCATGCAAAGTGAACTTAACGAATTTGAAAGGAACAAAGTCTGGACCTTGAAGCCTAGGCCAAAGCATCAATCAGTCATTGGCACTCGATGGGTGTTTCGAAACAAGCTAGATGAGAATGGTAAGGTTGTGAGGAACAAGGCAAGGCTTGTTGCTCAAGGCTATAATCAAGAGGAAGGTATTGACTACGAGGAGACCTTTGCTCCCGTAGACAGGCTTGAAGCCATTCGCATTTTATTAGCATTTGCATCTTTTATGAGCATAAAGTTATATCAAATGGATGTCAAGTGTGCTTTTCTTAATGGTTTCTTAGAGGAAGAAGTATATGTGGCTCAACCCCCAGGTTTTGAAAGCTCAGAATTTCCCAATCATGTTTATAAACTTGACAAAGCGCTTTATGGTTTGAAACAAGCCCCAAGAGCTTGGTACGAGCGCTTGTCTAAATATCTTTTAGAAAATGATTTTAAAAGGGGGTTGATCGACAAGACTCTTTTCATCAAGACCAAAGGAAATGACATTTTGGTTATTCAAATTTATGTTGATGATATATTATTTGGTGCTACTAACACATCTTTGTGCAAGGAATTTTCTGACATCATGTGCAGTGAATTTGAGATGAGCTTGATGGGTGAACTCAACTTCTTTTTGGGATTACAAGTTCATCAATCCAAGAAAGGGATCTTTGTCAACCAAAGCAAGTACACTAAGGATCTCTTGAAGAAGTTCAAGATGGATCAATCCAAAGCAGCCAAGACTCCCATGAGCTCAACATTGTCTCTAGATTAAGACAAGACTGGAATAAGTGTCAATCAAAAGGAGTATCGAGGAATGATTGGATCTTTATTATATCTCACGGCTAGTAGACCTGACATCATGTTTAGTGTTTGCATGTGTGCTAGGTTTCAAGCTGATCCTAAAGAATCTCACATCGTGGCTGTGAAGAGGATCTTTCGATATCTCAATGGCACTAAGGAGCTTGGACTATGGTACCCAAAGCAAAAGGATTTCACTTTAATTGGATATTCTGATGCAGATTTTGCAGGCTATAAGGTGGATAGGAAGAGCACATCAGGATGTTGCCAATTCTTAAGAGCATCTTTGATCAGTTGGCACTCAAAGAAGCAAAACTCAGTTGCTCTATCCACTGCAGAAGCCGAATACATTGCAGCTGGAGCCTGTTGCTCCCAAATCCTTTGGATAGCTCAACAAATGCGAGATCTTGGCATTAACCTCAAAGGTATTCCAATTAAGTGTGACAATACAAGTGCCATCTCCATCACTAAGAATCCTGTTCAGCACTCAAGGACCAAACATATTGATGTAAGGCATCATTTCATTAGAGATCATGTTGAAAAAGGTATGTGTCCATATCTTTTATTTCTACTGATTATCAATGGGCTGACATTTTTACTAAGCCTTTGGCAGAGGACAGGTTCACCTTCATTAGACGAGAGATTGGGATGCTTAACAAGGATGCACTTTCGTAGGGGGAGCTTTCCCTTTACGAAAAATAAATTCCACTTAGTGTCAAGACCCTTGAGAACTGTGTCAAGGTGTGTGAACTAAATGGTGGAGTACATATATCGGATCATATATTTTTGGTTAATATCTTTTTAGATATTTAATCAATTATATTTGTTTTAATCGGATTTCAAAATTGCCTATTTCTGTGATTTTTTTAACCGTTAAGATATTTTAATTTTGGAACTAAATCACACGGTTTTTCAGTCCGATTTTAATGGAAAATTTGAATTTTGAATTGGAAACATTTCAAATTGGCAATGTGATGATTTCTTTCCTTGGAACCCTAAACCCGTCCCATCACTCCCTCTTCTTAAACCCAATTCTGTACCCGATTACAACCCACACTCAGATCTAAGCCAAACCCCTTCACCTTCTCCCTCTTCAACCTCTCATCTGTTCTAAGAAAACCCTAACCGATTTCCTCCATGGCACCCAAAACCAAGAAAGCTGTCACACCCAAAAGACTTGGCGCCACCTCCAAGGGACGTCAGGCCACTGCTACTTCTCCCACACCTGAACCCGCTCCCCAAGCTATCGTCCCAACTGTCGTCCAGAGCACCATCGCTGAGAGCACGACCATTGTTCCCAAGAGCTCTCAAAAGCGCTCTGCTAAGAAGCCGATCAGTGCTAAACAGAAAGGAAAGAGGAAGATCTTGGCTGAGGACCCGGACGAGGATGAGGAAGAAGATGACCTAGACGCCCTCTTAGAAAGAGATGCTGCCAAGGAAGCCGAGGAGGAGCTTGAGGAAGAAGAAGAAGAGCAGGAGGGATCTGGAGAGGACGAGGAACCTGAAGGAGATGAAGCGGGGTCCGGTGAGGACTCGGGGTCTGAGGAAGAGGAGGAAGAATCTCCTTCTCCTCCTCCTCCCCCGTCTCCGAAGAAGCGGAAAGCCCCTGCTGCTGTCAAGCCTCCATCCCCCAAGCGTACCAGGAAGGGCACTGTCAAGAGTCTTGTAGCGCCGGTCAAGAGAGCTGCTCCAACAGTTGCGCGCAGAACCCCCGGCCTATATCCAGGTAAATCAATCTTTGCCCTCCTCTTGGTTTCAAGATGCTGAGACTGCTGGTAAGTGGGTAGACGAGTTTCGAACTCGTAAGCTTAGCTGTTCAGATTTTTTAGATTTTGAGTTCTTTGAAGCTTTGAAGTTACCTTGCATTGAGCTCCTCAAAAATTCCCCAGCCTGGAATCTTCTTAACCGTGAAACTGTCTACTACCCCCAGCTTACCCGCCTTTTCTACATTAACCTAAAAGCCAAAAACGACACCAATGGTTGGTCTTTGGAGACTGTTGTCAAAGGGGTTAGAATCTCTCTCAATCCCAATGATTTTGCAGATTTCCTAGGCTTACCTACCCCAGTTCCACCCTCTGACATCCACCCCTCAAAAGAGAACTGCATCATCCTTGCCCGAGCCAAGTATCTCCTACCCGAAGCATCCAACAGCACCTCAAAGCAACTCACCCACTCATCCCTAACCCTTGAGGCAAAAATAATTTTCAACATCATTGTTCGATGCCTCTTACCCCGTCTTAACTCTGGCTCACTCCTGACTGACAATGCCATGGTCCTGCTCTACCGCATCTTAAATGGCCTTGATCTTGATCTGGCCAACACTATCCTTGGAACCATGGCTCATGCCAGAAAAGCCAGAAAAGGCTCTCCCCTCCCCTTTGCTACCCTTTTGACCCCTATCTTCAAAGCTTCTGGAATTGATGTCAAAAATGAAGAACAGCTGCGTCATACGGGTAAGTTCGACTCTAAAGGCCTTGAAAAGATTGGCATCACTCGGTCTCCCCAAGGGACCTTGAGTCTTGCCACTCCTTCAAAAGCCTTTCCCACTGCTCCAGCTTTCGATGAACGCATGGACAACCTAGAGTTGGGCTTGGAGGAGGTTCGCCTGGATATTAAGGAGCTGCAGAAGGAGATTTTGACGGAGATGAGCGGGATTTCAAAGATGCTGGAAGGACTGTGGACGAGGCTCACAGATGATGCTCCGGATGACTAAACCCTACCCTACCCTATCCCACCCCTGAGAACTTGAAACATTGCTGGTTTGTTGGAAACGTTTTCAAAACTTTTGGTGACTTTTTGGTGACTGTTTTTACCTCCTCCCTTTGTTGAAAGACAAAAAGGAGGAGATGATCCGTGGTGCTTAGACTTTGAAAACCTTTGCTTAAAGGTCTTGGAAGACCTTAGTTTTTTGATTTATGGTTTTCGGTTGGAGGGTTTTTGCATGTTTTAAAATTTGATCCAACAATTGTCTAACCCTTGCAGGTACTTAGTCTGATTTCTATTTTATTATCTATGCTTGACTAAGTTGCAGGGATGCACAGGTTTTGTCTTTCATCAAGGGGGAGATTGATAACTCCCTCCCTTGATGAAAATCGGAATAGATGTTTCAAAGGCTTTGACAGGATGTTTGTGTCAAAGGCCTTGGAGCATTAACAGTTGATGAAATACAAAACCTATATTATTTGTCCGAATATTATTTTATCTTATTATATACTTCCGTTATATTATATATATGTGTGACTAACCGTTTCATGAAGTATATTCGAGATTATATCTTTCCTTTGGTGCATATGAGGAAATCCTATTCAAAACGGATCATGGCTTCGAAGTGTCCATATATAGAAGATTGAAGATCAAGCCTGATTCATAGAGCCGTTGGTGAAGATCCTCAGGCGCCATTCCACTCTTATATAAAGGAAAGAAAGAAGAAGACAGAAAAAACGAGTATCACACGAGCTTTCATTCATTCAAGCGATTCTGTCTTCCAAAGTGTCTCTCTGCTAAGCGCTCAAGAGTTTGTTGTTTATTTCAAAGCCTTTGAGAGTCACTGTGAGCTTATATGAAATATTCATTTATAGTGTTACTCGAGAGTTTATAACTCGGGAAGTTGCACTAGGCTATTGATTTGTGAGAGTAAGAGGATTGTACTAGATAGCTGAGAGAGGTGGGGCTCTTCTAGATTGGTCTAGGACTCCAAGGGAACGTGAGTTGACTAGATTGCAATTGTATAGGAGAGAAGCTTCTCGGTGAGCTATTAGGATCCTAAGCTAAGCGAATCAATAAAGCCTTTGAATCCTAGGGTTGTGGAAGAACCCTAGGCGGGGACGTAGGCCAAGTTGTGCTGAACCTCATAAACAATTACTCGTGTTCTTTACTTATTTGCTTTACCTTATTTTCGCACTTGGTTCGATTGTCTAACTTTGTGATTCAGGTTTAATCTCAAAGGTTTTGGTACAAGCTCCAAAAGTCTTGAGACTTTCTGCGAAAAACGGGCATACTCTATTCAACCCCCCTTCTAGAGTATTTCTTATTACATTGTTTTTACACTATCGAACCTTCAGTCTTCAATCTCTCCGGTCTAGGGCTGTGAGAGCTAGGTACCTTCTCGCCGGTACCGTGCGAGATTCATCGTGTTCAGGGGAAGCGCAGAGCATCGGATTCGAAAGGTTTGCAGTGATCAGTCGGGAGTTTTGCCGTCATGGGGAGCAAATGGAAGGGTATCCACCCAACAGAAGACGAGGCAACAGTGATTGAGGGGGATGAAGCAGTCAGAGAGGATATTTCGGTACAGGCTAAGATGTCCTTGATAGGGACAGTTTTATCCAATAGGGCGCCCAATGCACAAGCACTCAAGGCGACGATAAAAGGGGCTTGGCGAACTCGACACGGTTTCATCTTCCGTGAGATTAAGGTAAATTTATTCAGTTTTCAATTCAGCACAGTGGAAGATAAGGAGAAAGTGATCAACGGAGGTCCGTGGTCCTTCGATCGGTCGCTGCTGGTGTTAAAGGAACCCGGGTTGGAGCAGGCCTCGGCGATCAGTTTCACCAAGAGTGCTTTCTGGATCCGGGTGTATGATCTTCCGCTTGCTGCATATACAAAGGCCATGGCTGAGAAAATAGGGCAAGCGTTTGGAGGAATCGTTGAGTTGAATGAGGACGAACTTGTCTCATGCAGTAGATTCCTTAGGCTGAAGGTGATGATTGATTTGCAAAATCTCTGAGGAGAGGGATGATGATATCGTTCGGAGGGAAGCGGATGTGGGTCGAAATCAAATACGAACGACTTCCCAATTTCTGCTATACATGTGGGCGACTGGGACACACGGAGTTAGAATGTGAGCCTAGGGAGGGAGAGCAATATCAGGGAGAGTATGGGGATTGGATGAGAGCCTCCCCTATCAAGATAATTACCTGGCTAGAAGATCAGCAAAAGAAGAATCAAGCCCACAGTAGTCACGATCGCAGAGTATCACCTAATTACATAACGAGAATATATTGAGTATACTTTGATAACTCCCTCACTTGATGAAAATCGGAATAAATGTTTTAAAGGCCTTGACAGGATGTTTGTGTCAAAGGCCTTGGAGCTTTAACAGTTGATGAAATCCAAAACCCGCTCTATATGTCCGAATATTATTTAATATTATTATATACTTCCTTTATATTATATATATGTGCTTGACTAAATCTTTTAGGAAGTTTTTCGAATTATTTCCTTCCTTGCGACAAGTGTTGAGAAGGTTAAAATCGGAAAGATTATGGCTTCATTTGTTTCCAAGTTTAGAAGATCTTAAAGATGGCCATGATCTGGAATAGCCGTTGGAGAATATTCTTGGCGCCGATTTGTCTCAATAAATAGAGAAGGAAGATGAAGACAGAAACACACAAGTGCTACACGAGCTTTCATTCTTTCAAGCGAGATCTGTCTTCCAAGTGTACTCTCTGCTAGCGCTCAAGAGTTTGTTGTTTATTTCAAAGCCTTTGAGAGTCACTGTGAGCTTATAGGATATATTCATTTAAAGTGTTACTCGAGAGTTTGTAACTCGGGAAGTTGCACTAGGCTATTGATTTGTGAGAGTAAGAGGATTGTACTAGATAGCTGAGAGAGGTGGGGCTCTTCTAGATTGGTCTAGGACTCCAAGGGAACGTGAGTTGACTAGATTGCAATTGTATAGGAGAGAGGCTTCTCAGTGAGCTATTAGGATCCTAAGCTAAGCGAATCAATAAAGCCTTTTGAATCCTGGGGTTGTGGAAGAACCCTAGGCGGGGACGTAGGTCAAATTCGTGCCGAACCTCGTAAACAATTACTCGTGTCCTTTATTCATTGCTTTACCTTATTTCCGCACTTGGTTCGATTGTCTAACTTTGTGATTCAGGTTTAATCTCAAAGGGTTTTACACGAGCTCCAAAAGTCTTGAGACTTTCTGCGAAAAACGGGCATACTCTATTCAACCCCCCTTCTAGAGTATTTCTATATTACATTGTTTTACATTATCGAACCTTCAATTGGTATCAGAGCTTTACTCACTGTCTTTTATCTAACAATCTTGTGAGTTTTCGATCATGTCTGGTGAAGCAAGTGGAGGATTTGCACAGGGAAGGTCCACAAGCAGACCGCCACTCTTTGTAGGAAACAACTTTGTCCACTGGAGATCTTTGATGAAGATGTTCATCATAGACCAAGATCTAGAGCTTTGGAACATTATTGAAAATGGTCCGAAGATTGCAGAGAAAGATGGACCAAATGACACCAAAGTTGCCAACGTTGAGAAAGTGAGGAAGATATTAAGGTGCCTTCCAAAGGAGAAATGGGGTCCAAAAGTAACAGCTATAGAGGAAGCCCAGGACCTCACCACTCTACCCCTAGATGACCTTCTTGAGAAGCTGATCACGCATGAGATGATCCTTAATGAAGACGATGGAGAACTTCCAGCTAGCACTAAGAACTTGGCACTCAAGTCTAAGAAGGATGAGTCCAAAGATGGATCTGATTCCGAAGATGAGGATGATGATGATCCTTTTGCTCTCATCACAAGAGGCCTTGTTCGAATTCTCAAAATGAAGAAGCAATTCAACAACAAGGATGGATCAGAGTCTTCAAAATTTTGAGGTAAGCCTCAATACAACAAGTATGAAAAGAAGACTAAACCTTTGTCTTGTTTTGAATGTGGTGAAACAGATCATCTTGTGAAGGACTGCCCTCAAAAGACAAAGAGTCAGTCCAAGAAGGGTGACAAATGGAAGAAGAAAGCCATGGTGGCTACTTGGAGTGATTCTGACTTTGACTCCGACGATGAGAAGACCAACATTTGTCTTATGGCCTCAGAAGATGAATCCCACGATGAAAAGCTTGAAGCTAATGTAAGAGAACTTATGGCAAGTCCAAAAGAGGTATTATCGGAATTCCTTTCCAATATGATTGCCAATGAAGAGAAACTTATTGCCCAAACTAACATTCTTATTAAGAGAACTGTGGACCAGGAAAGAACTATTGAGGATCTGTCTATGAGGGTCAAAGGTCTTGAAGCTTCTTATTCAGGTCTTGACATTAAAGTCAAGACGCTTGACTCGGAGAAATCTGAACTCAAGCAAGATCTCTCCTCTCTAAGAAATGAGCATCATGACTTAGAGAACGAGAAGATCTCCCTGAATAATAAGATTCTAGACCAACAGACAGCCCTCATAAGGTTTACCAAATCCAAAGGTACTCTCGATAGGATGTTGGGTGAGCAACAAAGCTCTCTAAACAAAAGTGGTATTGGTTACAATCCAAAGTTTTTAAAGAAGCAACACATTACCACTTTTGTAAAGGCAAAAGGAAGCAGAACATCTCCTATATGTCACCATTGTGCTGGAAAGGGACATGTAAAAGAGACCTGCCCCTATAAAAGAAATGATCCATATATTATTCGCAATACATTTCCTGTTCATCTGAGAAAAGAACGGATAACACAAATTTGGGTTCCAAAAGGCACTATTTTACCAAATATGGTTTACCCCAACAATGGATCCAAATTTGCTTATTGGTCTAGCCACAAAGGTTGATGTTTGTCTTGCAGGAGATCACCAAGGTGAAAGAACACAAATGGATTATTGATAGTGGATGCTCGAGGCATATGAGTGGGAAAAGTTCTCTCTTTCATGATTTAAAGGAGCAATCCACGGGAACAATCACTCTTGGTGACAAAGGAAAATGTGACATCATTGGTATTGGTAGTGTTGGAAGCGATTCTAGCCATAGTATTAAAGATGTCTATCTTGTTAATGGTTTGAAGTATAATCTGCTTAGTGTCTCTCAATTATGTGATAGTGGTAACAATGTTAGATTTAACAAGAAAAGATGTATAGTGTGCATAGAAGATACATGTGAAGTTATACTGACTGCATATCGTTACAACAATATATACGCCGTAAATGCTGATCAAGTGGCACAAGGAAGCTTAACCTGTCTAAAGGCTTTGACGGATGATCCAAAGCTCTGGCACAGGAGACTCGGTCATGTGAGTCCACATACACTACAGAAGCTTGTGACCAAAGGGCTTGTAAGAGGGCTACCTGAGATGGACTTCAAAGGTATTGATATGTGCAATGCATGCACACGAGGTAAACAAACACGTAGCTCTTTCAAACCCAAAAAGGTTGTAAGTTCTTCTAGACCCCTTGAACTTTTACATATGGATTTATGTGGTCCTATGCGAGTCAAATCTCCCAATGGTAAAAAGTACATGCTAGTTGTTGTTGATGATTTTTCTAGATATACTTGGGTTGCTTTTTTAAAAGAAAAATCAGATGCCTTATTTGAGTTTTCAAAACTTTGTAAGGAGTTGCAAACTTTAAGAAAGGAGCCCATAGTATCAATTCGGAGTGATCATGGTAGGGAGTTTGATCAACTTCAGTTTGATTTGTTTTGTGCTAAATATGACATCTCCCATAACTTTTCTGCTCCTCGGACACCTCAACAAAACGGGGTTGTGGAACGCAAGAACCGCACCCTAGAGGATATGGCCAGGACTATGCTTTTAGAAAATGCATTACCTAAAACCTATTGGGCTGAAGCTGTTAACACAACTAACTATATTTTGAATCGTTGTCTTATTCGTTCTATCTTAAAGAAAACTCCTTATGAACTTTTCAAAGGCCGCAAACCACTTATATCTTATTTTAAACCCTTTGGTTGTACTTGTTTTGTTCATAAGAATGGAAAAGATAACCTTGGAAAATTTGATGCGCGTAGTGATGAAGGTATATTTCTTGGCTACTCCACGAGTAGCAAAGCTTATAGAATCTTCAATAAAAGGACCCAGCTAGTTGAAGAAAGTATACATGTTATTTTTTATGAATGCAATGACGGTGCTTTGAGTGAAAGTGTTGTAGATATAGATCTTAACATCCATGAAGAGAACGAGGAAGTTGATGATGCTGCTACTAAAAACACAGAGAAGAGGAACATGCAGGAACAGATTCTTAACATTGAAGAATTAGCCCAAGGTGTTGAAGATTCGTCCAAAGCCCTTGGTGTCCAATCCAACAGTGTTGAGACGTCAGAAACTGCTGTAACTGAACCTAACAGGATCACGGAGTCAGATGTACCACAAATCAATCCTACCAGTGTGACGAATCAAGGAGCTGAGATTAGCAAAAGGAAATTCAAATACTCCTCATCACACTCATTAAAGGATATCATTTCTGACCCTACTTCTAGTGTTCAAACTCGTTCTAAACTTAAAGATCTTTGTGTTTTTCACGCGTTTGTTTCTCTTATTGAGCCAAAGAAGATAGATGAGGCACTTAAGGAGCCAGACTGGATCATCGCCATGCAAAGTGAGCTTAACGAATTTGAAAGGAACAAAGTCTGGACCTTGAAGCCTAGGCCAAAGCATCAATCAGTCATTGGCACTCGGTGGGTCTTTCGAAACAAGCTAGATGAAAATGGTAAGATCGTGAGGAACAAGGCAAGGCTTGTTGCTCAAGGCTACAATCAAGAGGAAGGTATTGACTACGAGGAGACCTTTGCTCCCGTGGCCAGGCTTGAAGCTATTCGCATTCTATTAGCATTTGCATCTTTTATGAGCATAAAGTTATATCAAATGGATGTCAAGTGTGCTTTTCTTAATGGTTTCTTAGAGGAAGAAGTATATGTGGCTCAACCCCCAGGTTTTGAAAGTTCAGAATTTCCCAATCATGTTTATAAACTTGACAAAGCGCTTTATGGTTTGAAACAAGCCCCAAGAGCTTGGTATGAGCGCTTGTCAAAATATCTTTTAGAAAATGATTTTAAAAGGGGGTTGATCGACAAGACTCTTTTTATCAAAACCAAAGGAAATGACATTTTGGTTATTCAAATTTATGTTGATGATATTTTATTTGGTGCTACTAACACATCTTTGTGCAAGGAATTTTCTGACATCATGTGCAGTGAATTTGAGATGAGCTTGATGGGTGAACTCAACTTCTTTTTGGGATTACAAGTTAATCAATCCAAGAATGGGATCTTTGTCAACCAAAGCAAGTACACTAAGGATCTCTTGAAGAAGTTCAAGATGGATCAATCCAAAGCAGCCAAGACTCCCATGAGCTCAACATTGTCTCTAGATCAAGACAAGACCGGAATAAGTGTCAATCAAAAGGAGTATCGAGGGATGATTGGATCTTTATTATATCTCACGGCTAGTAGACCTGACATCATGTTTAGTGTTTGCATGTGTGCTAGATTTCAAGCTGATCTTAAAGAATCTCACCTCGTGGCTGTGAAGAGGATCTTTCGATATCTCAATGGAACTAAGGAGCTTGGACTATGGTACCCAAAGCAAAAGGATTTCACATTAATTGGATATTCTGATGCAGATTTTGCAGGCTATAAGGTGGATAGGAAGAGCACATCAGGATGTTGCCAATTCCTAGGAGCATCCTTGATCAGTTGGCACTCAAAGAAACAAAATTCAGTCGCTCTATCCACTGCAGAAGCCGAATACATTGCAGTTGGAGCCTGTTGCTCCCAAATCCTTTGGATAGCTCAACAAATGCGAGATCTTGGCATCAACCTCAAAGGTATTCCAATTAAGTGTGACAATACACGTGCCACCTTCATCACTAAGAATCTTGTTCAGCATTCAAGGACCAAACATATTGATGTAAGGCATCATTTCATTAGACACCATGTTGAAAAATGTGATGTGTCCATTTCGTTTATTTCAACTGATTATCAATGGGCTGACATTTTTACTAAGCCTTTGGCAGAGGACAGGTTCACCTTCATAAGACGAGAGATTGGAATGCTTAACAAGGATGCACTTTCGTAGGGGGAGCATTCCCTTTACGAAAGATAAAATCTACTTAGTGTCAAGACCCTTGAGAACTATGTCAAGGTGTGTGAACTAAATGGTGGATTACATATATCGGATCACATATTTTTGGTTAATATCTTTTTAGATATTTAATCAATTATATTTTTATCGGATTTCAAAATTTCCTATTTATGTTATATTCTTAACCGTTAAGATATTTTTAATTTTGGAACTAAATCCTTCAGTTATTCAGTCCGATTTTAATGGAAACATTTGAATTTTGAATTGGAAACTCTTCAAATCTTGCAATGATATCATTACCCTCCCTTGGAACTCTAAACTCGTCCCATCACTCCATCATTTCTCTCTACTTATACCCAAGTCTGTACCCGATTCCATCACACTCTCAAATTATCCAAACCATTTCGCTTTCTCCTTCTTCAACCTCTCAACCTTTTCTAAAGAAACCCTAGCCAATTTCCTCCATGGTACCCAAAACAAAGAAAGTTGTCACACCCAAAAGACTTGGCGCCACCCCCAAGGGACGTCAGGCCACTGCCACCTCTCCCACACCTGAACCCACTCCACAAGCCATTGTCCCAACTGTTGTCCAGAGCACCATCGCTGAGAGCACGGCCACTGTTCCCAAGGGCTCTCAAAAGCGCTCTGCTAAGAAGCCTCTCAGTGCCAAATAGAAAGGGAAGAGGAAGATCTTAGCTGAGGACCCGGACGAGGATGTGGAGGAAGATGATCTCGACGCCCTTCTGGAAAGAGATGCTGCCAAGGAAGCCGAGGAGGAAGCCTTGAGGAAGAAAAAGGCCGATGAGGAGGCCGAGCTTGCAAGGAAACTGGCAGAGGAGGAAGCTGAGAGGATTCGGAAGGAAGCCGAAGCCGAGGAGGTTCCATCCGAGGAGGAGCCTGAGGAAGAAGAAGAAGAGCAAGAGGGATCTGGAGATGACGAGGAAGCTGAAGGAGATGAAGCGGGGTCCGGTGAGGACTCGGGGTATGAGGAAGAGGAGGAAGAATCTCCCTCTCCTTCTCCTCCTCCCCCGTCTCCAAAGAAGCGGAAAGCCCCTGCTACTGTCAAGCCTCCACCTCCCAAGCGCACCAGGAAGGGCACCCTCAGGAGTCTTGAAGCGCCTGTCAAGAGAGCTGCTCCGACAATTGCTCGCAGGAAGAATGCCGACCCTCCTGCATATATCCAGGTAAATCAATCCTTGCTCTCCTATTGGTTTCAAGATGCTAAGACTGCTGGTAAATGGGTAGATGAGTTTCGAACTCGTAGGATTTGTTGTTCTGATTTTTTGGATTTTGAGTTCTTCGAAGCTTTGAAGTTACCCTGCATTGATCTTCTCAAAAAATCCCCAGCCTGGACCCTTCTCAATCTTGAAACTGTCTACTACCCCCAGCTTACCCGTCTATTCTACATTTACCTAAAAGCCAAACACGACACTAAAGGTTGGTCTTTGGAGTCTGTTGTCAAAGGGGTTAGAATCTCTCTCAACTCCAATGACTTTGCAGATTTCCTTGGCTTATCTACCCCAGTTCCACCCTCTGAAATACATCCCTCAAAAGAGAATTGCATCATTCTTGCCCGAGCCAAGTACCTCCTACCTGAAGCATCCAACAGCACCTCAAAGCAACTCACCCACTCATCCCTAACCCTTGAGGCAAAAATAATTTTCAACATCATTGTTCGATGCCTCTTACCTCGTCTTAACTCTGGCTCACTCCTTACTGACAATGCCATGGTCCTGCTTTACCACATCTTAAATGGCCTTGACCTTGATCAGTCGGGAGTTTTGCCGTCATGGGGAGCAAATGGAAGGGTATCCACCCAACAGAAGACGAGGCAACAGTGATTGAGGGGGATGAAGCAATCAGAGAGGATATTTCGGTACAGGCTAAGATGTCCTTGATAGGGACGGTTTTATCCAATAGGGCGCCTAATGCACAAGCACTCAAGGCGACGATAAAAGGGGCTTGGCGGACTCGACACGGTTTCATCTTCCGTGAGATTAAGGTAAATTTATTCAGTTTTCAATTCAGCACAGTGGGAGATAAGGAGAAAGTGATCAACGGAGGTCCGTGGTCCTTCGATCGGTCGCTGCTGGTGTTAAAGGAACCCGGGTTGGAGCAGGCCTCGGCGATCAGTTTCACCAAGAGTGCTTTCTGGATCCGGGTGTATGATCTTCCGCTTGCTGCATATACAAAGGCCATGGCTGAGAAAATAGGGCAAGCGTTTGGAGGAATCGTTGAGTTGAATGAGGACGAACTTGTCTCATGCAGTAGATTCCTTAGGCTGAAGGTGATGATTGATTTGCAAAAACCTCTGAGGAGAGGGATGATGATATCGTTCGGAGGGAAGCGGATGTGGGTCGAAATCAAATACGAACGACTTCCCAATTTCTGCTATACATGTGGGCGACTGGGACATACGGAGTTAGAATGTGAGCCTAGGGAGGGAGAGCAATATCAGGGAGAGTATGGGGATTGGATGAGAGCCTCCCCTATCAAGATAATTACCTGGCTAGAAGATCAGCAAAAGAAGAATCAAGCCCACAGTAGTCACGATCGCAGAGTATCACCTAATTACATAACGAGAATATATTGAGTATACTTTGATAACTCCCTCCCTTGATGAAAATCGGAATAAATGTTTCAAAGGCCTTGACAGGATGTTTGTGTCAAAGGCCTTGGAGCTTTAACAGTTGATGAAATCCAAAACCCGCTCTATATGTCCAAATATTATTTAATATTATTATATACTTTTATATTATATATATATGTGCTTGACTAAATCTTTCAGGAAGTTTTTCGAATTATTTCCTTCCTTGCGACAAGTGTTGAGAAGGTTAAAATCGGAAAGATTATGGCTTCATTTGTTTCCAAGTTTAGAAGATCTTAAAGATGGCCATGATCTGGAATAGCCGTTGGAGAATATTCTTGGCGCCGATTTGTCTCAATAAATAGAGAAGGAAGATGAAGACAGAAACACACAAGTGCTACACGAGCTTTCATTCTTTCAAGCGAGATCTGTCTTCCAAGTGTACTCTCTGCTAGCGCTCAAGAGTTTGTTGTTTATTTCAAAGCCTTTGAGAGTCACTGTGAGCTTATAGGATATATTCATTTAAAGTGTTACTCGAGAGTTTGTAACTCGGGAAGTTGCACTAGGCTATTGATTTGTGAGAGTAAGAGGATTGTACTAGATAGCTGAGAGAGGTGGGGCTCTTCTAGATTGGTCTAGGACTCCAAGGGAACGTGAGTTGACTAGATTGCAATTGTATAGGAGAGAGGCTTCTCAGTGAGCTATTAGGATCCTAAGCTAAGCGAATCAATAAAGCCTTTTGAATCCTGGGGTTGTGGAAGAACCCTAGGCGGGGACGTAGGTCAAATTCGTGCCGAACCTCGTAAACAATTACTCGTGTCCTTTATTCATTGCTTTACCTTATTTCCGCACTTGGTTCGATTGTCTAACTTTGTGATTCAGGTTTAATCTCAAAGGGTTTTACACGAGCTCCAAAAGTCTTGAGACTTTCTGCGAAAAACGGGCATACTCTATTCAACCCCCCTTCTAGAGTATTTCTATATTACATTGTTTTACATTATCGAACCTTCATACTTCTATAGCTTTTCTGAACACATGTATTACACACTCATACAAGGAGATAAATAAGCAAGCCTCGATCAACCATACTTTCAATTCATCACGATTAGACATGTCAAACGGGTCATTCGGGTCGGGTCACTTCGAGTCCCGAGTCAAGCGGGTCCCGGGTAAAATGGGTTCCGGGTATATTCGGGTTGACTCGAACCCGGGTTTCGGGTCATTTCATCATAACTTGCCAACTCATCAGCTTAAAATAACCTCCATATCATACTTAGCCAAATTCGCATATTACTATATCATACTCATACTTTCCATAAGGATATATCATCATCATCATCATAAACATCGAACATTTAATCTCTTTTAAAAACCACCAAAATATCATGCTATTAGTCACACATATCATATCGTTAGTCAAACGATCATATTACCATGCTAGTTAGTCATCGAATAAATCTTATTTCCAAGTTAGTTTCAAAACCGTTTAAAATCCGAATTAAACGTTAAGAATTCCGACCCTTGAAAATACTCGCTAAAATCTTTTTTCAATTTATTTATTAAATCAATTTCCGACCTTGAAATTCTTTTCCAAATTCTCTTTTTAATAAACGAGTCTTAATAATTTATTTTAAATCTCAATAATATATAATATTTTAAGAGAAAATTTGCTAAAATATCACATTTTCCTAATCTAATTAGCTTAATAGCATCCTCACTTTATCTATTGGTCGTTGTAACACCCATTTAATTTTTTTGAAGCGTGTAGCACCCTCGCTCTCTCGCTCTACCTCTGATCGCTCCACCATTGGAAACCCTAAGTCCCGATCTGGATCCACCCTCTCCTACCTCTGATCGCTCCACCATCGCTCCCTTTCTCCTTCACTTTCTCCATTTCAGATCTCCCTCCACCATTGGAAACCCTAAGTCCCGATCTGGATCCGGCGTCGGGGACAAGCTCCAGCGGTGATCCCCCGGAACCTCCCAATTTCTACGGCGCTTGTCTCAGGTTCATCCACGATGTCCTCATGGAGGAGGAGGAATTAGACGACGCCCCTATCGAATTTCCCGATTTCGGCGCTCTCCAGACAATTGAGAAGTCGTTCTACGACGCCCTCGGTGAGCCTCATCCATCGCCGTCTGATCAATTCCGATCGTTTGTTGCTCGAAATGTTGACAGCTCCAAAGGCCAGGTTCAGTCTTTCTCTATTGTGAGGACACTGGTGTCGCCAGGTTGAATTCCGATCGTTCTACGACGTCCTCGGTGTGGACACTGGTGTCTTGACCGAGTGAGTCCTTCCCATAAGGTAACTTCATAAATCCTTCTATCATTTGAGTCAATGTAATTGCAAATTCTTGAATTCAGATAGGCTGAGTATTCAACTCGTTAAATCGCATAAGGATTTGGAGCTTGAGAATACTTGGATTGATCTTAAATTTTCTGAAATCTTGGTGTCTAAAGCTGCCCACCAAGTGTTTGTGGAAATGTCTAGGCAAGGATAGGTTATACTATAGATTGCGAGATTGTTGAGGATCGAGTAATCGACATGGGTTCGATTACTCGATGGTTTAGGATTTAGTGGCATCATTACTTCCTCATTTTATAGCATAATGTCACCAAATTTATTTTTGCACACAATGAATCTGCAATGTATCATTACTTCCTCATTTTTATAGCACATTGTCAATGCTGTCATTGATTGATTCCAGTGATGTTGCAACATGCTTAGTCTTAGTAAGTTTGTAATTTCAAGACTTGATCTTTTAATAGTATCTACGCTCGTATGAAATTCATCCATGGATTAGCCAAGTACTAGTTAAAAGCTAACTCAAAGGCTATGTCAAGCCCGCTTTTAGTTGCCATTTTTGTTACTGCATTTGTTAATTTTGTTGCAGGAGTCACATGGAAACCTCCTGGAATGCGGTTAACTCTTGCCGATCGATGCAAGTGTCATGGCCTTGGCGCAGGTGCTCAGATGAATTTGTTTAGCAGATTTGCTAGAATACTCAAGGTAGGTACATTGTACATACAGCACACTTAGGAGTGTTATTTGGTTGATTAGTTTTATGCTCAAAACTCGGGTTTTGTAGTCTTTGATAAGGACAATCCCTTCTTTTCCTTAAATGATGACTTGCTTGCTGTTGATTTTGCGGATAATGTCTCTGATTCCATAATTTTCCTTGTATCTCTCACCTATAGTTGCAAGTGAGGAGACTGAATTTGAAGTTTGGGGTTTCATCTTTGTTATGCTTGCTGCTGTTATGTCGGGATTCAGATGGTGTATGACTCAGATTCTTCTCCAGGTATGACTATCCATCAGCTGCTAGCTACGCTAGTGCTCCCTTGCACAATTCATGTTAATAGTCCAATGCTCAAGTGGAATAATGTCTGGTCTGGTGGACAAAGCATTATTTCACAAATTATTCTTGTTTTGTAATTTTGGTAAGTAGTGACTGTCATTGTCGCTGCATTCTCTTCATGTGTCATATTTGTTTAGCATATGAGCATGTTGAAGGAGCAATGGGAATCTGTATCATTTTTTGAAAGGCTGCGTCGTTTTGTTTGTGTTCTGTGAACTGTCATCTGGATATTTTGTCTATGTATGCATGTTCCCCATCATGATGGTGTTTGCTGATATTGAGATTGTTTATGAAGAGGGAAGCATATGGTAAGCAACTAAGCACTATATTTTGCTCTTTTATTTGGGGCTTTTATTATAAATCTCTTTGACTTTTTTTTATATAGCTCTATGAGTACATAACCCCTCATTTGGCATCAGTTACCACTTGAGCATGATATAACTAGTGTGCGACACTGGCATCTTTGGCATCAGTTACCACTTGAGCATGATATAACTAGTTGTGTTAATTGAATTAGTAAACTGGATGCAGTGCTCCAAAAAATATGATTCAATTTCTAGGAAACATTAAGAATGATTTCTTTTGGCGACCCATTCAATTTGTTGGTTTAAGCGCCCATCGCGAGCGGAACGATCTGTAGATGATCCAATTAGAGAAATGGAGGGCATGCTTGTCGATGAATATGGAAGGTTTGTGCATGGTCTTCGTTGTCTGATTTATGTTACTCTTTTGCACCTGTCATTTTAGGTGCAGTTGGCTGTCTTTCCCCTAGAACATCATTAATGGAGATGATCTGTTTGCTGTTTCAAGTTTACTTATAAAGTTATCTAGAGAGGATACCAATTTTCTGCCTTGATAATCATAGTTCTGATAGTGTCCTGGAACAGCTATCTGTTTCAGAGAGAAGCATGATGACTATAACAGGAATGTTTCTACTTGGCAAATGAAAATCTGGTTTCTCTAGTTTCTTGGAAGGACCAGGTCAGATTTGGATCATATACCTTCTCGGTCAACCACATTTCTAGGAATTTCAAGTTGGCTGGGCTGGAAGTGAACTCTTTTTTTTCCCTCCTCCCTTGTACTTGATCCTTTCCATTAGGTACAAAGTTGATGCCTGCCGACCCAACTTAAATACGTGAATTTTAATATATCATAGCTCAATATTGAATCAGCTGTTGACCCAATCCATGGAGAATCTTACAGCCTTACCTGTCGTTGTCATGTTGTTAGTGGCTTGACTAGAAATGACTTGATTTGTCATGATTGGTTCCAACCTCTGTGTGCTTTTATATATGTTATCTTGAGGATATAATTTAACAGGATTTTTTTTAATGTTCGGGTGAACTGAATGATTTAAAATACACATTTCATTAGAAGAGTGTTTTAATTTTTACTGTTATTGCTATTTTTTCAGCAATGCAACCTTTCAGCAATGCAACCGGCTTCTTTCCAGGAAGCAGTTCGTCATCGATGTGCTTCATCCCGGCAGGCCTAATGTTTCCAAGGCCGAGTTGAAGGAGAAGCTAGCTAGCATGTACGAAGTGAAGGATCGGAACTCGATTTTCGTTTTCAAGTTCAGGACTCATTTTGGAGGTGGCAAATCAACTGGATTCGGCCTGATTTATGATTCTGTTGAAAATGCTAAGAAATACGAGCCTAAGTACAGGCTCATCCGGAATGGATTAGACATAAAGATAGAGAAATCGAGGAAGCAGTTGAAGGAAAGGAAGAATAGGGCAAAGAAGGTTCGGGGTGTTAAGAAGACCAAGGCTGGAGATGTTGCCAAGAAGAAGTGAGAAGTGAAACAACTTTTCGACGGATTGGTGCCAGACTCTTTCGAATATTTGGTCATTTTCTGAAAGTAGGTTTCCCTAGTCCATATTATGTGGCTGATGATCTAGTTCTTCATCTTGGATAGACTATCAAGTCATGAGACATTCCACCTTTTTCTTGTGAGTTTAAAGCAATCGAAATTGTTGTGCTATTTTGAAAATTTTTACTCAATTTTGAATAAAAAAAGATGGGAGGTGTTGAATTTCACCCATGTTTGTATTAACAACTTAATTATAACCCCAACTTTTAGTATATTTGTGGAAAATAGCCTAAACTTTTAACATTACACTCTCTCATTTTGGACACTCTATTTTCATTAATAACAATTGGTGCTTTGCTCTTTGTTTATTGCTTACTAGTTAGGTGATAACAGGTTTTTAACTCCGCTTGTGTTTTGGTACACAGCCGGTCCCAAGCCCAGAAAAAAGGAGGAGGGGAGACATGTTATGTGGTATTTCATGTTATTAGATTCTTAAATGTCATCATAAATGTGTCACCAATAAAAATGTTACCAATGAAATGTAATCAAATTTTATGCTCATATGTTGCCAATTATATAAAAATGTTATCAATTGTATAAATAAAAATGTCAGCAACATACAATGTCATCAAGAAATGATTGAAAAACTGGCATCAAATGATTTGATTAAAAAAGTGGCATCAAATAATTATATTAGAAAAATAGCATCAAAACACTATTTTGAAAAAGTTGCGTCACATTAATGAAAAAAAATGTCATCAAAACATTACTTTGAAAAAATATGGCATCACGATAAAAAAAATATACCTGATCAATTATATAAAAATGTCACCAGAAACAATTACGATTGTCATCAATGAATAAAAGTCGTCAATAAAATATGTAAAAATCACATTTCATGCTCCTATATCATCAATTGTATAAAAAAATGTGATAAAAATGTCATCAACAAAAGATGTCATCACAAATGATCGAGATAAATGAAGTGTAATCACAAATGTCATCGATGAATAAAAATATTATAAACATGTCACCACAAGTGATTGCATCAATGAAGTGGCATCAAACGATTTGATTAAAAAAAGTGGCATCAAATAATTACATTAGAAAAACGGTATTAAAACATTACTTTAAAAAATGTCATCAAGGTTTGAAAAAAATGGCATTAAAAAGGTGTCATCAATCCATTTTATTAGAAAATGGACATCAAAACGAAAATAAAATTTAATAAAAAATAGCATCATAGTAAAAAAAATACCATCAAACATTTGACATAAAAAAATGTCATCAATAGTCAACATTAAAAAAATGGCATCAATGATCAACGTGACATCACATTAAACAAAAAATGTCATGAAAGTTTGAAAAAGTGGCATTTAAAAAGCGTCATCAAACCATTTCATTATAAAAGTGGCATTAAAACGAAAATAAAATGTAATAAAAAAAGTGGCATCAAAATAGCAAAAAATTGCATCACAAAATATGTCAAAAAAAAAAATCTAAAGGAGTTGGTCAACGGTCAACGTTGACCGTTGACCCTTAATAGTTAATTTGGGGAGGGTGCTAGGTTAGCTAATAAATTTTGTTTGGGTGCTAGTTAGCTAATGAGATATTCATAATGTGCTATTTGTCAAAATAACCCATATTTTAAACACCGTTTAATAGAACACCTTTATAAAATATTTCCGACACGCCAAAAATCCAAACCATTTTTATTTAATAAAACTAACTCTTTATGAATCTCCCCAAAATAATATTTTATCTATTAAATACGCAAATAATAATATAAAATATTTTAATTACCGTTAATTATTTAAATAAATTAACGGATAAACCCAAATCGAACCGAACCCATAATATAAACCCTCAACCCGGTTAAATCTATACCTAAAGTGCTACCGTAAAGATGGAGAGTAAAAGCAATACTGTTGGCTACTTATATTTATAATTATCTACAGCCTATATTGAGCAACGTTTTCGTTTTTTCGTTTTTCCTTTGAAATGACTAATTTGCCCTACATAGTTTGCATTTGAAATTATTTACTACCTTTATCCTTTCTGTGGGTGCATCCGTCTTTTCCTTGCTTCTGTAGTCTCTGTACAACCTTTCCTCTCCCCCGCTTCACCGCTTGCTTTTCATTCTCTTCCTTCGTCGTCTCTTTCCTTGTCCATCTTCATCTTCTTCTAATCTTCTTCAACCTGTCTGCCTTTATCCTTTCTCGTTCTTGTATTCTTCCACCTTCAAGTCTTCACTGCTCGCCTCGTCATCAGCACTTCTCAGGACTGCTGGGGCGTAACCCGTGAGCATCCCGCCATCCGCACCGCGATCCAAACATCGACCAGCCCTCCTCCTACAGGAAGTTCAGGTTCAACCCCATCCGTGGACGCGGTCCATCCGAAATCCAGGTTGATCAACCTCTTGCCCTCTTGTAAGTTTTTCCCCCAAATTTATGCAGTACTTAAATTGATTTTGAGAAATGTTGATTTGATTTTATTAGTCTTTTAATTGAGCTGAATGTTTGGCGATTAGTTGAATTGATCTGGATAAATGAATTGAATTGCTTTTGTTAGGGTAGGGCTTCAGATTTGATATTTAGGCCCTCCTAAATGCTTTGTTGAACTCGCAGGTTGCGTTATGTTAAGCCGAGTGCCTTTGAGAATGCAGAGCATCGGACTTATGTGGATCTAAAGGTATGTTTCTTTCATTTTTTAAAACAGATTTACTCACTGCATTCACAGATGATATGATTTGGATGTTTGACAGTGGGATTATTTCCTACAGTATTAATTGATGTTCGACAGTGAGAATTTGACGTATTGGATTGGATGAAAATAAACTTGAAGTCATAGATTACACATTAAAACCTTAAAATGTACACTTATTTATTTTGGTTATAAGATTTTTTTTTCGATTTCTGGGCTAAATTATATGGTTGATTTGATTGTGAACTTCATGCTGAATGAATTATATTTTTTAATCCATGACCGGATCTATTTTGTCTTCATTTGAGAGCTGTTTTACCTCAATTTTATTTCTCCCTCAGCAAATTTCAGATTCTCGTGCCTTCCGGATTGCTGTGTTTCTTGTTTAGTCATAAATTGTCTTTAAATTATTCTTATTTCTTAAATTTTTTATAGTCATGATGTCTTAGTGTGTGCTTTGTACATTTGTGTTACACCAACCAAACTCCTTGGCTGAATTTCAATTGGATTCTATGATACACAAGAAATGTTTGATATTTGTTTCATCACATTCAGATGGATAATGGATTAGAGGCTGTTGGTGTTTCTGATTGGAATGTGTATCTTATAATACATGCCATTCATCTGATAAAAATCATTGAACTCTTTAAATTTATTTTACAGATTGTGATTTTGAGTATCTATTTCTGGCAGGCTTGGATGCTTTTTTCACCAACTTTGGAAGATATACAGGATAAATGTACATTTGAAAGTTATAATGATAGAAGGGAAATTCTGGATGCTAATGGTCTATCTGCTGATTTCTGATCTTCTATGTCTTCAAAGTAATTAATCTGAGATGGGTTAGTCTTACTGAACGCTTCATACAGCTGCAACAGTGTTGTGGTGACTCCATGAATTATGAAAGCACGAAATGGTATTTCTGAAATTGTGGAGGTTGGAGAAGGATCAGATACTCAGACACACTTGCATCATAAGGAAATGTCCAAACAGAAGCATATTTATTCCGTGGAAGATGATATAAACAGGCTTTTTCAGGCTATTTACCTAAGACCTTCTGTTAGAGAAGATACTTTATGGAGGAATCGTATGAAAAGGCCTATGAGGGCGAGTACTTGAGGCCCCTGGGATTGGGATTTCAGAGTCTCCTAATTTCAAACAACCATTGTGGAGATTATGCATCTCACAGGCATCAGAGATGGCTGCCTTGAAAAGGCAATCTTTAAAACCAGGCAGCTTAGCTGGGGCGTCTGATATAGCAACTGTCAAACGATTGTACACCGCTGTGGTAACTGAGGCTAATGACTCTGGCCAGCCCGTGAATGAAGGGAAAGGAAATGTTCTCGAGATTTCTCTTCCTAATAAAATCGTGCCTGGTCTCCCTCAAGAGATGTATGCGCCTGCTGCAGTTCCAAAGATTAGATTGTCAAGGCAAAGCAAGCATTCTTCTCCTCAGTCTGTGGAGGCAATGCAACATATAACAAAGAAAAAGTCAACCAAAAAGAAGTCTTCGTGAATGAAATGGGAGGACTAAGATGGAGCTACAACTCGTAAAAGATGACCGTGATCATCAGTGGCCACGTACAGAATCTAACAACAGAGATTACAACCTACAAAGACTGCAACGGGGAATCTGTAAACGCATTGGACTGCGTAACTACAAAATCAAACGAACTATAGGTATGTTTAAGAGTTCCCCTTCTAACTTCTTCAAACTTTAAGTATGGTCATCTTGATGTTTTTTTTTTAATATAAAAATACTTTGTATGCTTCTGTCAGTTGCTCCCCTCACTGACCTACTTCAACCATATCTTTCCCCTCGCAGATTGTAACGATGGGGCTTTCAAGGATATTTCCCTCATTCACCTCCTCTCTTGCCTGAGCTGTCACCTGCTGTTGATTTTAAAACCAACACCTAATTGAGTTATAGGCTTCAATTGCTCCCCCTTTTCCAATCAGGTTCATCTTTTAATATTTTTGCCCTTTACTCAGATTGGGATTTCATATCCGATTTCACCCTTTTGTTTGAAGCTTGTACAAATTTTAAGTCACTGCCTTGTGGGTTTTCAATCTTGTTTTAGAGTTTGCTTTGTTTCAGGAATTTGTAGTTGATGATAAAGGAGAAACGTTCTATCAATTGCTTTGTTTTAGGGTTTGCTTTGTTTCACAATTCACAATCTTAATAAATTTATTACTGTCACTTGTTGCATCCATTTTATGAATAAGCTTGAATCTGGAAGTTTGTCTGGCTTCTACAAGTGCAAGCTAGATTGTAGACCATGTTCACTAACTTATTTTTTTATTTTATTGGGTCTTGTAAGTTGTAAATATCTTGTTTCAGCTACAAAGCTGAGCCTATGGCAACAAAAATGCACCCTGGAAAATCTGTAGTTTCTTTGGTCGGTTATCATGAGAGTAAACATACAATATTCCATGTCATCACATTCTTATATAATTTTGAGTTTAGTTTCATTGATACAGCTCTTATTGTGGAGTAAAAGACTTGTTATGCTAGGTTCCTCTCCTTTACTTGTATTTCTTTCCTGTTTTCTTAGACATGGATGGGTTTGCCACAAAAGTTGTTTATGAACAAATCATGCTAGATGACTATTTGTCTCTTTCTTATAGTAACCTGTACTGTATGTTTATTTGAATTGCAGTCGCGGGTTTTGTACTTGTTCTATTGTTGGTGTTGATAGCTGCTGCACTTGTACTGATATGTGTCAAGGGTATGAACTCCAACAAACCGGTTGAACCCACTAGTAGACGCGGTAATTGCATCTTATGATGCAGGCCGGATCTCATGCTGGAACTACCGTGTGAAATTGTGAATTGTTTCTCAGTCCATATAATCAAATCTTATCCTGCACCATCTGCAAGTTGGGGCTCGTTCGTGAGCAGTGGTTGCATTCCATAGGTGATCGGGGCGAGGTGGTTTACATTGGAAGATGTCAAAGTGATTGGCCAGATTCTTAAAAAACCATATAGTACAGCTTCTCTATTTTAATTTAAGTGGCTGCCACTTCTCTACTTTCTTCAATGAATCAGATCAGATACAAAATATGATGATTTCAAATTCAGATGTGATGTAATTATTGCAAGATGAATTTTTGAAGGGTTCTTTAGTAATGAGGCAGTTCAAATGAGATCGATTCAGGCTCCAATATCAATATTAAGCCCTTTCTAGCCTCTTTAATTATCATACCAGTCTTAATCCAGACTTCATATATGTCACAGCAAAAAGAGATTTTCTACTTAGTCGGGATCGGCAAACAGTTACTTCCTTGTGTTCGATTTTTTATTTTAAATAATATGACGGATCTCTTAGCACAGGTAACAGCAGAGATCTTAAAAAAATGGACCGAGTTTTTGGAGTGTATGTTTGTAAAAGTGCAGTACGTCAAGAATCACAATGTCTACACAACTAATAGCATCCATGGCAGAGTCCAATAGCAAAAAATAACAGCAAATTGGTGCATAATTACATCAGAAACAAGTAATTGGATCCATAGCAGAGTCCAATGAGATGATTGAGAACATAGAGCCCCCTTTCCAGAGTACGCGCTAGGCGAAAAGCCCCTTCTGTCTCCCTCGTCGCGATGGAAAACCTAATTGAGATTGTTTCTTCTGAATCCCTAATCTATGGCCTATCTCCCTCAAATCCCAAATTCCAGCCTCCCCTATGGTGTGTTAACAATGATTACTCTACTCTTACTCCTAATTTCGCAACCGGGTACCTGCGATGGCGAATTTCGATTGGTGGTTGGTATGAGTTCGAAGATGGGGTTTTCGTGTTGGATTAGGCGTAATCCCCAAATCTTATCTCTGAGTTCCTGGGATTGCTTAAGATTGATCCAAGGTGTGATGATTTGTGCCGAGATGTCTAATCGGCCTCCTCCTTGGCCTGATTTTTGCTGTACGGATTGCGAATTAGGGATTTCCTGGGCACTTGCGATTGGTCGATTGCACTGTACCGACGAGGAATTGGAAAGGGGGCTCTGCAACATGGATGGGCTCTCAGCCTGCAAGCGTGAATGGATTTGGATGTGTGATTTTTCCAATCCTTGGAAGTGTGAGTTTTCTGATCATTCTCCCTCTCTCTTTCCACAAAATCCTTTCTATAAATTCCGGCCTTTGATTGTGCTTGGTCTGCACACCTCTCTTCTCTTCTCTTCTCTCCCTAAGGTCCACAGAATACTTGTTCTAACCAAAGTTTTCTTTGTGTTTTTGGTCATGGCTCCAACAACTGCTGAGAAGGGCAAAAGCCCTATGGTTGCAGAAGATCCTGCTCCAAAAGTGTGCCAAAATGCCAAGTCTCAAGGCAAGCCGAAGGGCTCTAAACTCACTGAGGAGGTTCCAATCTCCAATGATGGCGGTGACAATCTGTCTCTAAAGGCGAAAAAGAAGTTCCGGAGATCAGCTATGAACAGAGAGAAGCTTCTGGCCTTGCAAGGCAAGGTGCAGGAGAATATATCCATGCTTCACCAGTCCTCCATATTTGCCACAATTATTGGCGAGCCCAATCTCTATCTGGTGGGTTTCAGCTCATACCGATTGCAAATAATTGGTTTGAGCTTAGATTTGATATCTCTGAGGATAGAGCATGGGTTTGGGACAATCGCCCTTTCCATGTTTCTGGGCAGTTGATCCTGTTGCGCCCCTGGAGGTTGGACTTTGACCCTTGGTCGGAGTCTGTTACCTTGCTTGACATGTGGATCAGATTTCCTGGCCTTCCGGCTAAGTATGTGCATGAGGAAATTCTTAGAGATATTGTGAAAACTAACCATCTGGGAGAAATTATCAAAGTTTCAGCTTTTAACAACAAAGGTGCTCGGTTCCGTTATCCAAGGGTGTGTGTCTCGGTTGACATCACAAAGATTGCTGGGAGGGAGATCTTTGTGATTAATGAACATGGGAAGGTGGAGTCTTTTCCCATGTGGTTTGAAGATTTCCCACAAGGTTGTGGTGGCTGTGGCGCCAATGATCACATGTTCGAGGAATGCCCTAGTAGGAGCACCTGCAATCTGGCTGTTGGCTTTGGCAGACAGCCTCCTGTGATGCCTCCTTATGCTGCTGAGGAACCTACTCTAGAGCCAGGGGCTGGAGAATGGGTGCAGGTGGCTGCTCGGCGCCCCCATGTGCGCCCTCCTCCTATGTTTGGACACCCCAAGGATGAGCTGCTGAGATGCTTTGGTAAGAATGTAACACTATCCTCTGGCTCCTCCCCCTCCAAGTCGACTTCTGGCTCTGCTGGAAACTCCTCTTCCACCACCCCTGTTTGTGTTGTTGGTGAGGTGCTTGTACCTTTGCCTATCACTACTGTGCAGCCTGCTATCACTGCTGAGAATGTGCCTGATGTGCTTCCTGTATCCAAAGTGCCCCCAAGTGATGAGAACCAACTCTCCAAGCTTGAGTTGCAACCCGACCTCCATCTTTCTGCAGCCGACGATGAAGAATACCTTGAGTACGATGAGGATGAGTTCATGGAAGAGTGCCTGGTTGATGTGGGGCTTGCTGATCCTGGGCTTACTCAGGCTGACTATGAGGTAATCTTTCGAGACATTCCACCATCTATTGAGTTTGATCTGCCCAACCTGGATATCCCTGAGCGCTTTGAGCAGTCCCTCCAAGCGGTTATTGTGTCCCCAATTGGCTCACCACCTCACGTCAACCAGTCCCCCCATGCTGATGCATCAAGGTCTGAGTCCGGCAAGCGAAAGATGAAGGTCGAGGAAGGCGACTCTGCAAGCTCCACCATGACTCTGATGGGTGGCAGCTCGAAAAAAGGGAAGCATGTGTAGGACATTGAAGCTAAGGCGATGGGGAGCAATCGGTGTTGGCTCTGGTTTTCTCCCTGCCTTTATGCGAATAAGGCCATTGCTAGGGATGTTTCACTTGTGTCTAAATCTGTTCTCTGAAACTGTGTTATGGTTGTCTTATGTGTATCAAACCTTGTTTAGTAAGAGTCGATCATGTAGGGTGTTTTATTTTGCTAAGTATAATGCAGCTTGTGATGTGAACAAGTATAAGCTGGATTGTCATGACTGTGTTCGAATGTATTGGGACTTTTTGATAAACAAAGCTATGATGCATGAAATCTATAATAATACGAGACAATTACAGTATATGAGGAAACACACCTTAGCTTGCATAAATCGAATACAGTGGAGATATGAATTGGGTAAAAAAAAGAGGAGGAGTGACATTAATATTAGGAAAATCCTATGGTTAACCTCTTCCAAATCCACACTAACTGAGATGATTGGGATTAAAACTAAAAATGAACTAAGGCCATTACTTAAATGTGTACACATTCTTTCTCTATTAGAAGACCCCAACCATAGGCTTCTAATAGACCAACAAGTTATAAAATGAAAATAGGATTTTGGAACATCCGCGGTTTAGGAAGAGGAGACATATGGACAGACTTGAAAGCGATGAGAATAAACGAACATATCAACCTCATGGCAATAGCGGAATTAAGAACATGTATAATCCCCCAAGAAAGAGTCTGGAAAGCAGCAGGATTTAATCACGTCATCTGGTCAATCGGGGAAGACAGATCGGGTGGAATTGGTTTATTATGGAATGAGAATTCCCTCTGTAATGAGATAATCGAAGCGAAAGTGATGCTCCCTAGAGTAATCAAAGTTAAATACGTATGCCACGACAAAAATTTCAGAGGCGTGATTTTCTTAATCTATGCACCCCCACATGAATGTGACAAAGACGCTTTTTGGTCAGAACTTACTGATATAATCAATAGAGAACCCTTACCATGCCTAGTAATCGGAGATATGAACGAAATAAGTAACAGCAATGAGAAGGTAGGAGGCGTGGAAAACAATATACTTAGATACTCGAGACTGAATCAGTTTAAAGATCGATGCAACCTATCTGAGATTCCGTCCTCAGGTAATCAGTTCACTTGGCGTAAAAAAAGAGAAGGGGAAAACAACATATGGGAAAAACTTGATAGGGTGCTAGTACAACATGAATTTCTTAATTCTTATCCCGATTTAGTAACTTTCAATGGTGCTTTTTCGGGATCAGACCACTGCCCAATATCGATAGAGCTAAAAACTGGACGAGAATTTACACCATCGCCGTTCAAATTTGAAAATATGTGGTTACAGCGGAAGGATTTGAGAAACCTCGTTAAACAAACTTGGAGAGCAAGATGTTCAGGATCAGCAATGTACAGACTATCATACAAAACAAAATTATTGAAAGATAAAATCAAAGTATGGAATAGGAACTCCTTTGGAAACATTTTTCGACAAATTCACAAGGTAGAGGAGGAGCTGATCAACATACAATCAAAGGTAACTCCTAGAACGGGAAACGAAAACAGGATGGAGAACCAATTGATCAAGAAAAAAGGACAGCTGCTGAAATTTCAAAAAGAATACTGGGGTCAAAGGGCGAAGTCAAAACACATCAAGCTAACAGATTCTAACACTGCTTATTTTCACAAAGTAGCGTCTGGAAGACGAAATAGGAAGATAATAAGGGGTATCACCTCTACCACAGGGACGCAAGTCATAGGCGACGAAAATATAAAACAAGAAATAAGAAATGATTTCAATAAGCGCTTCTCTAAAGAGCAAGTCAATATGAATTTACTTAATGAATACCTAGATTTGATACCGACAATAATAACGGATGAAGAAAATATTCGTCTCTCCCAACAACCCACAAATGGGGAAATTAAGTGCGCTGTCTGGTCGCTGGGCAGAAACAAATCCCCGGGTCCAGACGGAATGACAGCCGAATTCTACAAAAGCTACTGGGATATAGTGGGAAGTGATGTCACCAGAGCAGTCAAAGCCTTTTTTCATTCTAGAAAACTACTCAAGCAGATCAACCACACTTTCATAACCTTGCTACCTAAATGTGACAATCCATCAAAAACAGCAGATTATAGACCAATCAGCCTGTGTTCAACAATGTACAAGATAATTTCAAGAATCCTTACTGAAAGGCTCAAAGGTGTGGTAGGTAAACTTATTCACCCGTTGCAAGGGGCCTTTGTGTTAGATAGAGCTATTCAGGATAACATTCTAATAGCTCATGAAATTTTCCACTCTTTCAGAACAAGGAAAGGGACGGAGGGATGGTTAGCAATCAAGCTAGATATGGAAAAGGCGTATGACAGAGTCGATTGGACTTTCACAGAGGCAGTTATGAGAAAATTTGGATTCGGTGATCAGTTTATTAGGTTGGTAATGGAATGTGTAACTACTGTGTCCTTTTCAGTGCTTGTCAACAATGGGCCTACGCAAGTCTTCAAACCTTCCCGCGGTCTAAGACAAGGTGACCCAATATCTCCATTTCTATTCATTATTGGTGCGGAAATACTGGCTAGGAAACTACATTCGGAATCCAATCTTAACCAATCGGGGATTGGTTTCCGTTTTGGCCATACAGGTCCCAAGATCCCGTTTCTTGCTTTCGCAGATGATATTATTATTTTCACTAAAGGAAGCCAAACAGCTTGTGAAAAAGTCAACAAAATTGTAGCCGATTATTGCAAACTTTCGGGACAAAAAGTTAATTACAATAAATTGGCTTTCCAAACATCACCAGGGATTGCGCCTTCACGTCTTACTATCATTGAAGGCTCACTTAATATAACGCGACAAACAAAACTAGACAGTTACTTGGGATGCCCAATTGTTAATGGCAGAGTTAATAGAACTACTTTTGACGATCTAATAACCAAAATAACAGGACAATTATCAAAGTGGAAGGCCGACTCACTCTCCCAGCATGGGAGATCGGTACTAATAAACTCGAATCTAGCGGCTAAGCCACTTTTCTCAATGCAGAGCTTCATGCTACCTACGACAATACACTCATCACTAGACAAAATCAACAGAACTTTCTTCTGGAACAAAGACCTACAGTATAAGCCACTAATTGGATGGGACAAGGTTTGCAGACCGAAAGGGAAAGGAGGTATGGGTCTACGGAAGACAAAAGAAATGAATGAAGCTCTCCAAATGAAACTGATTTGGAAAATCATCGCGGAACCTGATAATGCGTGGGTGAAAATAATCAAACATAAATATATTAAAACGGAGTTTGTTCTAAACTACACAAAGAAAGGAAATGCATCCTGGCAATGGTCACAACTAAGGAAAATTATTGAACCATTCAAGGAAGGGGTGGCATGGTTAGTAGGAGATGGGAAAACGATTAGATTCTGGCAAGACAAATGGGCACCCATTTCAAACATTATTTCAGCAAGCCTAGACCCGACAAAAATCAATAAAGATGAAACAGTGGACCAATATATCATCAACGGTGCCTGGAATTGGACAAAGTTGGAAACAACCTTGACAAGAGAAGTGGCTCAACAGATTGCAGATATTCCATTACCAATTAACCAGATCCGTGATAGAATGTACTGGTGGCCTGATAAAAAAGGTTGGTTCACAACGTCCAGCGCATATAAACTAGCCACAAAATCCGTAAATCTAACCAACGATATCAATGACTGGATCTGGAAACTTGATGTGTCACCAAAGATTAAGAACTTTATGTGGAAGGTCTGCCATAATGGTCTACCAACGGCTGCACGACTTGCAAGAAGAGGGGTGGCTATACCTCCTTATTGTGCAGTTTGCAATCACCATGAAGAGGACACAACCCATCTGCTATTTAAGTGTAAATTTTCATGGTGTGGGATAAATGTCCCCTCTACAGTGAGAGTAAGGATACAGGACAAAATCAGAGAATCAAGGAATATTGAATCACTGATGGCGTTTGTGGCAGGGCAACTTGATTCCACGCAAAGATCTCGAATGGCAACTAATTGGTGGACAGCTTGGCTTTGTCGAAATAAATTTATCTTCCAACAGATAAAACTTCCCAATACAGAAGGATTCCAGAAAATGTGTAACTCGATTATAAAAGAATGGGAAAAGGCTGGAAAAATAATAGAAGATGACATTGGTCCTACAAGGAATAGCAGTAACAATAGTGGAAAACGCCAGAGGCCAAAAAAGGAAAAGAAATGGAAAACCCCTCCACCCGGTAAATGGAAACTAAACTTTGATGGCACGGCTGGAGGGAATACACAAAGTACTATAGGATATATTATCCGTGACAATAATGGTATGGTCACAGCAATCGGGAGAAGAAGAATAGGCTTACAGAAACCTTTACTGTCAGAGGCATTAGCATTAAGAGAAGGGGTTCTTAAGGCTCGCGAGTTGCGAATCCCTAGTCTTGTGATTGAAGGTGACTCACTGATCATCATAGATCATCTAAAGGCCAAAACAAAATGTCCTTGGGAAATTGAGCTAATTATGACTGATATTAGCTCACTCATTACGGGGTTTAACGAGGTTTCGTTCTCCTTCATACCCCGAAGCGGCAACGCTGTAGCAGATAAGGTAGCACACCTTGCTCTTGTTGCCACCACCACCACCTTTGATTCCGATATAGGTCTTGCAGACCTCATCTGTAAGGATGCCATCGGGTAGCTCGAAGCCCCCGAATTCTTACCCAATCAAAAAATAATAATAAAATAAAATAGCAGAGTCCAATGACAGCAAGTTCTGCAAGCTTTTGAAGCCACATATTGCAATGGAAGGGGGGGGGGGGAAATGCACTAGTAACAGAATTTGAATCGGGAAATCAGTGAATTGAACAAATAAAATGCAACAGTAACAAAAACTGCAGCGAATTTGAATCAGCAAATCAGTGACAAATAACAATCGTACTGTCGAGAAGAGATAGGGCGGGAAAGCCTCTCCAAAGTAGTAAATCATGCTAGATGACTATTTGTGTCTTTCTTACAGTAACCTGTAATCCTGTATGTTTATTTAATTTGCTTAGATGTTCAGTTTTGTAATGTGCTGCAACTCATGGGAAGATAGACATATGAACAAATCTATCTCCCCCTCCCGAGTGTATGGTAAAGGGTAGCGGCCACTCCGGCCAGGATAGAACCTCTAACGGTGAAATAACCTCTAACGGTGAAATAAAGCAGGGCAGCTCTCTTGACAGTAGTAACAGCCGAGGTAACGGTCGAGCTAATCTGTTGGACTGATTCCTCCACCCGAGGAACCACCCGGATGGTGAAATATGTTGTAGCGGCTGCAACAAGGGCAAAGATCAGCCCCTTAAATCCTGCGGAAGTCGCCCGCTTTAGCGTCCTCTCCCAGGTGGCGCGATGTAGATCACGATGAAACTGGTCTAAATCTGACAAATCACAAAATAAAATAGGGCAAATTAGAGGTTGAAGTTGAATTTGACAAGCCCAAACGAAGAGGCCCAATTTCAAAGCCCAAACGAAGTGGCCCAATTTCTAAGTATTTTATTGACATCGAGTTTCGACGCATATTTCATTCCCCTATTTAAAATTTAAATGGGTGGTTTTCTGCAATTTGCTTTTTTACCAGTTTGTTTCATGCAAATCCTCTTATTTAGCGGGTAGTGTACTGTAATTTACAACAAACAAATCACGAAATCGAAAAATGCAGTAACAAAAATTCGGTTGTCGTAAATCCACTTCGTTTTTCGTTGATCTCAGCAAAAATCAAATCTCAGATCTAACATTTATCTGAAAGTATAATCACTAATTTGATAGAAATTTAAGCAAACACACACCTGCTTGTGGAGTCAAGAAGGGATGCGCCAGCACTGTGCGGTGGAGGACGGGCCCGTGGAGCTGTACCGGGAGATCGGCGACTGCTTCCTCCCGGAGAACTTCCAGCACTCGGTGGCGGTGGGCTTCCTAGAGGCGGACCGTATCCTGGCGGCGGAGGTAGACCAAGTCGAACTCCATGAATCGTCGCAGGTCTTCCGGCAGCGGCAACGGCGATGGCCGAAAGAGGGCCTCGCGGAGGTGTTGGTTCAATCTTTCAGCAAAGATGGAGAAAGAAGTTTGGATAGATGGTGGCATGGAGGTGTGAGATGAAGGAAGGAGAAGAAATCTGAGCTCGGTTTCATATTCAAACGAAGAAGAGGAGTTGAAATGGAGAAAGAAGGCCGGTGAACGATGAAGCTCTTCGTTGAATGGAAATGGGGGAAATAGGAGCCCCGTAGGGTTTCTCCGTTGAATCTAAATGTTGTTTACAATCTGTTAGAAACCGAATGACCAACGTCATCGTATTCATATCAACCTGTATGCGAGAATTTAAGTTGTTCCATTTCGTTCGTTCCAATTCTCCTGATATTCTTCATCCCTTGCCTAGTCAGCAAAGGTGGTCCCTCCACCTTCGCTATCCGACCCTCCCAACTAGGCGTGGCCACGGGTCGGACCCGCCGGGTCAAGGGTCAGGGTTGGCCGATTCGAACCCTAACCCGTAAATCTCACGGGTTGACGGGTTCGGGTTGACCCGTTGACCCGCAGGGTCGACCCGTTGACCCGGCGGGTTACATTATTTTAAAAAAAATTCTTTTTTTTTTTAAAAATGACTATTAAAATAAATAAATAAATAATATGTAAAGATTTTATATTCACAATACATTTTATCACTTTGATATGAAGTGTTAAAAATGTAGGAAGATTATATCTCCATATTAATTCTTTCATCCACAATAATTTAATTGTGTGATGTAAGAGAAAAAATATAAGAATATATTTCTCAAACTTCATTTCCAACTTAATTTCCAATGTAGTAAAATGTACGAAGCAAGTGAAGTGGAAGAAATGTGGTAGTGGGATACATATATATAGCTCCATGCCTTCTCATTCTAACTCCATATTTTCGATGTGGGATAAAGCCTTTGTCCCACATTGGAAATGAAGGGAAGGAAGGAAGACTTCCAAGTCTATAAATGGAGAAGGATGGGGTTTATTTGTCTCACATTGCACATTGCATATTAGTTTATGTATTATTGTGAGTTATTTTAAGAATAATTTACATAATTTACATAATATTATAAATTTATTTTATTAAAAATAAATTTTTCAAAAAAAAAATATTTTGAAAAAACGGGTTGACCCGGCGGGTCGACCCGCCGGGTCACGGGTCACGGATTCCCCGACCCTAACCCTAACCCGCTACCCGTCCCCACTCACCAACCCGTCAACCCGGACCCGGCGGGTCACGGGTTGACCCGTAACCCGTGGCCACGCCTACTCCCAACCCACCACTATACACACTCTTCTTTTAAGTTTTAAGTGTAACACAAAATTACCCACTATACAAAACACAAAATTAAAATTAGTTATGTTAAATATCTTTATGTTATAAATAACTAATCATATATATTTAAATAATTTTTTTTATGAAAAAACTTATTTTAAAAATTATTAATATCAAATAATCCTTTTTTCAATTTTAAAATATGTTTTTTGATTAAAAAAATTATACAAATCCATATGGTTAGTTATTGGTAATATAAATAAGTGTCGTTTGACTTTTTGGCAAGTTTTTCTAATGAGCTAAAAACTATAAAATATCAACTTTTTAATTAATATTGCTTTAAAAAATAATAATGAAATTTAATATTTTATATAGTTTGTAACTCCTTAAAAAGTATCGAAAAGTCAAACAACACTTATTGGTAAACGGAGGGAGTATATTGTAGCTTTTGATTAGGTAAACAAGGAATGTAATAATATATTTGTTGGTTTTCTTAAAATTTGTAATAATCGAATTTGTGTTAAAAGTAATATAGTAATAATGATGATGATGATAATAATAATAATAATAATAATAATAATAATAATAATAATAATAATAATAATAATAATAATAATAATGTAACGGCCCAGGATTATGATTCCAGAGTTAAGTTTCTAGAGATGAAACCCCTCGTTGAGATCTTGTGCCCCGAGTAGATGTTGAAGGTTTGAAACCGCAGATTAGTAGTTTAAAGTGGGATTTCGCACCCAAATTTGTAACGTCCGTTGGAGACCCCGGGGTAGACCTCTGTACCTGTCCTAAGTCTACAACGCGGAAAATCCATTTAGGCATGCACCCAGCATAAGTTTTGAAAACGATACATCGAGTGCTGCGACAGAGCCGGGCCAAAACACCTACATACTATATGACATATAAGGCAGCAGGTCCTGGTTACTGAGTTGGCCCGGAGGAACTTACCTCGCTAGAAGGTCGGCAAAAGAAGAATACAACACATAGTAGTCACGATCACAAAGTATCACCTAATTGCATAACGAGAATATACTGAGTATACTTCTATAGCTTTTCTGAACACATTTATTAGATGTAATACAATTAGATAAATAAGCAAGCTCGCATCAACCATACTTTCAATTTATCACGATCAACCATCTCATATCTCATACCATTCACCATAACTTGCCAACTCATCAGTTTAAAATAACCCCCATATCATACTTAGCCAAATTCGCATATTACTATATCATACTCATACTTTCCATAAGGATATATCATCATCATCATCATCATAAATATCGAACATTTAATCTCTTCTAAAAATCACCACAATATCATGTTATTAGTCACACATATCATAGCGTTAGTCAAACGATCATATTATCATACTAGTTAGTCATCGAATAAGTCTTATTCTCAAGTTAGTTTCAAAACCGTTTCAAATGCGATCGAGTTAAACGTTAAGAATTCTGATCCTTCAAAATACTCGCTAAAATCATTTTTCAATTTATTTATTAAATCATTTTCCGAACTTGAAATTCTTTTTCAAATTCTCTCTTTTAATAGACGAGTCTTAATAATTTATTTTAAATCTCAAGAATATATAATATTTTAAACACCGTTTAATAAAAAACCTTTATAAAATATTTTCAAAACCCCAAAAATCCAAACCATTTTTATTTAAATAAACTAACCAATCTCCCCAAAATAATATTTTATCTTTTAAATACGCAAATACTATTATAATATATTTTAATTAACGTTATTAGTTAAATAAATTAACGGATAAATCCAAACCGAACTGAACCCAAAATATGAACCCTCAACCCGGTTAAATGATACTCTCTGCTTCAAAATAAAAGTCGCTTCGCTTGACTTTTTACACGTGTTTTGAGGAGGTAAATACTCTACAAAATATTTTTTTTTTTAACCAAACTTTTTTCATAAATGGATATTTATTAGTATTATTTAAAAAAACAACAAGGGGCCCCACAAAGCCACCTAGGCTCCATCTTCCACCCAATTCAAATGGAACCCCGCCGGCGCTGTGCTCACTCCCGCCGGCGCCAGGCTCCACCTCCCGGCCTCCTTCTCCGATGTTGTTCGGCGCCCAGCTCCGCCTCTCCTCGGCTTCCTGTGCTCGCTCCTCGCTCACCAGGGCTCCTCCCAAGTCCCATCCCCGCTCTTGCCCCACCGCTGCATCACCCTTGTCCTCGCTCTCGCGTTCTCGTTGCCCAGCGGCGGCCAGCGCTCGCCTCACCTCGCTCCTCAGCTTGCGGTCCCTCTCACACCCACTCTCGCTCACCCGACCACACGAACGAAGCAACGAAATTGAACAAGGTTAAGGAAAGGGTAGAAACGAGGCTCATTGAGGTGATTTCGCGGACGTCGGAGCTTCGATCGGAGTTCTGGGCGTCGTCGGTGGCTTGCGATGGCTCGTCAGACCTGCATTGGACATGGGTGAGGGTGATGGTGGAGCTTGAGGACGATTCCGATCGAAAACGAGTGAGAACGGCTTAAAGGAAGTTTGTTTCGAGAACGAATCGGGCGGCGACCTTAACTTGGTTGTGGAAACAGGGGAAAAGGGAGATCGTCGGAGCTGCGGTGGCTCGTGTGGTTGCTGCTGGAGGTGTCGAGGGAGGTGTGGAAGGTGCTTTGGCTGTTGCTCGCTAAGGAAGGAAGGAGGAGAACGCCGGGGGTGCCCAACCAAGAGGCGCTCGGAAAGGGCTCTGCCGCGGGCTGCTCTGGTCTTGTTAACGGAAAACAGAGGAGGGCAGGGGAGCCGCTCGCGGTTGCTGCTTCCGGCTTCGGTGGTGGCGACGGCGTGCTCCGGTGGCTGGCGCGTGGGGTGGTGAAGCCGAGAGAGCAGATGAGTGACGGTGATGAAGAGTGAAGATGGAGAGAAGTGGTGATGGTGGAATGGTGAAGGTGGGAAGGTGATGGCGTGGACCAGGTGGGTGATGGTGATGATCCTCAACGGGGGGAGGGAGGGAGATGGGTTGATTTGAAAGGGTACAGCAACGGAGTGGGTGAGGCTAGAGTGTTGAATTGGTGAAAATTAATACCCGAAAATAAATCTCGCCCATACGGGAATTTTGAATCCCAAAATTAGTTTTCGAAGGTTAGTTTCCACGATTCTCTCTATCTCGATCAATTAGATTTTTAAGTTGTAAGTTTAACACAAAAGAGTGTTGTGCTTGTAGAGATAAGTTTACAAAATTAACCTTGCCATAATTATGGACATGTTAGTTGTAGTTTTCGAGAAAATAAAAAAATAGAGTAATAATTAGGGTTATATGGGTATTTTTGTTTGCTTTCTTACAAAGTGTGAAATTTTCTAATATTCTTAATGGATAGAGTATCACTTTATTAATAATATTCTCAACAGACTGTTTTTAACGGATGATTGATGAAACATTTTTTAACTTTGTTGCATGAATTGATTTTAGGTATATGAGCGGGTCTGAAAGCAATGTTGCCTGTAATCGAGGTTTGTAATTTATTTTGGTTGTGTTTGTCTTTTATCTTTTTTAGGACCGGCTTGGTATAATAAGATTAGGAAAGGTTAAAATGGAAAGAAAATAAATTTTGTGCAAAATTGTATAATGGAGGAGTGTGATCATTTCCGTAAGTCTAGAAGAGACAAGAACGGTCATTTTTGTATAAAAAGTCAGATAATGTGGTAATTGTTAAGAAGAGTACAAAGAAATATAATTACCCGATGCTTAAACAGATGATTGAAATGCACAAAAATGAATCAAATTTGTTAGGAGAAGGGGGAATGATTAGAATTTTTAATAATGAATCTTCAAATATAAATGAACTTCATTTATTTTGTTTCCCAATTCCTTTCCTAAGTTTATACCAAACGGACCCTATATGTATTGCTTTAGAATCTTAGATAGGTGGGAGTACAAATTTTCTTAATTCCAAATAAAGGTATACGAGTATATGGTAACCGGGTAAATGGAAGAGACAAAGTCCATTTGAACTGGAAATGATCAAAAAAAAAAAAAAAAAAAAGACAAGGTGGCTTGGGGAGATCTCCCATCGGAATTGTGGGGGCAAATCGGAAAATTCATGGAGAGCCGGTTTGATATCATACGCTTTCGATCAGTGTGTAAGTAATGGCGGTCACATCTGCCCTGTTCAGAGCACTTCCCGTTCATTGTACCGGCGCCCCCAAATTGTGTTCCGAAGTACTTGAACAACACCTTCTTGATCACAAAAGTCAACACTTATTTACCTTCCAAATTGAGACTTAAGTTGTTGACATTTGAGGAATTGGGTCACAGGTTCTGGGCAGCCCTGGGGTGGGGCGGGTGTATGTGCCCGCCACACCTTTCGAGGCGCGGGTACCCTGGGTTTAAAAAAAAAAAAGGTCAAACCGACGTCGTTTTGATTGAGATATATTTCCCAACTGAGAGAGCGCAATGACAGACGGGAGATTGGGAGAAGCGAAGAGCGAGACGCGAGTCGCACGAGCGAATCCAAGAGCGAAGGGTTGCCCGTCCCAACCCGAGTCACCTGACCGTCCGGCTTGGCCACCTACCGCCGACCAGTGACTACCACTCCACCGGCCGACCGCCTGCTCCAGGGCTCCTCCTCTCTCGGCTCTCACATCCGCCTGCACAGGGCTCCGAAATCGGTAAGTTTGAACTTTGAAATGTGAATTTTGTTATCTTTAGTTACTTTAATCTTCAATTGAATTGGTGTTATTGATTTGTTTACCATTGAAAGGTTTGAAATGTGAATTGATTTGGAGAATTGGAGAGTTGAAATTTTATTAGGTTTTAGGGTTTGTGATTTGAAATGTGAAAAATTGGGGATTTTAATTATCATAATTTGTTTATTTTAATGTTTATGAATGAATTAGGATTAGAGATTTGGAGAATCGAAATTGTTGTTCTTTGTTAGGTTTTAGGGTATGAGATTTTAATTGATTTGAAGTGTGAAAATCGGGTTTTTTTTTCCATTTTTATTGCTTATGAATTTTGAATAGGGATTCCGGTATGGATAGATATTTTGCTCGAATCAACAAAATACCAAGTGTTGGATTATCCACTCCTCACAATATAGTTGCGACTGCATCTGCTGAAAGATAGATTTACTTCCTTTGCCATCAAAGTGAACTTATATTATGCATTCTTAAATCTTCAATATGTATTCACCTTAAATGGTTATTGAACATTTGAATTTATTTGTAGACTTGTAACATTTGAATGCTATTTTGTTAATTAATTGACGATGCAACACTTTCGTAGCTTGGAATTCCGCCCCACCATTCGGGAACTCCTGCGGCCGCCACTGGTTCTGTCCCACCGTGTTAATTCCTAAGCACACCAGTTTTGATTATCATATGATATCATTCATGGCGTCCCCAAAGTACTACCCACTTTTTTCGACACACATTTGTTGGTAAGGTTGTGTCCCATTTTAATCGACACTCGAGAGGAGATGATGGGTACTTGCAGGACTACAGGTGTGCACAAAAGACAGTGCGACTTTCGTCAATGCAGATAATGTGAACTTTAGTTATGCTAAGATGTCGGATCTTATTGTTTTTTTTTAAACCCCCCCCCCCCACCCGGCACTAAGTCCGGGTTGGGGTGTTTTTATGTAAATTCGAATAAAAGAATGAGGGGGGCCCAAGAGCCTTAGAGCATCCGCATTCGTGAAACCCACTTGGGTTCCTTAACTCTACTTTTTATATTTCTCTCTCGTTAAAAAACCAAATACAATTTTTACCCAAATCCCTAAAACCCCTTAAAACCTTTTTTTTATCGGGACCCACCTCTTTTTTTCCTCTTACTCTCTCTCCTCCTGCTGGCCCACCTTCTCTTCTTTTTCTTTCTCTCTCTCGATTTTTAAAAGTTTCTTAGTAACAAACCTGTCAAATCGTTTCTAAACCTCTCCCCCATCTTCTTCAATTTTTTTGGGGGCTTAAGATACCCCATTGTGCATGCTCTTACATCTAACTACAATCCTTGAATGCAAGGACGTAACCTAAGCATTCCAAGGAAAAGTAGTCAAAACAAGTCTTGAGGAGCATGTTCCTTCCAACACGTAGGTCTTCCGGACACCTACCAAACTTTCAACAAAACAAACAAGGACATGTATTGGGCTCGCAGGTCCAACCACAATGCCATGAAAAAACACCAAAAGATTCATGTTCTATGGGGACGCAGCCCCGAGAGGACACATGAAACCTAAAATAGTCTCAAAAAGGGTTGCTCCCAGGAGCACGCAGGTTCCAAAAGGCTCGCAGGCCTCAGGACACAACCCTATAATCATAACACTCAAAGGAGAATTTCGGATCTTATTGTTGTTGCCCTTGTGTGTGAGAGGGGATGCATGGAAGGCTTGCTTTGCTGAGACTAGGAGGTCCCTCCGCTAATTGGGAGACTAACTTTTGCAATCGAGTATTTGAAGACATTGACACTTATAAAGAGAAGTTATGCACACTTGATGAATGGGGAAGGGTTTTTTTCCATCATGGATTACAACTCGTTACGAATGAGTCAAGTTTGTGACTCGTCCTCTCTTGCTTATGTTTATCTTACTATATAAAAGTCTAAGTTGCACCTAACTGTTCATCAAATAGGATTACCAATCTACCCTTTCTTACTTTTCCATTTCCTCCCTAAATTAAGGGTGTACTTGGTATTTTATCGGTCTTGACTCTTGACTCTTGATTGCTGTATGCCTGCCTGTATCTTTACAAACACCGCGCGTAATTCTCTTCCTCTTCTTGGATCTCCGACCACCTTCTGGCTTTTGCTCTCCTATTCTCTTCGCTCCCCCTTGCATTTTCATCATCGTCGGCGCATCGCCAATCCCAATAGCCTCCATCGCCATCGCCGCAAGCATCTACCCTTCTTGATTTGGGTTGCAATTAGTTTTTTCAAACTTGCGAAATCAGGGCTGGGAGAAACCGCGACTCGCCGACTTGCACCCCGCAGGCCGCAGACGAGTCCTCTCCCGCCGATTCATTAAGTGCGGAAACGTAGCTCGCTCTCGGTAACCTCTCGTTCTTTCTTAATTTATAGTCTTTTGTCTCTGCTTGTATTTGTCATTTGGATTTGTAAATTGAACTTGTAATGGAATTCTTTGACTTGAATTTTGTGCATTGGTTGGATTTTGGAAAACCTAGGGTTTGCTCACTCAAATTCTGTGTAAGGAATTATGTTTCACATTTGGTTTGAAGCAATGCTAATTTGTGTTAGGCTTTGAGTTAGTTCATAATCCATGAACTAACAAGCAATATTCGGTGAATTTTTGAACCCTAGTTTGGAGTCGGAGACTCTTATATACTCCAGTTTGGAATGGTAAGAGGATATTTGTTCTTGTGATCCGAAATTTTGTCCTGACTCTGATGGTTTATTGGAGAGTGAATAAAACTTGCCTTTTCGTATTTTTCATAGGATTTCAGACTTTTCAGCCGGTCTCTCAGCTTGAATTATTTCCTTAAACATTTAGGTGGCATATGGCAGGTGGGATATGATTCCGAATTGAGGTGGCTCCTTGCATTTAGCTAAGCATTTTTAATGTGTTTTGATTGGATGAGATCACAATAAATGTCATGTAATTCCACTTTACTGTTTATTCCTAATCCCTGGCAGCATAAAGGAGTGCATTTGCTGATGCATTCACCATACAAACTAAAAAGAGGCTTTCTTGTTGGCATGGACCTCCCTAATTCATTTTTGTTTCGGAATTAACACCTGTGATAATGGTTGCTGACATGTTTACGATGAACCGGGTTTGGATTTGGTAGATGATTTCGGGTATTTGGTTAAGGAATTGGGTTTGGCAGGAATAGGGTGGGTGTCAAGGAAATCGGAGATGGGTGGGCACTGGGCAGTATGTAGTATTTATTCCCCATTCATTATTCCTTTATCAGATTTTTCCTTTGAACTTCTAAATTTGAGTTACAGGCGAATTCCTCGTTTTGGTCCTTGGCTATTTGCTTGAGTGCACAATTGGCTCGAGGAGTACTTAGTTTGGGAAAGCACCGAGCATCAGTTCCAGATTTATGCATATGACATTGAAATTCAAAGACCATCCAAGTGTTTTTCTCCCCTGGATTAATGATTAGCCTATGATTAATCGCGAATTTCAGGTTGCGGTACTAGGAGGTGGATCATTTGGTACAGCCATGGCAGCTCATGTGGCCCGAGAGAAAGGCTCAGATGGAAGTTAACATGCTCTTACGTGATCCCCAAGTTTGCCACTCTATCAACGAAACCTATTTTAATTGGTAAGTGTGTAATTCTTGACCAATGTGTGCATGCTCCCTTTAGCTCATTTTGTATCCATATCATGGTGTATGTTCTCGTATTGATTCTATATTCATATTATAATGTGGCTTCAACTGTAGGTGTAAAGGACATAAAGATTGGTACATTTACAATTTCAAAAGGGGGAAACAGTAATGGCTTCCATCGTATCCCTTAATTTGGTTGCTCTGAGAAGGTTTTCGAAGCTTCTTAGAGCGCCGATACTTTCGTCTCACAATCAACGATCGCCAGTCGGTTCTTTATCTCCTTCTTTTGTAGCTCTTCTGGAATCTTCCGGCGTTTCTAACTTCTTTGCGCGCCCTCTGCTGGCTTCTAGACGCTTATGTTCTCGCCCTTTTTCGAGCCTTGACAATGGGCTGCAAGCCCCTGCCCCCGTTGATTATAGGTACCTCTCTGGTTCCTTCTTCGTCGAGTGTATTTTGGCTTGTATTATCCTCTCAAGTATCTTATTCTCGAGTTAGTTCTAAGCTAAACTTGCAATTCATATCAATTACGACAAAACCTTAGATTAAACTAACAAGCCTAGGAAGTATGATCATTTCCATGACGGATTGATGAGCACTTCATGTGTGACACATGTATTTGATAATGTCATTAAAGCTGCAAAAATGTGTAACAGGGGAGCTTTTTTATAATGAAGAGATGAATGAAACCAGGAAAGCTTCTAACATTGTAGTAATTGCGCATAAGTAGGTTTTGTGATTCTTTATTTTCGGTTTATGTCATCCGTAAAAGTTGTGGGTATTTGGTCAGCTCATTAATGGCCTAAAGCTAATAATAGATGAACTTCATAGACTCATCAGGGCATGCTGTATTGAGAATACATGTTGATCTTTCTTGTCTTATTGTTCATTAATAAAAGTAGTTATTTGGGGCATACAAAATTCATTTTAGAGAAGAAATGCTACTTTGTGCTCATTAATTGTAAATGTATACAAATTAAGCCTGATAATCATTCGTTTTCCTGGACATAATTTTTGTGATTTATTGCCTGGGTTGATAAGGATGGTTACACTATGTCACTACCCATCAGCCTTTTGAAAGAAACATGACTTCACTGGTTCAGGAGGGGAGCGGTTTTACTTCAACAACGGTGCCCCTCTTGATAATGAAGATGAAGAGGAAGAAATTAAAGGTAGAAACGATGTTAAATATTTGACAAAATTCATGGAAATGATATCTCTTGCTTTCTTTCTTGTTACATGCTTTCTCCTTTGAAAAACAATTCTTGTAAATATCAGAATGCCAAGATTATCTTCTAGAATTTCTGACATGTAAGTTCATTTTTATCCCTTCCAAAAGATCATTAATTTCCTGTTAACCTGGAAGTAAATTGTAAATTTCGCTAAGAAATGTATTTCCTATAGATCATAAGAAAAAAAATCTTTTTTCCCAGCTGGATCATAAAAATTGGAATGATACTATCTCAAAGTACAAACTAGAACAAGGCACATTATTAATATGAAAATGGCTATTAGTATGAATAACTTCTTTTTATTGAGTTAATATAGAAAGTGTTATACTCTTGTAGGTGCTCATGATGACGCAAAGGTAGTCAAGCATCTTGGTCAAACTTTCCAGTTCTGTAATGCACAGGTATTTCCTAAAATCTGTAATGTTGGTTAATCTGAAGATCCTCTATTGCATGAATGCCCTTTTTTTGGGGTGCTGATTTATGCCTCTCTTTTTTTCAAGGCAAGAAGGGAGGAAGAAATCAAGGCTGCTCATGATGAGGCTACGTTTGGTGCACCTATACATTCACCATCACCATCAGCCGCGTCAGAGGGTGTAGAAGAAAGTGAGAATGAGAAGACACGGATCGAGAGTAATGACACTGCTGCTATAAGTCCCTTGAGTGACAAGGTAAACAATAAACCTTTGTTTGCAAGGCTGTGTTTTATAATTTTAAGTGCATTTGCAAATCTACTTGTGAAAGATTTCTCAAAAATCATGATTGATGGCAATAACTTGGAACATTGAACAGTTTCTTTCCAAGAAGCAAGGCTCATGGCATGATCATGCACCTAGAAAAACATGAAATGATTTTCCAGTAGTGTGACTATAGTGGTAGTTTGACCCTTCAAAGACAAGCTAATAACCTAGAACCGAGAATCATTTTGTAAAAAAGGTACGTAATTAAAAAAATTAATAATAGCTGATTTATTTTAGAATAGGGCACAAAGCATAGTCTGAATGTTTGGAGATAGCATTCGTCATTGTAAGTTCAAAATCTTATTCTCCAGAAGTATGCTTCTTCTGTTTTTATGTTTACTGAATACTTTTTATATTTTAAAAGGGAAAACATTATTAAAGATCTCGCTTTCGGTTCGTAGAGTAGACCAAACATGTGTTCAACTTGATTCGTTAGTGCAATTCGTTGGTGCAGTCACCTCCTTATCTTATGATTTGATCTGGAAAATATGATTTGATGCTGAGTATGTGGTTCAGAACTGCAGATTTCCATTTTGGATTTCAATGTCTAATTTTTTATTTATCTTGCTACATGAATGTTAGATCGGTGGAGCATCTTTCTGGCATGAATAAATAGAGCATCTTTGTTGTCAGGAAAGTCTAAACTCTAAAGAGTGGCGAAAGGGTATTGAGCATTTGAAATGACTGGAAGTTATTTGGTAATGAACTCTTTATATTTGATGGATAGGATTTGATCTTGCTTTGAAAGGTACACTTGATGTTAGATGACTTAGATCAGTGGAGACGAGGGGGAATTCTCTTCCATATCCTGAGAAAATTGACTTAATAAGGTTTATTTGATCGTATAACGTTCCTGTCTCTAACTCGTGACCTTTGTGATGGGTAGGAATGGATAATGGTTGCTCTGCCTTCAGCAGAGAACCGGGAAAAGATCTCGAGGACGCTCTTGTCCAAAGATAAAACCAAAGAGTTGGATTTTAAGGAGCTTGCTATCATGACAGAAGGATACACCGGAAGTGATCTTAAGGTTCGTTTCTCATCCATTGGACCATTTTTAAATTTACTTCAAGCTTTGAATTTTCTTAATAGAAGAAGCTTGTGTTATCTACTGATAAGAGAATTTGTGCATTACTGCTGTCTATCGGCCTGTTCGTGAGCTGATACGGAATTTTCAACTTTTCCATTTTTGGTCTTCACTTTCATCCATCAATGTATTTTTTCTTTCCTTTCAAGCAGAAGATAACAGTATTCTTTCAGTGACTGCATATTTGTTGTACAATTGTGTGTCATCAGGAAAAGAAGAACAATGCCAAGGAAAACAACTCGGAAGATGGTAACGAAGAGTCAAAAGAAGAAGATAAAGAGGAGACAAGTGATGCAACTTGAATCCTTTTAATTTTGAGAACCTATACATAGAATGCCTATGTAACATAACATTTTTCCTTGAACAGATTGCTGCCAGTTTCGCATCTCAGGGACTGGTAATGAATGAACTCAAGCAATGGAACGAACTGTACGGAGAAGGTGGCAGTAGGAAGATGGAGCAGTTGACCTACTTCTTGTAAAGCCAGTAGGTCAAGGGGTCAGTTCTTTTGGTAACCTCCACCATTAGCTTGGGCTGCAGGCAAAGATCGATGGCAAGCAAATCAACGATCTCTCTGAGTAAAGCCCTAGCAGCTTTCCTCTCGTAGGGAGGGCAGATGTCAACTTCATTCATGGCTACCGATTAAAACTCTTGCATCACGTGTGGTATGTGTTATATATATTGTGTTGATCATGTTTGGAAAGGGGTTGCAGGTTTAAGAGTCATCTTAGATCATTCTTGTTGTGTGTTCACTCCATTTTTTGGATGTATGTAACATGTCCGTGTATATATGTATTATAAGGTATCGTGCGTTCGCGCTGTAGATTGTCATATTTGAGTTTTCGAAAACGAAGCTCTTTGTAGTCCTTGAATGAACACCCTTTAACAACTATGTACATACTGAACGGACCTCTTTGTGTTCAAATGATGAATGACCTCCTCAAAGAGCTCAAATTGACATAAAAAAAAGATATATTTTATAGAAGAAAAATTAGGATGTTAATGGTTGAAAAAAAAAAATCAAACGTATGCCACATATTTCGGGGAAAAATTACAATATTGAAATTCTTGCCAAGAAAAAAAAGGAAAGAAGAAGATTGTGTTATTGGCTACATATTTGAGTGGGAAAATTTTTCACCAGGAGTTGCCACGTGGCAAAATCAGCTTCTGCTTTAGTATTGTTTAGGATTTTGAGTAGTGATCAAAGCTAGCAGAAATGGCATTAAACTAGATTTTCTGTTGGGAGTTTCTTCGTGACTTTACAATTTGTTGATAACTTCCGGTTGAAATTTATATTCGTAGAACACAACTATAAGTTAGTTGTAAGAGATGCTAATTTTCTAGCATAAAAATGATTTAGTTGTGGAAGTGATTCTCTTCTTAAAGTAATCCTTAATTTTTTTGAGTGAGCACACTTTGAATTCTTAGGATGAGAAGTCAATCTTAGAGCATATGCATTTGTGGGCCTTTATTTAATAAAGGGTAAATTACCTATGTTTGGTACATTTGAAGTTGAGTGAACACTAATTCTGCTTGGTACAGTCATTCGTTCATCATTTTGTTATTCAATTCTTGCTCTGGTTTACATTAAATGACATCTTGGTTCATCCGGTGAAATACTCTTTGAATTATTAATGGAGATTCATTTAACTATTCGACAGCTACTGCCAATCATTAATCCCATCCATTGATCATTTTTGAAGATTGTCAAGGAACAAGTGTCAATCTCAAAAGCAGGGATAAATTTAGATAATGTTGGGACACTTGTGAAATCCCATATCGGAAGTGGGTTGATTCCGAACCTAATATATAAGTGGATGGGCTACTCCACCTAATGCTAATTGATTTTGGGATGATGCCCCAGTCTGGCTTATATGTTGGGCTTTCTGGTCGGGTCCAACAAGACTTCCCCCCAACGAGCTCAGTGCCCTTAGGGACGACGACGGCAAGGAGGAACACCGTGGCTGCAACGGCCACTGCTAAGATAATGTCACCGATTTCAGGTTATTGTTGTTGGGCGGCCTCCACCACTGCCCCTTGAATGTCCTCCTTGTAGAATGATAGAATTGATGGAGAATGAAGAACACGATGAAGAGGGTAAATGGAAATGGGAGCCCCCGTAGGGTTTTCTCCTTTGAATCTGAAAAATCTTGTGTGTACAATCAGTTGCAACTGAATGAGCAACATATCTTATTTATATCAATACTCAACAAATGATCTATGCGAGAAATCAAATTCGTTCTAATTCTCCGTTTTAGCTCAAATGAGATATTCTCTTCCTAAGTAGGCAAGGTGGTCCCCCCTTGTGTCTAACGTGACCACCTTGGTTATCTGACCCTCCAATACGGAGAGAGAGAGAGAGCGCGGAGAAATAAGATGAAGAAAATTTGTAACAACTGCACATAACGTTTGCAATATGAAAATTTGTAACAACTGCACAATAGTTTGATTCAGGTTAATTATAAATATTTTATTAGGGGCCTTAATTTCGATTTTGTCTAATAGTTCATATATTACTCCGACGGGCCATAGATTACTCCGAGCTGTGCGGAGGTCGCTGAAGTCCTAGTCGAATCGTTCGGCGAAGATCGAAAAAGAGGTTTGGATAGAGAGCGAAGAAGTAAGGTGAAGAAAGAAGAAGACATCTGAGATTGATTTCATATTCACAAGAACCAGAAAATCAGCTAAATTTTGAAATAGAGAATGAAGAACACGATAAAAATGGTGAATGGAAATGGGAGCCCCCGTAGGGTTTTCTCCCTTGAATATGAAAAATCTTATGTATACAATCAGTTACAACTGAATGAGCAACATATCTTATTTATATCAATACTCAACAAATGGTCTATGCGAGAAATCAAATTCGTTCTAATTCTCCGTTTTAGCTCAAATGAGATATTCTTCATCTCGGCTTCATCTCTTGCTAAGAAGGCAAGGTGGTCCCCCTGTGTCTGACGTAACCACCTTGGTTATCTAACCCTCCAATACGGAGAGAGAGAGAACGCGCGGAGAAATAAGATGAAGAAAATTTGTAACAACTGCACATAGTGTTTGCAATATGAAAATTTGTAACAACTACACAATAGTTTGATTCAGGTTAACTATAAAAGTATTTTATTAGGGGCCTTAATTTCTATTTTGTCTTAGGGTTCATACATTACTCCGACGGGCCATAGATTACTCCGACCTGCGCGGAGGTTGTTGAAGTCCTAGTCGAATCGTTCGGCGAAGATCGGAAAAGAGGTTTGGATAGAGAGCGAAGAAGTAAGGTCAAGAAAGAAGAAGACATCTGAGATTGATTTCATATTCACAAGAACCAGAAGATTGGATAAATTTTGAAATGGAGAATTAAGAACACGATAAAAATGGTGAATGGAAATGTGAGCCCCCGTAGGGTTTTCTCCCTTAAATCTGAAAAATCTTGTGTATACAATCAGTTGCAACTGAATGAGCAACATATCTTATTTATATCAATACTCAACAAATGATCTATGCGAGAAATCAAATTCGTTCTAATTCTCCGTTTTAGCTCAAATGAGATATTCTTCATCTCGGTTTCATCTCTTGCTAAGAAGGCAAGGTGGTCCCCCCTATGTCCGACGTGACCACCTTGGTTATCTGACCCTCCAATAAGGAGGGAGAGAGAGAGAGAGAGAGAGAGAGAGAGAGAGAGAGAGAGAGCGGAGAAATAAGATGAAGAAAATTTGTAACAACTGCACATAACGTTTGCAATATGAAAATTTGTAACAACTGCACAATAGTTTGATTCAGGTTAATTATAAAAATATTTTATTAGGGGCCTTAATTTCTATTTTGTCCAAGGGTTCATACATTACTCCGACGGGCCATAGATTACTCCCACCTGCGCGGAGGTCGCTGAAGTCCTAGTCGAATCGTACGGCGAAGATCGAAAAAGAGGTTTGGACAGAGAGCGAAGAAGTAAGGTGAAGAAAGAAGAAGACATCTGATATTGATTTCATATTCACAAGAACCAGAAGATCGGCTAAATTTTGAAATGGAGAATGAAGAACATGATAAAGAAGGTGAATTGAAATGGGAGCCCCCGTAGGGTTTTCTCCCTTGAATCTGAAAAATCTTGTGTGTACAATTAGTTGCAACTGAATGAACAACATGTCTTATTTATATCAAACTCAACAAACGATCTATGCGAGAAATCAAATTCGTTCCAATTCTTCGTTTTAGCTCAAATGAGATATTCTTCATCTCGGCTTCATCTCTTGCTGAGTAGGCAAGGTGGTCCCCCATGTGTCTGACGTGGCCACCTTGGCTTTCTGACCCTCAAATACGGAGAGAGAGAGAGAGAGAGAGAGAGAGAGGAGGAACAAGATGAAGAAAATTTGTAACAACTGCACATAACGTTTGCATTATGAAAATTTGTAACAATTGCACAGTAGTTTCATTCATGTTAACTCGGCTGGGCCCGATGGAATCAAAACGCTAAAGGGGGGATCGTGTGTGCGGGCCCACATACGGGAGACACGAATAACATATAAACCCAACAAGGTTCCATCTCAAAACCAATTTGCAATGAGAGAAGTAGCCCTTCAACCTTATATGTTGTTCAAGCATCTATATATCTATATATAACCTTAATTTAGAAGACTTTGCTTACGTGTCAATCTTAGAGGAGTTTTAGGAATATTGACCAATTATGTTTTTTTTTCCTTGATTTTTTTATTTCTCCTTTTCTCTTTTTTTTTATCCATTAATTTTTTTTAATCCTCCATTCTCTTTTATTCTTAACATATTTACTAACAATCTATATATCTATATATAACCTTAATTTAGAAAACTTTGCTTACGTGTCAATCTTAGAGGAGTTTTAGGAATATTGACCAATTATGTTTTTTTCCTTGATTTTTTTATTTCTCCTTTTCTCTTTTTTTTCATTAATTTTTTTTAATCTTCCATTTTCTTTTATTCTTCACATAGTTACTAACAATTGGGCTTAATTCAAAACAGTGAATTTAATCTAATATAACCATTAGGCTTAAGTGCTTAACTCACATTTATTTACTAACTATCTATATATCTATCTATATATAACCTTAATTTAGAAGACTTTGCTTACGTGTCAATCTTAGAGGAGTTTTATGAATATTGACCAATTATGTTTTTTTTTCCTTGATTTTTTTTTATTTCTCCTTTTCTCTTTTTTTTTCCATTAATTTTTTTAATCCTCCATTCTCTTTTATTCTTAGCATATTTACTAACAATCTATATATAACCTTAATTTACAAGACTTTGCTTACATGTCAATCTTAGAGGAGTTTTAGGAATATTGACCAATTATGTTTTTTTCCTTGTTTTTTTTATTTCTCCTTTTCTCTTTTTTTTCCATTAATTTTTTTTAATCCTCCATTCTCTTTTATTCTTAACATTTTACTAACAATCTATATATAACCTTAATTTAGAATACTTTGCTTACATGTCAATCTTAGAGGAGTTTTAAGAATATTGACCAATTATGTTTTTTTCCATTATTTTTTTATTTCTCCTTTTCTCTTTTTTTTTCCCATTAATTTTTTTAATCCTCCATTCTCTTTTATTCTTAACATATTTACAAACAATCTATATAACCTTAATTTAGAAGACTTTGTTTACGTGTCAATCTTAGATGATTTTTAAGAATATTGACCAATTATGTTTTTTTCCATGATTTTTTTATTTCTCCTTTTCTCTTTTTTTTTCCATTAATTTTTTTAATCCTCCATTATCTTTTATTCTTAACATATTTACTAACAATCTATATATCTATATATAACCTTAATTTAGAAGACTTTGCTTACGTGTCAATCTTAAAGGAGTTTTAGGAATATTGACCAATTATGTTTTTTCCTTGATTTTTTTATTTCTCCTTTTCTCTTTTTTTTCCATTAATTTTTTTTAATCCTCTATTCTCTTTTATTCTTAACATATTTACTAACAATATATAACCTTAATTTAGAAGACTTTGCTTACGTGTCAATCTTAGAGGAGTTTTAGGAATATTGACCAATTATGTTTTTTTCCTTGATTTTTTTATTTCTCCTTTTCTCTTTTTTTTTCCATTAATTTTTTTTAATCCTCCATTCTCTTTTATTCTTAACAATTTACTAAAAATTGGGCTTAATTCAAAACATTGAATTCAATCTAATATAACCATTAGGCTTAAGTGCTTAACTCACATTTATGTACTAACTATCTATATATAATCTTAATTTAGAAGACTTTGCTTACGTGTCAATCTTAGAGAAGTTTTATGAATATTGACCAATTATGTTTTTTTCCTTGATTTTTTTATTTCTCCTTTTCTCTTTTTTTTTCCATTAATTTTTTTTGATCCTCCATTCTCTTTTATTCTTAACATATTTACTAACAATCTATATCTATATATAACCTTAATTTAGAAAACTTTGCTTACGTGTCAATCTTAGAGGAGTTTTAGGAATATTTACCAATTATGTTTTTTTCCTTGATGTTTTTATTTCTCCTTTTCTCTTTTTTTCCATTAATTTTTTTTAATCCTCCATTATCTTTTATTCTTAACATATTTACTAACAATCTATATATCTATATATAACCTTAATTTAGAAGACTTTGCTTACGTGTCAATCTTAAAGGAGTTTTAGGAATATTGACCAATTATGTTTTTTTCCTTGATTTTTTTTTCTCCTTTTCTCTTTTTTTTCCATTAATTTTTTTTAATCCTCTATTCTCTTTTATTCTTAACATATTTACTAACAATTGGGCTTAATTCAAAACATTGAATTCTTCTAATATAACCATTAGGCTTAAGTGCTTAACTCACATTTATGTACTAACTATTGAGCTTAATTCAATACATTGAATATAATTATTAATTGTGACACATCACATTTAAATGCATGATTCGGATTTCAAAATTTCTAAAAAAGTTACAATGATATTGATATTATTATTACTGGGTGATTTAAAATATCTACATTTATGTATTATACTTTAGACGAGATATAAAAAAAAATTATTTCAGAATTATAAGATACATTTATGGTAAAGTTTTTTTTTATCTTAACTTTTATTAGTATTTTATAATATATTTATATATATTATTAATATTTTAGTTTTAAAAAACCGCGCCATGGTGCGGGAATTGTACTAGTTCTCTATATTACCGATGTGAGACAACAACATTCCAACTATTCACGAGTTGTAAAATTTTCCAAACCAACCAAACTGCGAATCATATATTGCATCCAAACCAAATCAGACACTAAACAGACGATTTGTTGTGATTTGGCTTACCGTTTAAATTTCTGTTGATGATTAAGCTATGCAGATTGATTAATACAAATACAAAGGCATGCTTAGACCGTGAACTGACAGTAATTTAGTGATTAGTATCTTTGGTTTCCTATTACAAGTCATGGCTATGCACAAACACATCTCATATGGTTCAACTCTTAAATCTGTCTCCCATCACCGTTTCACTTTTAGCTCACGCTAGACCCTAGAAGAAGGTCATGACAATCGTCGTTCATAAAGTATACCAACACCGGCCACCCTCCCCAACTTGATAAAGCAATCCGTCATGGATACTAAGTACTAACCATCAACTGACTAAGAATGTCATATTGATCAAGAAAACAAGACAGAAGAAAGATATCCGAGCAACTTGCGCTTAGGGGTGTTATGTGAGCACGAGTAGCTCGAATTCGACTAGTACTCGCTCGATAAAAACTCGACTCGAGCTCGTTCATTTTATAAACGAGCCGAGTATGAGCACATTTTTTTCTAGCGCAAGTTGCACTAGAAAACAATGCTACAAACCAACATTTAACTATATAAGGTATGAGTTAAAGTTGGTTCACAATATTGAATATATATAGCATGAGAACATTTTTTTTCTTTTGCAACAAACATCCCATAAATCCTTAAATTGGATCCGCCCTTTGATAGACTCAAGCACATATACTAGATTCCGAACCATACAAATCAAATACTCCCACTGATCCAAAATAAGTGTTGTTTGACTTTTCAACACGCGCGTATTTTAAGGAGCTAAAAACTACATAATATATTAACTTTTTTATAATTTTTTTATATAATTTAATACTTATTACTAACAATATTAAATTATTAAAAATAATAAAAAAAGTTGATATTTTATATAGTATTTAGCTTCTTAAAATACGTGTTGAAAAATCAAATAACGCTTATTTTAGATGGGATGGAGTATAGATAAACGTGACATGTAAAAAGGTCCATTGAAGTAGTCAAGCGTACACCTTAATCAACGAAAGCAAGGAAAATAATGTAGGCATAACTAACTTCGTTATTCATGTTTAGTTTTAAGTTAGCTTTAATGCACCGTATTTTACCTGAAACGAGACCTTGTTAACAAACTGCCCATGCCAACCAGAGAAATAGTTATTAGCACATACCAATGTCCAGCCCTTTTTAACCTCGCTCGCGATCGATTACCTAAACCCTTTTACAACTCCTTATAGATGAGTCGAGTTTGTGACTCATCCTCGGTTGCTTATGAGCTTAAACACACGCAAATGTTTGAGGATAGTACGTGGAGAATTGAATTTGGTTAACGTACTAAAGATATATAAGACATAAAATTGTCATTTATAAGCTAAGTTTGCGACTGAAGCAGTGGATTCAGGTCGAAGACATGGGTTTGAAGGTGTTGGGTGCCATTCCTTTTCTCCTACTATGAGAGGTAGCATCAAGCATCCTATCTAGGGCTAGGCAGACCTGAGCTTATTATTTCAGAGCTCGAGTGTGCGCGGAAGTTCGTAGTGCGCGCAATTCATTGTGCACGTTGTCATTATATTGTCATGTGATTACAACAAGAGAGTGTTGTTTTTGTAGAGATGAAGCTTTTGTGCATCAGATGTGCATATATTCATCAGCTTGGGGCTTGTCTTGTTACCTTGATGATATTGTTATGCTATTTCCTATTTTGCTTATAACATAACAAGACACCTAAAATCTCAATTCATGATATCCAACAGGCTCAAACAATTCCTCAGTTATATACACACTAACAGAGTCCAACATCAATATGGGCCAAATAAATTCAACAATTAATAATTCATATTGTCTTGAGTAATGGGCTTTCTAAAACAAGGCTTCAAATTACATGTCTCCAACTTAGTGTATTACCCATATACAGTATTTATCACTCCATCCGTTTTAAATAAATATCATTTTAGAAATAAATTTTTATTCCAAAAAATATGTTATTATAGGTATTATGGTCTTTGCTTTATAGAAAGATCCATAGTATATTGTAGTTTTTGAAAAAAAATTAATGTAATAATATATTTGTTGGTTTTCTCAAAATTTGCATTAAAAGTTGGAAATTTTACATGAAACCACCCCTTATTTATTTGACTTTTCATTTAACCACCCCTTATACAAAACTTTTCACTAAACCACCCCTTATTTATTAGGCTTTTCATTTAACCACCCCTTATACAAAACCTTTCACTAACCACCCCTTATTTATTAGGCTTTTCATTTAACCACCTCTTATACAAAACCTTTCACTAAATTAACCACCCCTTATATAATCCCGTCAACAGATGACCACCCCTACCTCTATTCCGTCCAATTTGATGTTAAAAAATTCTGAAAAGACCGAAATGCCCTTTTTTTTTTAACTATCCATCTTCAACCTTTCTGCTGCCATATATAGAAATCCTACGATCGTCCAGACTTCAGAGCCATCGACGAACTTCAGGCTACACGACCAGGGGATTCGGAGAGGGATTTGATGATGTAAACTGATCACGAATGCAGAAGGTTCTCCAATCACAAGGTATAATCAATGTTCTAAAAAACGCTCGGCGGATGCTCGGCGGTGGAAGACTGCCAAGCGTCAAGACGGTTCGGCGGTCTTATTGGCGGATTCTTAGCGGTCAAAACGTTTTCTTAATATTTTCTTATATTTACCCCTGTACTAGGACGGTTCATTCGAAATTAATTAACAAGCCAGTGAATCCGGTCGAGCACCACCCAAGTCACCGCCAAGCAAGTCGTGATCCACCAGTCCACCACTAGAGAACTGAGATAAATCGAGCACGAGCAGAGGCAAGAGAGTCAAAGATGGATAGTTTTAAAAAGGACATTTTGGTCTTTTCATAATTTTTTAACATCAAATTGGATGGAATAGAGGTAGGGGTGGTTATCTGTTGACAGAATTATATAAGGGGTGGTTTAGTGAAAGGTTTTGTATAAGGGGTAATTAAATGAAAAGCCTAATCAATAAGGGGTGGTTAAATGAAAAGCCTAATCAATAAGGGGTGGTTTAGTGAAAGGTTTTGTATAAGGGGTGGTTAAATGAAAAGCCTAATAAATAAGGGGTGGTTTTCTGTAAAATTTCCTTAAAAGTTAAAAGTGTCATGTTACTGTGGAACTGGTAATGACAACATATTATGTAACTTTGATTATGGTTTTTATAGGCAGAACAAAGATCATGATCGAAGAGATGTGCAAGCGATCCAGGGATCAATGAAACTGAGCAATCAAGAATGCATATGGGTATGCCGTATGCATAACCAAATGATACCACTACTTATTGAGAGCGAGCAAGTTTAGAGATGGTGAAGACTAGTAAAGATCTAGATGATTAACTAAGTATCCGTTACTCAATTCCTTTATTATTATTATTATTATTATTATTATTATTATTATTATTATTATTATTATTATTATAAGAACTCCAAATAGTATAGAAATCAAACAATCAAATGTTTACAAGAAGTTAGTAGACAATCGAGAAACAAGCTGCGCACCAACCCCTTTAGCAATGGTAAAACAAACTCTGGTAAAAATATAAGCAGCTAGACGAGAACTAGAATCTAAGGCTAAAGAAAAAGAGCGGATCCGTCCCAGCAGCGCAACGACATCAACATCCAGCTCACCAAAAGTTGAGTGGTACTTGTAAAATTACAAGTGTGCACAAAAGACCATCCTAATTTCCTCACATGTAGATAATGTCAACTTTAGTTATGCTAAGAGGCCGGATCTTAGTTTTGTTGCTCTTATGTGTGAGGAGGGAGTACTGCAAGGGAGGCTTGCTTTGCTGAGGCTAGGAGGACCCTCCGAGAATTGGCATTGGGAGACCGAGTTTTGCAATCGAGTATTTGTAGACATTGCCACTTATGGAGGGAAGCTATGCGGGCTTGATGGATGGGGAAGTGTTTTCATCATGGATTACCACTCTTTACATATGACTCGGGTCTGTGGACGAGTGTCCTCGATTGCTTATGATCTGAAACAGAAGCAAATGTTTGAGGGTAGTGGAGAATTATACTTGATTGACACAAGAAAAAAACACCTCAATTTCAAGTTGACTTTGCAACTGCAAGATTGGATTTGGGTTGAAGACATAGGTTGTAAGGGGTTGGGTGCCATTCCTTTTCTACTATGATGATTGATGAGATGGACGATGAGAGGAAGCATCCTATATTCCTATCTAGGCAGCCCATCACTCTTTGGATAACACACCCGAGCTAGCTTAGAAAGTCGAGGGTGCATTTTTCATGAGTTGATAACCTTTACACGGCTGAGTATGAATGAATATTCGTTATGAATATGAAAAAAGATAATATTTGCATATTCATCTGAATAAAAATGCATTTCAAGGTTGTCGCGTCATTCACCTAAATAAATATTCATTTGAATACAATCGACTTATTCATTTGAATAAATATTCAGATGAATGCGAGTTATTCATCTAAATAAATATTCATTTGAATACATTCAACTTAATTATTTATCTGAATAAATTATTATTTATTCATCCGACTAAATATTCATTTGAATACACCCCATTTAGTCCTCTGACGTGTCTACATTATGAGATATACAATACAGCAGGAGTGCATATACATATATTACCATTACAAAGAGAACATTAGCAGAAAACTAGGAGTCGAAATAAAACAATCAAGCAAGGAACTGAATCATGAACTAGTTGGAAACTAGACATTGCAAGTCATAACATGAGAGGCATGTGCGTGGTGCCGGTGGTGGTGGTGGTGAGCGTGGCCTCCAGCGTCATGGCCATAGGAGGTCTAATAACATATATTTATAGAAGGGCATATATTGGAAAACAAGAGAAAGAGAGTGGGATTATGTAATTAGTGCAATTAGGAGGAAAGGGGTTATAAATACCCGTTGTGGTGTAACAGCTAGAACCTAACTTCTTCTCCTCTAACTAACCCTCTACTCTCTCTATAATACGCTCCAAGATTCAATACAACTTATTCGATTGCTTCTGTTTTCAAGGTCCCGTCTCCGTATTGAGGATAGCCACAGTACATCCGCCGAATCACTGCAATTCCAACCATCAACACAAAAATCACTGCAAAGATTACAATTGGAATGACGAATTAATGGTGCGGCCATATATAGTTTGCGCCTTCTCTACCGATCTCACTCTCTCTTTGTTTCCCAGTTGTGATGGAAATGCAAACGGGCATGGCTGATTTTTCTTTATTTGACACTTCCTCTGAAAGAAAACAAGAATCCTATATTAATGATTTTCTACTCATGATCTTTTTTACCATTGTGCTCTTTGAAGCAAATCTGTAACAGGGTGGATCCAGAATTTTTTTTAGGGTGTGAAAAATTTTTTATAGATAATTTTTTAAAAAAATAGAGAGAGAATACCTTAAATATATAAGATAAATTATTATTACTATTATTATTATTATTTAATTATAATATATTAGATAAATTATAAACAAAAAATTAAAATAATGAAAAATTATATTAGATAAATTATAAACAAAAAATTAAAATAATGAAAAATGGATTTAGAAAAAATAAATATATTAAATCCAAATTATAATGGGGTGGATGTGGATTCAACTACTAAGCCATTAAATATACTTTTATTTTACCTTTCAGGTATTTTTTTCATATAAGTAGTGGGCTATCCCATGCTACGCACGGAACTATCAATTTTGAATTATTGAAGAGTTTTATATAATCCATAAGTTGGTTTGAAGAATAAGTCAATCAAAAGTAAAATTAATAAAATCAAGCTATTATGTCCAGAGTACTTAATTTAGTTTTTTATGCTTGGATTTTTATGTAATTCTAGTAAGCTTTGTCTGTTGTGGGTGGGAGAGTCAATACTTTAAATGGGTCATACAATACCCGATCCAGATGTAAAGCGACTGAGTCGATCGAACTGGACTAAGATCCTAAAAAATAAGCTTTGTCCGTTGTTAATATTCTTGTTTAATAAATGACCTATAAAAATCTTACTTTATTATATAGAATTAATTGTAAGAAGCTTACTTTATATTTCTTACTATCAATGTAAAAGGTAAACATAAAAACTTTACCATATACTCCCTCCGTTCCAAAATACATGGTTTTTTAGTTTTCGACACGTTTTTTAAGGAGCGAAAAACTCTATAAAATATTATTTTTTTAATCAAATTTTTTATATCATTTGATACTTATTACTAATAAGTATCAAATGAATGGAAAACCCATGTATAATAGATTGTCAAATGAATGGCATAATATAGTTCGTTCATCATTCGGGCCCGGATTGAAGTAAACATATAGATTTGACTAACAACGTAATCTTCTTCCTCCTGCTTTTGCTCCTCTGCAGCAGTGTCCACGTCCATGGCCTCTTCGCCGTCGGATCTCTCCAATTTCACACCGTTTTCGTTGGAGGTTGCCAGAGATGGACCGGAAATATCCATAGTAGCACCATCAATCGGTTGATCGGAGTCAAGCTCCATCTTGACGGAGACGGAAGGGCCGCCATCGCTAGCTGTTCGGCTGCACAGAGGCCGCGTCGGAGGAAGGAGCGGCTGTCTTGCTTGGGCTTTGATTTAGGTTGAAACCTGGATTTGGGGACGAATCTAGGTTTCGCCGGTGGTGCGGTCGATCCGTCGGCATCGTCGTCGAAGTCCATCTCTCGCTCTCGCTCTTCAAATGCAGTTGTTGTGATTCGGAAGGGAAAACGGCAAGTACAGGGAAGTTCTCTGAATATAGGCAACGACACAATTTCGCCGCCAGGGAAGAAGTTGTGTTGGAGAGTGAACGACTTCGGCAAGGAAGGCGGAAACAATAGACGGGAAGCCGAACGGGGATCCGGATATGCTTGAAAGGAAAAATATTTTGTTGGGGCAATTTTTTATTTTTATTTTTAAAGATAGTAAGGTTTCGAAATACCTTAAAATACCCCGGAGTTAAATTGAGAGGCCGGAATAATAATAAAGGAAAAAAACACAAGACAAAGGTTTGGACCTAGTTATACACTTATGCGGTGTCTTGTCGTTGGGAGGACGGGAGCATAAACCCGAGGAAGGGGCGTATCATGGGAAAGTGTGGACCATGCGTTTCTACACCTAGGTGAGGGATTTTCAAAAGTAACAGGGCACGCAAGACTGAAACCTCATATGAGACTAAACTCACTCACACCAAAGTCAACGACTCCACCAAGCCGAGCAGATCCAACTAGACCTATCAAAACACAACCCGACCCGGTGACCCGACCCGACCGACCGAAATTTTTTGGGTCAAGACCCGGAAATTTTGACCCGGAAATTTTTTTCGACCCGAACCCGAAAACCCGGAAATTTTCCGGGTAATTTGGGTTTCGACCCGGTGACTCGATTGACCCGGTAATTTTGACCCGATTTATCCGATTGACCCGGTTGACCCGGTTGATTTATAATTAAATATAATTAAATTTTTTTATATTTAATTAAAATTTATCGCAAAATTATCAAATTATGATTTTTTTAATTTAAAAAAGAAAAAATTGACAAACCTGAAATCGACCCGAACCCGCCCAAAACCCGGTCAAACCCGAGTTCTAGTCAACCCGAAAAACCCGGAACCCATTTTACCCGGGACCCGTTTTACCCGAGACCCGGAGTGACCCGACCCGAACCCGACCGGAATGACCCGTTTGACAGGTCTAGATCCAGCCATTAGCAAAAAGGACGGAAATAAACAAAGTTAACAAACTAGATCAATTTGGTTATAGTTTCAATAATCTTTCCAATTCTGTATCATCTTTTTCATTTAACTTTTTCAATTTTAGAACCAAAGCATGAGAACCAAGTACACAAAACAAGCATGCAAGGTAAGTTTCAATGAAAATTCAGATTGCTATTTTCTTTTTTATTTTCCTCAGTTTTCAAATTTCTGCTTGGGCCCTAACCACAAGTGAAGGCTTCTGTCACAAATTGTGTAAATGTAGCAAAACAAAGTCAACAATAGTTTGGCTACATTTAAGGCTGTTATCGGAGCCGAGCAGATTGAGCTTGGCTAAAAAAAAGCTTGGGTTGAACTCGTTTGGATACGTAAAACAAGTCGAGCTTGAACATTATTTTAAGCTCGAGTTGAGCCTAAGCCGAGCTGGGAAGCTCGAGTGTGTTAAATGATGACACCCAACTAGGGGTGTCATCATTTAACACACTCGTGTTCACAGAACACCCAACTAGGGGTGTTATGTGAACACGAGTACCCTTGGCTGTAAGGACTAGGATGATAAGTTTGGATGTGAGGACTTTAAGAAACACCTAAACACCTAGCTAGGAATCTAGGATCATGGGAATGGTCTCAAGACTTTGGACAAACCTAAGGGGCCCCAAGGACCCCTTGGCTCGGACTCTAGGTGCACCAGGTACCCTTGAAGACTAACCTATGATGTTTGTGCTAAGTGTGGTATTACAGATCAGAGAGCTCTTGAGTTGTGGGTTGGTCCAATGCTTGGATAACATTCTCTTGTGAGAATGAGATCCAACCCAAAGACTTGCTTTCTTCACTTGAATCCCTCAGAGACGTTGCAAACCCTAAGGCCACACCATTCTCTATATATGCTCTTCTGTTCACAAGAGAGAGAAGTAAGGGAGAGACGCTCCTGCGGCACAAAACCTAATCCAGATTGAGAGAAAGAAGAAAGGAAGAGCGTCGGCTCACCCATGGAGGCTCGATTCCTGCTCATTGGAGTCTGCATCGTCTTCATTTGGATTGAAGAGCTGTGAAAGGAAGGTATTGCCCTTTCAAATCTCTGAACCCTTACCTCTTTTATTTATCTGTGATTTGTGTGCTAGTTTATTAGGTGTTTCTCGTCCGATATCCAAACTTGTAGTCGGATCTTGGATCCTTGTTCAAGTTAGTGGTATTCTCGGGACTGAGTCTCCCCTCTTGAGGCCCTGCAGAGTAGGAAAACTGAACGGCATTAACAAATCCTCGTTTTCTTGTGGTTTATGCTTATATTACCTTGATTAGAACTCGATTAGGTGGTTAACACGTTAGGGGTTTTACAGTTTTAACAAAGTTGCAATAGAAAAGAAAAGATAATCCAAAAGCCTAAGTTATTATCAGGAAACAAACGTATATAGCCACCATAGGGAAAATGTAGCTCTTATTTCATGTAACAACTTGTTAACACACAAAAAAACTTCCCACTGAAACACCACACACAAAAAAAAAAACAGATTCAATTCAGATAAAAAACTTAATTCCCCATGATTTTAAGTCATGGATTTTGACACCGGATTCCTCATTGTATGGATTAATTAAAAAATTAAGGCACTTGAATAATATGTGAACCCTTTGTTTATGTTCATGACTTTGATGAGAAATCAATAAAAAAAAACTTACAACAACAAAGATGATGAAAATAGATACCTATTTTGAAGCAAATCCAAGCAGGTTCAGTCATCAACTTCGTCTTTGATCTCCCTTTTTAGCTTCTGCTTGTACCCATCGAATGTGCTAGGGTGAAACCAATTCTCCTTGCGTCCCCTCATATGGAACCAATTCACCAGCGAGAAGATTAAGTAGAGTAGACTTCCCAGCACCATTATGTCCAACGATGGCAACGAGTTCCCATCTCTATACCATCATCAACAATAGACAGTTTAAAGTCCAGGCAAGTTGGATAGCTGAAGGGGACATCAATGAGCTGAAGAAGTGGTAGAGTAAGTTATGTGGGCTCTGGGAAGTGGAACTCCGCAGTATAAAGGAGCCTCTACCACTAGTTCATCCTCATCAACCTTCCCTTTTACTTTGCTCCTGGAAGATTCTATGGTTGGTTGAAACTTCACTCGATCTTTTACTTTCTGCCGCTGAGCCTGATTACCTGATCTTTTGGAATTCTTCAATTGCTTATCATAAACTTCAAATTTCTCGTTCATCTCTTTACGATGCTGTCTATACCCACTTTCATAGTCATCAAAAATTTCCACGATACATGTGAAGCTTCATGTCATGAAGTTGAATAATCTCATTGCACAGTCTGTTGAGGAAGTCTCGATCATGCGACACAACAATTAGGGTTTTCTTCGACCTGCATAAATATTCCTCTAACCACAAAAAAACTCTATGATCCAAATGGTTGGTGGGTTCATCCAGCAACACAAGTGTAGGCTGCATAAGGAGTGCCCTAGCCAATGAAATTCTCATCCTCCAACCCCCACTAAATGACTTTGGTGAACCCCAATCCAGCTAGAATTTTCAATGCTTGAGCCTCAGCAGCATCTGAACCCAATATCTGCAACTTATCATACCCACTAAAAATGTTGTCCCAGGAGAATTATGACAAGCATTCAAGCTATATACATGCATATGGGTAATTTTCCCATCATATTAAAAGTTGCCCAACCTGACCAAGGAGTTATTTGATAAATATTTACACATATACAAATTCCTTAAACAAAACATGATGTTCTAGCTAAGCATATATTAAGAACACACCAAAAGATTCCCAAGCACAAACAACTTACCCGTAAGGCCAAAAGATGTCCCCAGCAGTGCTAATTTAAATTTATCTGGTGATACAACCACGTGTCAAGAGACAACGTCAAGGCAAGTGAAATCAAAACAATCCAGTCCAGACTTTCTCTAATCAAATGGTGTCTGCGATAAAATATGTTTAACTGGTGACCATTTAGTAGTGTTTGTTCGAGGATTTTCTTCTTCTAGTTTTTATGCCCCCTTTTCCTGAATAAATTTATAAGGTGAGTTGAAAAGCCTACAAATCAAGAAAATATTTCTGACCAAGATTATTTTAGAAGGAATTTTGAGGCACAAGCGAGTCCATAAGTTTCTGGCGTTGCCTTTAAAGATGGGGGAGCATGAGCAGTGATCAAGGCTAGTGGAAATGGCATTAAACTAGATTTTATGTTGGGAGCTTCTTCGTGACTTTACAATCTGTTGATAACTTCCAGTTGAAATTTATATTTGTAGAACACAGCTATAAGTTAGTTGTAATAGATGCTAATTTTCTAGCATAAAAATGATTTAGTTGTGGAAGTGATTCTCTTCTTAAAGTAATCCTTAATTTTTTGCGTGAGCACACTTTGAATTCTTAGGATGAGAAGTCAATCTTAGAGCATATGCATTTGTGGGCTTTTATTTAATAAAGGGTAAATTACCTATGTTTGGTACATTTGAAGTTGTGTGAACACTAATTCTGTTTGGTACAGTAATTCGTTCATCATTTTGTTATTCAATTCTTGCTCTGGTTTACATTAAATGATATCTTGGTTCATCTGGTGAAATACTCTTTGGATGATTAATGGAGATTCATTTAACTATTCGGCAGCTACTGCCAATCATTAATCCCATCTGTTGATCCCTTTTTGAAGATTGACAAGGAACAGGTGTCGGTCTCAAAAGCAGGGATAACTTTAGATAATATCATAATGACCTTTTATTTATGTTTTAGGGTGATGTGTTTTAAGGTGCCATTAGACCATTCCTGTCATTTGTATCAAGAATAATGTTGTGAAGTCTCTTCTATTTTTAGATGTATTGCGGGCGTTGGAGCAATTTGCTTTTGTAATACAAGGGCACTGGGTTGCAGAAACAGTGATTCAATCTCCAAAAGCCAACCCTTTTGGTTATGTGCTTTTCTGTTCAGCTTGAGCCCAATCATTACAACATATTCAGATTTGGCATAAAGCTAAGATTCCTAGGTCGGCATGCAAGCTGATGGCCTTAGTGAATTATGTAGAGTTTGAAAAAAAGTGGAAAGCGAAAGGGAAACTGTGCTTCAGCTATTGTCTTCTCAGCAGCTTCAGCAACTTGACAATAAGCTTGCGATTACCTAGGGTGTAGAGGTTGTTGAGGGCATAAGAGGAGGAGTAGGTGACAGTGCCGCAGGGTGCGAAGACGACGTTGACAATCGGAACAGGGGAAGTTTTGGCGTCGTCTCCAACGAGCTCCGTGTCCTTAGGGATGACGGCAAGGAGGAACATCGTGGCTGCAATGGCCACGACTAAGATAATGCCACCGATTTCAGGTAGTTGTTGTTGTTGTTGGGCGGCCTCCACCACAGCCCCTTGAATGTCCTCCCCATCCCCCTCACCCTCCCCGTGAATCTGCTCCTCCACCACAACCCCTTGAATGTCCTCCTCATCCCCCTTCCCGTGAATCTGCTCCTCCACCACAACCCCTTGAATGTTCTCCTCATCCCCCTCCATGTGAATCTGCTCCTCCACCACCGCCTCTGGTACAAGAAAAGTAGACCTGCATCAAGAAGTTAGAAATAGTGTCGAATAAGAACATGTTTTTTTGGGTAAATTGTGTAGAATAATAAGAGCACACAAGACACCAGAGAAGATACGTAGGTGGATAAGGTTCCAACAAGAGCGCCCTAAATCAACTGATCTTGACGAACCCATTTGGTGTATGCAGGGTTTGGAGAATCCACGCCATCGTTGGATGTGGTCGGGGATGGCGCAGGAGTCGAGCCATCTAGAAAACCAAACAAACCAAGTCCTATAAGAATGGACTTGATCTGAGATTGCCAGGAGATATAATTGGTGGGAACCAACTTCATAACATTGGTAAATTGGACAATCACAAAGGGCTTAGTGGGTTCAGTCGGATTGAAGAGGGTGAGATTGGTTGAGGACGCCATTGAAGGCAAGAAGAAGGCAACATAAGGTATTTGAAGTGGTTTAGGATCGGTAAAAAAATCTGACACCATGTAGAATAACAAGAAGGAAATGGTTTGAATATATGTGTATATTCTGAATTCCAAAGGAAAGAATATTTATCTAAAAAGGTAAATAATGATATTGTTAATCTTTAACAAATTGCATAAAAAGTAGAGCTATCGATGATCGCAGTAGAACCATGGAGGGGAGAACAACATACCTGGTCTAGCGGCGGGGATGCCCAGCAGTGCGAATCGGTGGAGGACGTGGGCCTAGATCGCCGCCTCCATTTTTGAAGTACCAAGTTGGAGTTGGAAACAGGAAAGGTGAGTTGCAAAGCGCGAGTTCTTGGAGCAAATTGGAATTAGGAAATACGGGAGTGGAAGGGAAGAAATCAGAGTAGAGAAACAGAGGGAAAGGTGAGTGCGAAAGCGTGAGTTCTTGGAGAGAATTGGAAACAGAAAATGTGGAAGCGAAAAGTGGTGCAAACAGGTAGAAATCATAGTAGAAAAAACAGAGGGAGAACTACGGCGAGTTTTTGCTATCGCAACAGTGTTTTCCGTTCTGATTGGAGGAATACAGTCACCTTGGGATGACAGAAGCTATCGCAACAGTGTTTTCCGTTCTGATTGGAGGAATACAATCACCTTGGGATGACAGAATAGAGACAGTTACCTTGGGATGACAAAATAGAGGAACACAACCGCTACAATGGTAACTGAGATGAAAATAGTTGTCTCGTGGCCATCACCGAGTCTGGGTTGAAGGGTCAAAGGGTCGGAGCGGGTTAGGGTCGGGGGTAAGTGAACCCATCGACTCGGCATTCCAAAAAATTTATTTTTTTTTTAAAAAAAGATAAGTTTATAATTATTATGTATATTATTCTTAGAATAATTCATAATAAAAACATAAACTAACATGCAATATGCAATGTGGAGCAAAATGTACCATCGTTCTTCTCTTTTTATAGCATTAGAAGCCTCCTTCCATTCTCTCATTTTCGATGTGGGATAAGAGCATTGTCCTACGTTAAAAATTGAGAGTTAAAATGAGAAAGCATGAAGATATATGTGTGTGTGTGCGTGCCCCATCTTCCCATTTCTCCCACTTCACTTATTTCATACCTTTCCTACGTTGGAAAAATTAATATATGCATAAGATACAATTTTTTTAAAAAAAATAATCAATATATGTATAAGATAAAATTTTATTCTAACTCTATTTAATCAATGTATCTATATATGCATAACCCCAATAACACCCTATTTAACGGGTGTTCCCGCCAATATTTTTTCTTCGAGATTGATATTTACACGGTCAATTTCTCGCCCGTTACACGGTGGAGGATCCTGAATGCGTAGTGCGAGTGCACGTGGATGACCCTGAATGTGCAATGCGAGTGCACGATTACATACACATTCAAGGTGAAGGACTGTGTCTGCGTAGTGTGAGTGCGCGATCTGGGAAATAGGGTCATAACTATTGGATGTGTTAGCCGAGAAGCTAGGACGCACACTGCGCGTCCGTGAAGGAATTGTGTCCTTTGATTTAATGTGCAATCACTAAACACGGAATATGACAATTGATAAAGTTATTTAGTTCGATTATTTTAGGAGTCGTAATGCTTTGCTAGAAGCCAACTACAATTAATGGGGTTAAGTGGTTTAAGTCCATAGATATTATAAACGGGTAGGGCCGGTGTTATTCGAGTCGAACGAGCCGAGTACCCGAGTGCTCATGTTCGGCTTGTTTTTTATCGAATCGAGCGTGATTTTTTTTCGAGCCTAGAACCCTGTTTGTATTCGGCTCGCGAGCTGTGTAAGGAGCTCGAGCTCGTTTAGCTCGTTTTTGTTCGAGCCGAGCTCGAGCTCGTTCGAACTCGCCGATCTATTTACATGAGAGAATATGATAGAATGAAATTTCATTAGATCTGTCTTGATATCTAAAAGAAGAAGTTCAACTTCCCACGGGCATTGACTTTTGTTTTTCAAGTGATTTATTATTATTAATGAATCACCTTTAACATGAAGATGTGTGATACCGAGTTTTAATGCCTTTTGGATACCAATCTTTAAAGCACTGCATTCTGCTTGTAAAGGGGATAGACAACCAAGGCTTGCCGAGCCTAAGGTTGTGACTTGTCCCATATGGTTTCGAATTACGTAGCCTGCAGAGTTGACTCCACTAGACTGCAGAGCTGACTCCACCAGACCAAGTAGATCCATTAAAGTTGAGTTTCTGAAACTGTGAATTTGGTTTTTTTCATTTAGATATATTTGTCGTTGCGTTCTGTTTTTACCCCTTTACATGTTTGTGTTTTATCCCCAAAAAAATGTTTTGTTATCTAAAGATGCTAAAAATGGTGAGCAGAGTGGATGTTTCTACATGTGCTCCTTGTCTGACTGACCTACACACTTTGAGTGAATTTAGACTTATATACATAATCCCTAATAATGTTTTCATTAGGGCGATTAACACGATACAAACATGTGTAGAAAATCAAATTACTGGGCTACAAACAATTCGTTTCAGCCTATTGTTGTAACAACATCTTCGAGGGCAAGAAACAATCACAAACTCAAAATGCATGAAACTACTATTCCCTGCGTTCGGAAATATAAGTCCATTGACTTTTTGACACGCTTTTTAAGGAGTTAAAAACTATATAAAATAATAATTTTTTAATTAAATTTTTTACATAACTATATACTTATTAGTAATATATATAAGACTGTAAAAAAATTAATAAAAAAAATACTCCCTCCGATTTTTAATATAAGGCATTGAGATTTTGTGCACGCAGTTTAAGGAGCTTAAAACTATATAAAATATTAATGTTTTTAATTATTATTTTTTACATTATAATTATATTGTAAAAAATAATAATTAAACATTAATATTTTATATAATTTTAAGCTCCTTAAACTACGTACACAAAATCTCAATGCCTTATATTTCCAATCGGAGGAAGTATTAATTTACATAGTTTTTAACTTTTTAAAAAACGTGTCAAACCGTCAATGGAGTTATATTTCCGAACGGAGAAAGTATTAATTTATATATCAAATTTCTCCCCCTAAACTACTATTAATGCAGCAGATATAGCAAATTTCCCCTCCCTAAAGCCACTCCTAATAAAAAAAATTGAAATATAACCTCCACTATAACTCCAAATCCTCCTATATCTTAAAGCTGAGTAATTTCCAGGCCTCTCACACTATCCACGTGGAGCCTTCTTTGATTTTTTTTCTTCCCCTTTTTGCCCTTTATTTTCTATTTCTCTCTTCTCTATCCGCTCTCTCTCCCACGACCTCTCTCGATCAGACGGTTTTCTGCCTTTCTCAAACCGCTTATCCCTCATCTCTTCGATCTCTCGGATCTCTCAGATGCTCGGTGATCCTCTCTATCGGCTGCAAGCGCCGAAGGCCGTTGTTGGAGTTGCCGGCGATGATGGTGGACCGGCGGACAGGAGCATCGCCGGTCGAGTCGACCTAGGGTTTTCGTCAATTGAAGGTTTTTTTTTTCTCTTCCTTTCTCTTCAAATACCGTTTACCTTGCACTTCAGATTCACCATTGCTCATCAATCCAGCTACCACCTGAGGTAATCCCAGTACTTCAACGTTTGTGGCGCTAAAACCCCAATTCTAACCCTCAAGGACTTCTCCTCTATCAAGTAAGTACCCCTTATTCGGCATAGCTTTTTATTGTAATTCTTGATTCGAATTGACGGAATGTTAAATTAGTTCTGTAATGTGATGTTTGGGTGATTGTTTTTTCTGCATATGATGTCCGTTCTTTATTGCCCATGTTAATGGTAGTGGGAAGTATCTAAAATCCCAAAATTTTCAATTTTACATGTGCTACTTAAAATTATGATCTTGAAGAATTCAGGCGGTTGCATTGATTCCCCTTATCATTGTGTTGCATTGGAGTTGAAATGATAAGTAATAAAGGTGAAATCTTTTGTGTTGAAACAATGGTTGAAGTGGAACTGTGGAGGACAGTGAGTAGTATGAATTGTATGTATTTGTTAGGAAGGGTTCATTTACTGGTGAATATGAGAATGTGGGTGGTTAGGATTTAGAATTTGGAATTGGAGAAATTCATCGGGTTGCTGGGTTTTGGTGGATTACATGGCAATTTATGATAGTTTTAGTGTACATTTTAGTTTGAATTAACACATAACATACCATATTTTATGTGTTAATTCAAACTAAAATGTGCACCAAAACTTTTAAAGACAAATTGTGTCATGTAATCTTTAGTTTTAGCATAATGTTCATGTAAAATGGATCATAGTAATAGTAGTATTCTATTTGTGTGAGGAAAAAGAAATGATCTTCAAGAATAATGAGTGTACTAGGGCAAGCAGGACAGAGTATGTCAGAGGAGATGATGCATTAAGTTTTGCCTATCTTCCAGGTCTTGCCTTTACCTTCTTTTTGCAACCTGGAAGGGAAAAGCATCAAGGTTTTTCATGTTTTTTTTGCACTGTGATTGATCTATAGTTAGCTTGCTTTTTCAATGTGGCACATGCTTTTTCTGTGTAAACATTTTGGATTGTTTTTGTCAGGGGAGTGGGAAAATGGATCCTTAAACTAATGCAAGGATTTTTCATTGATAATAATCACGATGCTGCTGTGGATGCTGATTTGGCACAAAAGGGTAAGAAATCCAAAGGATCTAGGCGTTATATGCCCCAAAAGAATTTCGTGGCATATGCTTTGCTAATTACCTTGTATAGGTATGGACTGTCTAATGTCTCTATGAAGCTCATTTACTCGGTTACTTTTGTGCTTGCTTTATTTTGAAGTATTTGAAGAATTCAGTTGGACTAGATCACCATCATTAAATGATTTCTACCACCACATATTCAATCAATTTGAATAATGAATCGAAAAGCCTTCATTTACCAGGGGGACTATGGAAGATTGTGAATTTATGCGGAATCAGGACCTCATTGATGCAGCTGAAGCAAGTGGGCTTTCCCGTGCTCCTATAGCGTAAGATAATACTCCTGAAAAAGCAACTTCTTTTTTCCTACTTTCTTGCAAAAGCTCTTTTATTGCTTTATTTTCATAGTTTGGTTTTTCATATAATCTACTCTCCTTTGACATCTTTTGATTTAAGATTGTGATATAACTCATGTAAGCATGGAAGAATTATAGTCATGTAACACTCATTTTAATTTCTGGTTTTCTTTGTGCTTAGGCCAGAAAAGGGAAAAGGTAAACCAGGGCAATTTGGCAGTTTTCCCAGGGAGTGGTATAGTGGATGGAGTTGCATGAAAACATTAGTAAGCAAAGGCCTGGTCGTGAAATCAAGTTGCCCTGCAAAGTATGCTATCCTTCTGTATTTATGATGTAGATATAAAGAAGTTTTTGCATCTATATTTTTTTTTAGTGAAAGCACAATCCTAACCTGATGGAAGAGAATCAAAGCTACACTTCAAAAAACAAAATATAGGATTGGTTTCCAAATATGCATGTTTTCAGGTGACAACTTTGTGATGCAACTGAAAAAACCCAGTCAAGCTTTTTCCAGAAACTGAATGTCCCACCTTTTCTATGACCTTTCCTATGTCTGTGCTAGCTTGTAGTCAAGCTTGGTCCATGCTCGATTAAGAAATGTTCATGTGTACTATGCAGATATATGTTGACAGAAGAAGGTCGTCAAGCTGCTCAAGATTGTTTGGCGAGATCTAATTTGACTGAATCTGTCCCAAAGTCAGACGTCCAACACAGAATTTCTGATTCAGAGAGAATAGTTGTAGTAGATTCAGAGATGGCTAGTGCTCATTCATTTGAGGAAATAGAATCACCAACTCTTGATAAGGTATGTTGTACTAGTAGATTCAGAGATGGCTGTATTGGTTTTAGCAGTTTTCCACTTGAGTATCTTGATAAGGTATGTTGTCAAATACTTTTGAGATTGTACTATCGAGGGTTGCCTTTTAGCTAAAAACTCAAGTTATTTGTTTGGATACTGTCAACATTCTGCTATCAGTGACACTACAATTTTAAAATTTGTTTCCTTTAGTAGTATATTTTACAGGTGGTCTCTTTTTAATGTTGACATTTCTCGGATTTTTAAAGTTAATTATTTTTCTTTAATGTTGACATCTCTCTGACTTTCTGTACCTTGTGTAGTTTACTGCTATGGGGTATGCAAAAGAAGAAATCTTCCATGCTTTTGCAGAAGTATCGAAAGCATCACCAAACCAGGAAACATCGTCTCTATGGCCTGCAGTTTTATGTTGCATATTCTAATTGGGTAAAAAAAAGGTCAAACAACTATATATAGTACTGTATGATTTAATAAGATATGGCATTTGCCTTTATGTGGCGTGGCTAAGTAGAAACCATTCCGGAATGGCCCAAAGGTCCCCGGATGACCGCTCTTTATTTACCAAATTCAAGGCGTAGCTAAGTAGTTGAAACCTGAATCTACAATCCATATTATCTGTTTTATTTTTATCATTTTTATTAAGATAGAAGGGTTATAGTGCATACATGACTTCATGTCCTCTTTATGATAAATATACTAAAAAAGGATTTTTCCTTTGAAAAACAAGATTGGTAGACCACTTTCTCCCTCTTTCTACACATATCCTCTATCAACAATTACACGTAATCATAGATAATTTATACGAGATTTGAACTTATATTATCTAAAACGCATTGATTAATATGATAACATCCGAAAAATAAGATAAGTATACTTAGATTAATTTTAAAAATCTCGTGCGTGACGCACGGGGTATAGGCTAGTTTAAAATGAAAAAATGCGCAATGAAACTACTAAATTTACATAGTAAGGAGGAGAAATTTCTTTTTTTAATCTTAATATGATTGGTGGCTCCTGGCTACTAACTATTAGAGTAAAATCCTCTTAATTTGAAAACACAGGCCCAAAAAATATCTAATATGTTGGGCCCATGGCCCATATTTTGGGTCCAGCCCAAAGTGAAGCTTTATGGCTTCTTATATAAGACAAAAGTAGACCTGAGTATACATGGGCTAACCCGTCCGACCCGTCCAACCCGCCCTGTAAAATATACGAGTTTGGTAAGGCAATTGGCCCAAGCGGGCGATAAGCCCGGCCCGGTTGGCCTATAGGGCCGGGCTTTGGCTAAGAGTTAAGCCCAAACGGGTCGGTAGGCCCGACCCGTTTATATATGTTACTTATATTAATTTTTATATATTTGTATTAAAATACTGCGGAGTATATATATTGTTTATATAATATCTAAACTTTTACATCTATTACTTTATACATATTAATAGTATTTACATAACATATAAATTAAGGAATACAATAGTACTCATAAATTATTTTTAAGATTTTTTCATTAAAACGAACCTACATAAAGATTGTAGTGTGTAATTTCACATTTGTGTAACTTGTATACATTTGTTTTGTATAAAATTTCAATCTTTTGGAACACTTCGCACATTTATTTAGTTTGAGATCAAACACAAAAATAATAAAATTTCAAATTTATTTGTAAATTCCGGACAAATAAATCTATCATATATAGAGCGATAAATTAGCAAAGATTTTGTCCAAATTTAGTCACTGAATCATGAAGAGCTTGAAACTAGCTGCAGCTAGTCAGCTAGTTGTAATTTGTAAATGAATGCAAAAGAGAGACAAAGTAGACAGTAGAGAGAGATGACATGAAATAAAGGTTCGTTGCGAATTTATTTCACATGTCTTCGATGCACGCAATGATGCGTGCTCTCCAAATTATATGCTCCATCCTATACCAAAATTCATTTTAACCTTTTTTGTTTTTGACTTATTTTCAAAACAAAGACTAAATTTAATTTTCTCTTTTTGAAGGCAAATTGCTATTTATTTATTTATTTATTTATTTTTAAGTATTTAACATTTATATAAATCTATAAATAATACAATTATAAATCTATATATTCCTAACTCCGTTCAACAATATAAGTCATTTTAGGTTTTGCACGTTTTTTAAGAACTAAAAAAAATAATAAAATATTAATTTTTTATCAATTTTTTTTAATAATTTGATACTTATTAATAAGAAGTATGAAATTGTTAAAAAATTTGATAAATAAATAAATATTTTACCATCTTTTTTAAGTTCTTAAAAAACGTGCAAAACCTAAAAGGACTTATATTGCTGAACGGAGGTAGTATATAGTTATGATTTTTAATTAAAAATAAAAGTTGTAGTATTGTAAAGATATTCAAGAGTTTTTCGATATGAATATAATATTTGACATATTTAAATTATCATTGCATAAATAATATTTTTAGAAAATGACATTAATCTTTTTTTTTCCTATAGATTCATCAAAATTATAATAAAAATAAATATTATGTTGCTTAATGTACTAAAGATAGAATCGAGTGACGGAAATGAGATGTGAAAGTTCTAAATTATATTAGTATTTATATGAAATTTAGCCTGCCAAAACTGGCATACGGTGGAAACAACAAAATTGTATAATAGGTCAAAAGAAAATATTATCTAGAATAATCTCTTTTGGTAGGCTATTTCCCCTAGCCATTATAACTTACGGGGAGTGTTTTTCTATCCTATATTTTACATTAAATTTTAGGAGTGTTTTGATTAGATCACTTCTTTTTTTTAAGATGTTTAAGTTACATTATTATAATTAATGCATTTGCTATCCTTGAATTGGTAAATAAAGAGCGGTCATTCCGGGGTTCGAACCGGGGACCTATGAATACTACCCACAAGTCCTTTTCGATAAGCCATTCGGAATGGTTAATCATTAATGCATTTGCTATCCAAACACACCTAAGAGGCATATTTTATTCGGGTGGCAAAGTCAAGAATTCGAGTCACAAAGCCAAGTCAATATCATATTTTATAAGCAAAAAGCTTAGAACCCATTTGATTTGAATTTTAAAAAGGCAAAAATTAAACAAATGTAGTATATTTATAGTTCAAGATACATCGCTAAAAAAATTAATCATTGTCATCTTCTTCCATCTATACTCACGTAATTATATACAAAATCTATTTTTATTCCGTTCACCTTACACGATCTTATACCAAACAAGCCCTTAAATTATTATGTACACCGTGAATATTTACCATCTCATATATAGATGTTAGACTTGTTGACATTATATATAAAAAAATTATACTATATAGTATATACACTTATATTGATGTGTTTATAAGCTCTTATTATGAAAAATTATGCTTTGAAATTTTGTAATAATTAAAAAAATTATTATTTTAGAAAAATATTTTTTGATATATATAGCTTTTTAAAAATTGAATCAAAATAACTCTAAATCATACCTGTCTAGGCGGTGAAGATCCTCTAGTCCACTTTTATAGTCCATTCTATAGCCCGTCTTTATTTACTGGTTAAAAGTAATTATAAAACTACCCTATTTATTAAGAAACATAATTAAATAATTCGGCAAATCCAATCAAGCAATACTGACTATATTATGGATCATAGAGTGTGGATTAGGTGATCTCAACCTCTGTCCGGGATATCATGTTATAAAAGGAGAGAGAAAGAAACATACTACCTCCGTCTCAAAATATAAATCGTTTGACTTTTTAATACGTTTTTAAAGAGCTAAAAATTCTATAAAATTTTAATTTTATTATTATTATTTTTAAATATCATACTTATTAATAATAAGTATAATACTCCGTATTAATTTAAAAATTAATATTTTATATACTATTTTTATTTTAAAAAAACGTTTCAAAAAGTTAAAATACGTGTATTTTTGAGACGAGAGAGTATTAAACTAGGCCATTAAAGCGCCATTTTCCAAAGTTGAGTATGGTAAACAAGTTCATTTATTTAAGTGCCCGATTTTTTTTCCATCTCAAATTGCTTTAAAAGTTCATTTTTAATCATAGAAAAAATCCCCAAAAAAAAGAATAAAAATAATCAGACAAGAAGCCGCTTTCGCCCTAAAAATTGATGATGATTGGAAAGTCTTCACCACCATTTTCCTTTTTTTTTTTATTTTCCTGAGAAAAAGAAAGAGATTAGATTTGGGGGAGAGAGAGAGCCCCCAATACCGTTCTGGCGTTCTCCTCTTTTTCTACGCTCTCTATCTTCTCGGCTTTCCCTCCTCCGATCTCACCTTCTTCGATCCGCCGCCTCCACATCCCCTCTCCGCCGCCCTTCCGCCGCTGTGCTGTTGCTCCGGCCCCCACAGCTCGAGACCTCTTCCTTTTTATCTTGTACAAGAGGATCGACGCCGGGAAATCTCGTTCTCCGCCGGTGGTGAGAAATCACAAATCAGTCGAGCTAGCATAGGGATTTCAGCGCGTAATCGATTTTACCTGCGTGCGTGGCTTGGATTCTCGTTGTCGAGCTAAGGATTCCTTTTGAGTTGATTTTTGTTGGATTAATTATTGAGGTAGCTGTGCTTTGTGATTTCTTTCATCATCGTCTGTGGTCATCCGCCCGACAGAGGAGGGGGCCAGCTGGTGGTTGACAGGGGAATTGACAAAAAGCAGATTGACTGGTAGCTAGGTGGAGAGAGAAAGAGAGATGGAGTGTTACAGTGTGCTGCATAATTGTTTTTTTTAGTGAGAGAAAGGAAAGAGGAATCGAAGTCCAAACCCTAGAAATTTAGAACTAGAGCTTTGTCTATTGAGTCGTTCTCCAGTAGAAATCGTTTAGGAATTCGGCAAACGAAGAAGGCGCATAGCTTTTCATGACAGTGGATTTGGGGATTTCATCGACGAAATCCATGTCCGGGTCCGGCGAAGCGAGTGTATCATCCACCGGCGACCAAACGCCGTCGCCCAATCCACCACCGAAAAAGAAGCGTAATCAGGCCGGAATGCCAGGTAAACGATTAATCAATTTTAGACAATATTTTTTCTTTGAGATTTTGGAGGATAGATTTTCAGCTGTGCATTTTGCGGTTGCCATAGATCCTAATGCGGAGGTCATAGCTCTGTCGCCCAAGACACTGATGGCGACGAACCGTTTCATCTGCGAAATCTGCAACAAAGGGTTTCAGAGAGATCAAAACCTCCAGCTCCATCGTCGGGGCCACAATTTACCATGGAAGCTGAGGCAGAGGTCAACCAAGGAAGTGAAGAAGAGAGTGTATGTATGCCCTGAGCCAACCTGTATCCACCATGATCCGTCCAGGGCACTTGGGGATTTGACGGGGATTAAGAAGCACTTTTGCAGAAAACACGGCGAGAAGAAGTATAAGTGCGAGAAATGCTCCAAAAATTACGCTGTTCAGTCGGATTGGAAGGCTCATAGCAAAATCTGCGGCACAAAGGAATACAAGTGCGATTGTGGGACTCTGTTTTCAAGGTCTTCTATAGCTGATTTCCCTTCACATGTTAGGGTTTTTGGTCATTCCTTTATTGGATTTTGGAGTCTGATTTGTTTTTCCTGTGGTGGTGCTCAGGAGGGATAGTTTCATCACCCATAGAGCCTTCTGTGATGCCCTGGCTGTAGAGGGTACAAAATCTCAGCCGCCGCCGCCACCTCCACCTGACAATACAATTGGAGACATGGAGGAAAAGGTTGAAGTGGCTTCCTCTCCTCTGCCACCGCCTCCTCCATCTTCTCACCCAATGCCTGCATCCCCAACTACTCCTGTGGTGTCCTCTATTTTGCCTATCCAAAATGCAGGTAGTCAATAACAGCATATAATTTGTCCAAAAATTGTGTAGGAAAAAGATTTTGGATGCTTAAGGATTGTCTGATTTGTTTCATTGTTTATGATAATCAGAGCCAAGATATAAAGTAGTAGCAGTGGACTATTAGTAAATTGTCTCCTTGTGGATATTAGATTTTAGCCTCTGCTGTTTCTGGTGTCTAGTGAATTGATCATATGACGCTAGCCTTTGATTGCAGAGTAAGAAAAATATAAGAAATTCTTGGTTGGTAAGCTGGATTGCTCTTACTGAAGCAACATTCAGTTTTTGTATCAGCTTATGAGTAGAAAAATACAGCACTCTCTGATGAGAAAGGAAAACATGATTATGATTGTCTGATTGTCCCTCTTTTTCCAAGACGGAAAAGGCATTTGCTTTCCACTCTTAAATTAAGAAAGCTAATTGAATGGCTATTTGATGATTGCTTGCCATTCATTGTTGTTTCAGACACAAAATTGCCAGAGTTCCCCACCAATGTTCTCAAGCCGTCTACTCTGGCTGTAGAAGAATCGCCAGCGATTGCACCAGGACTAAGTAGTGCCTGTAGCACAAGCAGCAGTTGTAGTTCCGGCAGTAGCACCAAGAATAGTGTATTTGCGAGTTTGTTTGCCTCTTCAACTGTATCTGGAAGTTCGCAGTCTCAAACTCCTGCTTTCTCTAACTTCATTCAAGCATTTTCTCAACCAGAAGGTCCTGCAGATCTTGCTCCACCCTCGTGCCTAGAGCCGATCTCTCTTGGCCTGTCGACTAGTCACTCATCCATCTTTGCCCCGCCAGTCCAAGAGAGAATACAGTTTCCACCACCACCAGCACAACCAGGAATGTTAGAAACTACACATCTTCAAAAGGCTGATCCCGCCCAAGATAGAAGACAATTTGCACCACCACCACCGCAGCCGGCAATGTCAGCAACAGCACTTCTTCAAAAGGCTGCAGCGATGGGTGCTACAGGCCTAGGAGGGTCGTTGCTGCTTGGACTCGGACTAGTATGTTCTTCCTCCCCATCATCATCAAGTCAACCCGCGAACTTGCCTTGGAATTCCCGGCAAGGTGATATAAAAAGCACTCCTATACCACCAGGACTTCATCTTGCCCTTCCGTGCGATGAAGGCTCTGGCTTGAAAGAACTGATGATGGGAAGCTCTCCTGGGTATGGCCCAAAACACCAAACTCTCGATTTCCTTGGACTGGGGATGGCTGTTGGCGGAAGCCCCAATAGCAATCTCTCAGCACATGTCACTTCATTCGGTGGTGCCACCGCGCCAGTTTCATTTGGAAGTGGAGAATTCAGCAAGGACAATGGACGGAGCTTGTAATGCTGCTCTATCTCAGGTCAGCTACTTTTCTCATTGTACAGGAGATATCAGTTAGGCGTTTTCCCATTTGCATAAGGTTAAGAAAGGAAAGAACAACGATCTCCAAGATACAAATCGTTGCATTTGTTCCTATAATGGCTATTATCCTGAAGAACACACGATACAACATTTCCTATATAGCCAATTTGGCTCACCTTATTATATGGCATGTATCTTCCAAGCTTGTAACTCATTCAGTTAGTTACAATAGTTTCAAGGAAATAAACAAGACAAAGTCTGTAAAAATCAGTCCTTGAGCCAGCATTTTTTTTCTGGTTAATCAGGGGAACTTGTCTGTATTTTATATATGATGTGTTGTTGTTAGCATAAGAGCAGAACAATGGACCTAGCAAGGATGGATTTTTCTTGTTTGTTTACACCTTACAATGCAGAAGGTGAAAAATGAAATGATGGATCTTGATCCAGTGGAAGACTAGAAGTTGACGAGAAGCTCAGCCCGCACGCTGACACAGCGTGACTTGGATAGTAGCAAAGCTCGGTACAGTGGTACGTTGTCTCCTCCTTTCTTTTGAAGTTTATGCGAAACGCAACAATGTCTGATAGCGATGTGCTTACTAGGCAGAAAAGGGTAGGGTTAGGTTGATGTTTACTACTCTGGTTGTAGTGATTTAATGGTATCCATTGTTAATGTCATAGCAATACAAATTTGACATTGCACCAATGTTTGGTCGCATTCCAGAGTGGCTGAAACAATAAAGATGGCCCTTTTGCTAAAGTTGTTTGTCAATTTCCGGCCCTTTTATGTTTTTATCATTGAGATTGTGGTCTATTTCTTTCACTTGAAAGTTCCAACTTCTAGCTTTTGTATATGCATTACTATTAAGGAAAACTTGTGATATAGATCCCTGTTATTATTATGTCGTCATGCTATCCCAGTGAATTGAAAGTATGGAATAATGATAAATAGATTAACCGCTACTCGAAGTTTGATTTTTATGCACGTATTTTAAAGAGTAAAAAACTTTATAGTTCAATACTCTGTACTTATCAACGAGCGGAAGTGTGAGATAACACATGACTATTGTCTAATCTTTATATTTGAACTCGATCAAAAGTCGCAAAGTTTCAATCACACATCTATAGTTTCAATTCACACATCTATAGTCCCTCTAAAAGCAAATAACTTCAACAACTAGATTACAAAATACATACATAAATACACATATAGATGGTAACCAGGATGCTTTTTAATGGTGATTTTTTCCTTTCCCCTTTCTTGAAAAAGAGTGTTGTTTTCTTATGTTCTTTTTTGTCATAAATAGAAAGTTGTGACATATTTTCACCAATATTAGAAAAAGTATGTTTTCTTTCACTCTCATCTCATTGGAAATACAATCCACTTTGTGGAGGAGAAGTAAACAATAGAAACTTGCTTAAATAAGAGTTACTTACCTACTAAGAAGATCTAAGAAAGCCACTTGTAGGCTAGTTGAGACCTGAGAGCATCAACTTAATTTTGGATCTCCCTTGCAACTTTTTAATCTCTATTTTAAGCAATCAATTATGAACCAGCTTTGTTATGCTTAAATGCACTTTTGGAGAGTAATCCAAATTTACTACTTGGACATGAGTTGTTGTTTGTAAGTGACATTTGTATAGCTGAACATTAAATGATAATTTGCATATTTTGTCACCCTGTTCTATCCTTAGAGCATCCCCAACAGGTTCTCTAAAAAATCTCTAAAATAGAAAACAAAATAACAAAATCTCTACAAAATTTACACCACAACTCCAACAGATTCTCTATTTATTATACACTATAATAGATGCATAACTTCATAATTTAATAAATAAAATTCCAATAACTTCATTAAATCAATAGACAACCACCAATGAAAAAATAGGTAGGCATTGAAAGGGGTGAATGCATTAAATTTTACAGATTCTAACTCTTCCTCTAAATTTAAAGATTGTTTCCCTCTCTCCATCCATTTCTCTATTTTAGAGATGAGTTTAGAGAAGCTGTTGAGGAGAAAAAATGGTTTTTTCTCTAAAATTTCTCATTTTCTCTATTTTAGAGAAGCTGTTGGGCTTGCTCTTATGCCCTTCAACGACTCAACTTATATGAATCTAATTTAAAATTTTGCTAATGCATTTTAATTAAGGATATATTTTTTTCTAAGATGGGAATCTTATCTTATATATATATAGAGTATAGATCAAATGTACTCAACTCTTAGAATGTATCATGTGAACAAATCCTAACCATTAATTTGGAGGAATTGGACGGCTGAGATTAATCCGCCATTTATTGAAAAATAAAAATAGAAAAATCACACCCTCATTTCAATAAAAGCGCGTGCACCAACAATCTACCCTTTTCAGTTTCAACCCTAAAGCATAGAGAAAGAGAAGGGGATACGATCGGGCCGCCGGCTGGACACAAGCGATTGAGACTCTGGCAAAAACGACGACGAGTCTCATACCGGCATTCGAAGGCGGAGACGTAAGGTGCGGAGAAGGCGGGCGACGACTGCGAAGGCGGCAAGGGCACATCCATTGCGAAGGGGCGACATCGATTGCGAAGGTGCAGGCGACTGTGAAGGCGGCGATTGCGAAGGTTCAGGCGATTGCGAAGGCGGCGAGGGCACATCAGTTGGCAGCGGAATCAATTGCGAGGGCGGCGAGGGCGGTTAAGAAAAGGTCGAAGATGGTGCGAACGTGTCGATTGCGAAGGTTGCCGGCGTTCTAAGCCCGGTTTTGAAGGAGGCGAAGGCATTGATTGTAGGAGGAGGCCTGGGTTGTGGACAAGTTGAGACATCCGAGCCTTGTAAATTTGATTGCGTATTGCTGTGATGGAGATGATAGATTCCACCGTATGAGCCTCTTTTCCTTTAATTCAAGTTTTGTTCCTTGCTTATCTATGGGGATCATAATTGGAGCTTCTCGCAAGATTATTTTGGCTGGGAAATTGGACTTCATAATGTCCAGTTCTTTGGGTGGGGATAATTGGAAATTGTTTCATCTTGAAGACAATCAAGTTATATCATCGAATAATCAAGCGATACCGTTGAATAATCAAACGATACCATCGTTTTTGTTTGCAATTGTTTGATTTAATTGCTCGATTGAAAGACATATTCGGGGAGAAGGCCGAATTATTCATATCTATGGATCGATTTTGTGATTTTGTGCTTCATGATTTGTTCTTTTTATTTGACCGTCATATGAATTAAAAATGCATCGATACTATCAAATAATCATGCGATACCATCAAATAATCATGTGATACCATCGAATAATTTTAGTTATACTACTGTAACATCATCGAATAAACAAGTTATACTATCGAATAATAAAGCGATACCATCGAATAATCAAGCGATACAATCGAATAATCCTAATATACCATCGCACAATTCGTCGATACGATCGAATAATCCATATATATCATCGAATAATTTAAAGAGAGTACACTACACACGCCCCCAATCCAGCAAGTGGGCAAAAAAAAAAGATGTAGGCCCCACTAGTTTTTAATTTAAAAAAAAAACTAAAATTGCCTATTAATCTCATCCATCCATGATCCATTTCATTTAATCAATGGCCCAGATGTGTTCACATAATACACAATAAGCCATGAGTACCCTTGAACCATCCCTTATATAATATATATATATATATATATATATATATATATATATATATATATATATATATATATATATATATATATATATATATATATATATATATATATATATATATATATATATATATATATATATATATATATCCTTAGGGAATAGCATAGAAAAACACACACACAAAAAAAATCACCCCTATTCTTAGACCATTTCTAAAATATTTTTTAAAATATCTCTAAAATAGAGAAACAAAAGACATAGTTTTTAAATTATTTTAGATATCATATCCAAAAATTTAGATTTGAATACTATTGCCTAATCAAAATTAAAAGAGGGAAAAAAAAATAATATCCAATGCAGATCTTTTATTTGTAACTTTCTATTTCCATATATGCAGATATGGTGGCCAACAAGTATTTTACTACATTTTTAAGCTTGATACGGAGTATGCTATTTTAGCTTAATTTGCACTTTCCCCATAAAGATATGATCTCGTTTTAATTTGTTGAATATTCCTTGCTTCTAATCTAAAGTAGTCGGCATTTGCTTTATTTAAAACCACCATGGATAATCTTGTATCATTATTGTTAAAATAAAATAGCAATTGAAAACTCAAAAGGTATGAAAAAAATACTGTTTAAATGTAAATATTTTTGTTTACAAAAATTTATGATAAAATAACCTCTAGATGAAAATAAAAATAAAAATATTTTCATATTTCCCCGTAATATTTAAACCGTTTAGATAAAAAAACTTTGTGATACAATATTTATTCTTGTAGACACAATTACTGTTCAATTTTTTTAATTTTATTATTTTGATGAATTCGTAGTACGGATTAGTAATAAGTTTTTAATAAATAGTGGACCTTTTTCTCTCTCCCGTTTAAATTTTTTATCACAATTTTTTAAGAAAATAAAATTATACTCCCTCCGTCCAATAATACATGGGTTTTTAGAGGTAAATTTTTGTCCAATAATAGATGGACTTTTATGTTTTCTAGGTAGAAAGTTGTAATGATTTGTATTGGTTTGTGTGTTGTTGAATTTTTAAAATAATTTGAATGGTTAAAATGTGTAGTGGGTGTTAAAAAAATAATAAAAGCTATGAAAAAGTTAGTGGAATGATGATGTTTTTTTAAAAGTAAAGTGTTTTATTAAAACTTGTGCAAAAGGCTAAAAACCCATGTATTATACTCCCTCCGTATCGCAATACTTGTTGTTTTAGCTCTATGCACGCTTATTAACAAAACCTATATTTACTTTACTTTTATAAGTTAAAACACTTAAAAGCAACAATTATTACCTATAAAAAGAGCAATCATTACCTATAAAAATAATAATTATAGCTAAAACAACAAGTTTTTTGATACACCTTTACTAGTCTAAAATAACAAGTATTGCGATACGGAGGGAGTACATAATATAAAATATTAATTTTTTAAATAATTTTAAAAATATATTCATGTTTTTTAAAATACAATAATGAGTATAATTTTTTTTTAAAAAATGAAAAAACATTTAATATAATTTTTAGCTTTTAAAAAATATGCAAAAAAGAGAGTTAAATAGACTAAAGGAATTTAAATACTCCAATTTTTTTTAGTGCTCGTTTGGCTAGGAATTAAAAAACACGGGAAGTAGAAAATCCCAGGAAGTATGGGAAAAATATGGGTTTGGTTGATAATTTTAAAATCGAAAAACCCAGGAATTCTACTTTATGGGAAGTTAAATTCCTCAATTTGAAGGAAGTTCTCCTACCTAATTCTCCTAAGTAAGGGTTCGTTTGGTTCATTGTGGGAATTGAAATTTCTGTGAAGTTACTTTATGTGAATTGAATTTCCGGGAAGTCCAATTGATGGAAATTGTGAAAATATGTTTGATTAATTTTTTTTATTTTAGAGGATTAAAAGGGGAATTTGAAATTTCTAATTACAAAATGGTGGAAGTTGAACTTACCTAGGGTGAACTAGGTAAGTGAACTACCTAGGGTGAACTAGGTAAGTGAACTTCCTCATTTTGGGGGAATTCAACTTCCCAGGAAGTTGAATTCCTACGTTTTTTAATTTCAGAAATACAAACCAAACACATGAACTTCTCCTACTTCCTAGGAAGTCCTACTTCCTGGGTTTTTCGGAGTCCAACCAAACGAGCTCTAAATTCAATTTTACCCTTTTTAATTTGAAAATTTTAATTTCTTCATTTAATTCTCTAGAATAAAAAAAAATCATCCAAACGTATTTTCATAATTCCCATAATTCCCATGAATTGAGCTTGATTGAAATTCAATTCTCATGAATTAAATTCCTTGGAATTCAACATCAAACCAAACGATTAGATTCTACTATTTTTTTTTTTGTTAAGATGAAAAAATCAAGTACATGGTGACGTTTAAGTACATGATTATATTTAATTTAGCAATGTGACATTAATCCATATTTTTCCACACGCGTGAGAGACAGAAATTAGTGACGAAGGCAAGGCTACGAGTAAAATAAATTTATTGATAAGCTTCCGCCTGAGATTTTTTTTAAAAAAGAATTATTTTTTGATCCGAAATGAATTATTGGAGCGCTGACATTAGAACATGGGAAGTGTTCACTTCACCCTTAATGCCACGTATTCATTATCATAAATGTCTCTATTTCTTTATTATTTTAATTTATTTATTACTGGTACTGTATGTATTTTTTTGTTTCTTCCAAGCCAGATAAAGATTAAACTTCACTTAATAGAAAAAAAAAAGGAAAATAAAATAAAAGAAAACGGAGGAGATTAGATTTGAGGAGAAAACCGCAGCCCGAGAAACCAAAAGACTTTTCCCATCCACCGTCTCTCCTCTCTTTCCTCGCTCCCCATTTCCGATCTCTTTCTCCGATCCACCGCCTCCGAAAGCCCCTCTCCACCGCTCTCCCGCCACCGCGCAGTTGCTCCGGCCTCCCGTTACGGTAACTCCTGTCTTGTAGAAGCGATTCAATCGTCGCCGGAAAAGCTCTTCCTCCGCCGGTTGCGCGGAAGGAGAAATCTAACCTAGCATTGACCTTCCGCCGCCTTATATCGATTCTCCCGGCGTGCTTGGCTTGGATTCTCGCAGTACTTTCTTTTGATGGCCGTGATTTGGTCTCTTTTGGATTAGTTAATGGAGTAGCTGTGCTTTGTGATATCTCTCATCATCATCATCATCTTTGTTCTTATGGTAAGACAGTGCAGGGGGCCAGCTGGTGGTTGACAGGGAAATTAACAAATATCATAAAGCAGATTGACTGGTAGCTAGGTGGAGAGAGAGATATGCCTATGGAGTGTTACAGTGAGTGTCCTGTATAATTCCTTTTTAGTGAGAGAAAGGAAAGGAGTATAGACTATAGAAGTACAAACCCTAGAATTTTACAGCACTTGAGCTTCTCTATCATTGATTGAGCCGTTCGCCAGTAGATATCGATTTTAATGACAGTGGATTTGGAAAATTCATCGCCGAAAATCATGTCCAATTCCGGCGAAGCGAGTGTATCCTCCACCGGCGATCAACCGCCAACGCCCAATCCGCCTCCGAAGAAGAAGCGTAATCAGCCAGGAATGCCAGGTAAGCGATTTCATCCTTTCCAGATAATTGCTTTAATCGAGTTTCATCTAGTGAAAAAGAGGAAAAAATCCTAGCTGTGCATTTTGCGGTTGTGGTAGATCCGGATGCGGAGGTTGTAGCTCTGTCACCGAAGACGCTGATGGCGACGAACCGTTTCGTTTGCGAAATCTGCAACAAAGGGTTTCAGAGGGATCAAAACCTCCAGCTCCATCGCAGGGGCCACAATCTGCCATGGAAGCTGCGACAGAGGTCAACCAAGGAAGTGAAGAGGAAGGTGTATGTCTGCCCGGAGCCGACCTGTGTCCACCATGATCCTACCAGGGCGCTGGGGGATTTGACGGGGATTAAGAAGCACTTTTGCAGAAAGCACGGCGAGAAGAAGTTCAAGTGTGACAAGTGCTCCAAGAAGTACGCCGTTCAATCGGATTGGAAGGCTCATGGCAAAGTCTGTGGCACAAAAGAGTACAAGTGCGACTGTGGGACTTTGTTTTCAAGGTCTTTTTTCTGCTGATTTGCCTATTTTTTAGGGGTTTTGGTGACTCTTTCATTGGATTTTGGTGTTTGAATTTGTATTTTCTTGTGGTGGTTGTCTCAGGAGGGATAGTTTTGTCACCCATAGAGCTTTCTGCGATGCTTTGGCTGAAGAGAATACGAAATCTCAGCCGCAACCACCCCCACCGCCACCGCCTTCTGATAATACCGATATAGACATGGCGGAAAAGATTGAAGTGGCTTCTTCCCCACTGGCACAAGCACAACCACCGCCATCTACTCCTTTGACACCAATTTCGCCGGATACACCCGTGATATCGTCTATTTTGCCTCTCGAAAATGCAGGTAATGCTGAAACAGCATATGATTTGCCAAAAAATTGTTATGAATTTGGATGATAGGAGCCATAAATTAATCTTGGTAATTTGTCTCTTTGTGGATATTGGATTTTATCCTCTTGTTCTGTAGAGTCATACAAATACATGAAAGTCTCTAGTTAGGTAAGTTGGGTTTTTCTTTTTATGGAAAGAACATTCAGTTTCTGACTTGGCTTATATTTGATATAAAAACGAGATCTATTGACTTAAGTAGAGTTAGGTTATGGAGTAAGTAAACTACATTCTTTGATGAGAAAGGAAAACATTTATTGATTGTCTCCCTATTGTCATTAGGAAGAAAGGCAGTTGCTCTCTGCCTTCGGACCAACAAGCTATTGGAATGACCTTGTGATGTTTGCTTGTTTTTGTTGTTTCAGACACGAAATTGCCGGAACCCTCCACCAATTTTGTGGAGATGTCTCCTCCGGCTGTAGAAGAGTCAACAGCCATATCACCTGGATTAAGCAATGGCTGTAGCACCAGCAATAGTGGTAGTTCCAGCAGCGGTAACACAAGCAGTGTATTTGCGAGTCTGTTTGCGTCTTCAACTGTATCTGGGAACTTGCAATCTCAAACTCCTGTTTTCTCCAATTTCATTCAAGCGATTGCTCAGCCAGTGCCGCCTGTGGATGTTACTCCGCCCTCATGTATGGAACCGATTTCTCTCTGCCTGTCAACAAGTCACTCTATCTTTGCACAACCAGCCCAAGAGAGAAGACAGTTTGCACCACTAGCACCACCAACGCAGCCAGCAATGTCAGCAACAGCACTTCTGCAAAAGGCCGCTCAGATGGGCACAACGGCCCGAGGAGGGTCTTTGCTCCTTGGACTCGGGCCGGTTTCCTCTTCTCCGTCATCATCAGGTCAACTAGAGAACTTTCCCTGGAATACCCGGCAAGTTGACATGGAGAGCACCTCAAGACCAGGGCTTCGTCTTGCCCTTCCATGTGACGAAGGCTCTGGCTTGAAGGAACTGATGATGGGAAGCTCTCCTGGTTACGGCCCAAAGCACCCAACTGTCGATTTTCTTGGACTGGGAATGGCTGTTGGCGGAAGCCCCAATAGCAATCTCTCACCACTTTTCTCATCTATTGGCAGCGGCATTGATATGACCGCAGCTGCAGCCACAGCTTCATTTAGACTCGGAGACTATGCCTGCAAGGACAATGGACGGAGCTTGTGATGCCGATAGAGACTGCCTAAGAATGTTTCATTGTGCTCCATCCACCTCAGGTCAGCTACTACTCTCATTGTACAGCCTCTACGCTTTAAAAAAAAATTGAGAGTAAAATCATCCCTAAGATATGAATTGTTTGTTGCTTTTGTGCCTTATAATGTTTGCATCCTGGAGAAAAAAAGAGCTGTGAAACAGCATTTTCTATATAGGTAGTTTATCTCTCTTTTTTGATGGCATGTATGTTGTAATCTTGTAATTCAATTAGATATAATAATAGTTTTCGAGTGAAAAACAAGACAAGAGCCCCCAAAAATATGCAAGCTAGGAATAGTTTAGCTCCTTTTTTTTTTTACCCTTTTTCTATACTGTAGTAATATTAGTAGGTTCATGTGAGGAATGTGCTTGAGGCACTTATTTGTGTTGATTAAGTACTTGCATTGGATAGGTTCGGTTTAGGCATATCCTGTGATTTATCTCTGTTGTAGTGCCTGAAAGACGGTCTAGTTGTAAGGGCGGGTACCGCTTGTTTACAGTAGTACAAAACAAAAGGTAGAAAATGGTTGGGGTGAAAATGAAGGATGTATCCTTATCCATTGAAGGACTGAAATAGACAAGAGGCCTCAAGTGCACATGTCTTCCTTATCATCAGAGCGTCCTTTAAATTTCGCTGCTGGAGTCCAACAGTTGTGTTAATGTCTTGTGCTTGCCAGTCGGGTTTTTAGCCCCACCTGAAAGATTACAAGAACGCGACTCAATTGAATGCGAAGCGGGACAGTGGAACCCATCTTTTTCGTTTGTGCGAGTTCTTGTCGTTCCCAAATCCGTCCAAAATGTCGGGGTAGGTAGGGTTGTATCATTTGTTTTGATGTTTACTAGTTTCTAGCGATCATTGATATCCACTGTTGATGCCATTTTAGTACCACAATCGGCAATTTGGCATTGCTCCAATGTACTACTCGGTACCATTCCGGATTTGCTCGTTTGAGAACTACGATCTTCGGGACAGAGACTCATGGAGAGTCCAATTGCCCAACTTGTGTTTTCCGTACCCTTTATGGCTGAGAGCTGGAAACCTTAAACACAACCCTTTTTTGCAAAAGCTGCTTTGCTTCCAAATCTCATTGTTGTTTTTCTGCAGTCAAAGATATCACTGAGATTATCATCTCTTTCTTCTCTTTATGTGTAAAGTGTACAACAACCTTTCTCCTATGCCTGTCAAGAACTCGTCTTTTTTGTTGGGGGACATCATTACATTAACCATATCGGGAAACAGTGGCACTTAGATCAATTCAAAGGCTACATCCACATGAAAATCCATACTGTTTCAAGTGCGAATACCTGGGCACGATCACTCATCTCCTTACTCCTTCCAGTCGGCCTTAAGACGTCACACCAGTGTTCCACTGAACCTGATTGCCTAGCAATACAAAAGTGCTGCCAAATAGCATTGCACACTCCCATGGAGAATATGGACAATCAAAGAATAGATGCTCATGAGTTTCTAGTGCATCTTCGCAAAATCGACACACCAGATGCAATTCAAGGTATAACAAATGATCAAAAGTAGAGACCCTACCTTGAATAGCCAACCATAAATGAAAGTGTGCTTAGGAGTACCTCCTTTCGCCCAAATCACTTAGTTCCATGACACTCAATCCCCATGAGGGCGAAGACAATCATATGCATTTGCGACACAAAATCTTCCCTTGTGCACCCAACCCTTAAGAAGATCAATCGGGTCATATATCCCTTCTCCAAACCAACCCACACACTCCCAAACGCCCACTAGAGCCTTGACAAGAGGTGAATCATACCACTTCATCGTCCAATCACTAGGCTCATCCACCATAAGATACCTACGATGAACCCTATACTTGTGCCTTTTCTGCATCCCGATAGGGAACGTCTACTTATTAACATGGAGCCTATCATGGCGCTACGAATAAGATGTCAGATGGTGCGTTGAAAAGGCTAGTTCTTTTGTTTTCGATTTAATCATATAAGTTTCTTTGTTGTTACACAATTATCAATTGGGTATTTAGTTTTTAAGAATTTGAACTCGGATATCTAATTAAGGAGGAGAGTATCATACCTAACTCATCTTAATGCCTTCGGTTTTGGTGGTTCTTTCTACAATGTCTTTAAATTGATGACGTTGCTTTGTTAAGTTTAAAGTTGATCGGGTGCTTTCTACCCAAAGTAAGTGGTTTATTTACAGGTTCAATCTTATCATTAAGTGTCCACATGGGCCACTGGGCCTAAAATCACTGTTTTAGATGTGGGCCTTGAACTTTTTTCATTATTGGGCCTAGTTTAAACATCTGCTTCAATCCTTAAAATTTTCTTCTTTTTTTGAGCGCCAATCCTTCAAATTTTCAAGCCAGCAACATTTGTGTAAGTTTAATGTTTTTTTATATTTTTTTTTGGATCGAGGTAAAAATTTGAGTAGTATCAAATCTTATTAACCCATTACTAAATACTTCATCTGTTCTACAAAACATTTTGTTTACTATTTACGCATGTTTTTTTAGGAGGATAACAACTATATAAACTATTTATTTTTTATAAATTTTTGTAGTTACTATTAACAAGCACGAAATTGTTAAAAAAAATGAATATTTTATATAGTTTTATCATCTAAAAAAAGCATACATGAATAGTAAACGACATGTTTTGCCGAACAGGGGAAGTAATATTATTTCGGATATGATTGAGGAGATCTGGACGGGAAATAATTGACCCAGAGAATTGCGAAAGACGGAGATGTACCACTTTGTCTATCATGTGATTGACTTTATGAAACATGTGGGTGAAGGAGACGATTTTAAATGTCTAGAGCAGGTGAAGAGTGTTAGCGAGCACCATCGTGATTTCTTACGGACAATTTTAAATCCTTTTAACAAAGTTGATGATCGTCAAACTATCCTCTTCGATCTCAATCTACAACAACCCCAACTATAACACTATCGTCAACCTGATCCTATAAATTTATATTTGTTATATGATAGGGAGCCGGGGATCTATTATTTCAAATTTGAGTAAAAAAAAACACACACATGATTTTAAGAAATGCATTAATTTTATTCATAAAAAGAAATACTTTCTTTCTTTTATTTCTTTTCATCTTCATGAAATAAAGAGTTCACTTTGCAGGAGTTGAAAAAACACTCAAAACTTTTATTCAAGAAAGAGTTACTTTCACTTTTTCTTCTTTTTCAAAAGAACAAAGTCTATGAAAAACACTTGCAATATATAGCTGAAAGCTTCGGTACGTAAGTCCTTTTTCCCTTGTTAAAATTGTCTGAATATTATGTCCAGAAAAGTTAATAATATATATATATATATATATATATATATATATATATATATATATATATATATTTATCTATTGATTATATGTTAGAAATGGATTTTCATGTATAAGCTTTAAGATCTATTTTTATAGTCTTTTCAAAGCGCTATGATCAATAAAGCTTTTCATGAGTTATAAATAAACAATTTCGCAAAACTTTATATAGTTTGTCATTTTAACAATATTTTACTCATTTAATATATTCGTCGATTTTTATTAAAAAAAATTATAAATTCTAATCTTAAAATAGATTAATACATACGTCGAATATATATGTTAAGTGTTTCAACAAACTTTAGAGAAAGAGAAAAAACAAAGGTCAAGATAGGAAATTTATTGAAGTTCTTAATTTAAATAGATGCGAGGAAGAAGAAAAAAAGGCATCCTCCTATCTATACGTTACGTTAGAATAGTAAGAGTTGATATTGATAATAAGATAGGGTATTGACTATTGAGTGAATCAATACGCTACATTTATATGTCTACGATTTGAAATGTGTTTGTTAATTTATAGTTAAGTACTAAAACTTCATATGATTTGAACTCAAAGTATTAGATACTCAACCAAAATTTATCTGAATATGTTCGACTCAAACCCAACTCCATACATATGTATAACCTTATTTCACAGCAAAAATTGACATGATTTGAAAAATCGATCTAACCCAAAGTCGATTGATTTGAATTTGAAACAGAAAAATCTACACTTTTAATTAACTTGATATCTGTCTTCAAATATTCCAAATGAAAATTTAATTTTCGGATTTTTCGCCTGGTGCCCTCGGGGTATGGATAGATTCGCGAGGTGTACGAAAGTTTAGTATATTCCGCAAAATACCCCTGAGGTTTTTATTTTTTTCGCGAAATGCTCCTCCGTTATCTCAGTTATATTTTTTGTCAAATTAAAAATAAAATAACTAGAAAATGCAAAGCTCCTTTCCTGGGCACGCCGGCACTGGATGAAGGGGGCTGCAAACACCATTTGCAAATGAGAGACAGAGAGAGAGAGGGAGAGAGAAGGCCGACGAGGCGACGACGACTCAGATGGACTCGTTGCCGGTGGATCCACATATACAAGGAGAGAGAAGGCCGGCACCGACGGCTGCCCAAAAGGTAAGACTTGTTTCATTTTAAACTAGATTTGGAGATTTTTAGGGTTTTCATTTCAAATTGGGGGTTGGGTTTGGATTTACATTCTGTTTGGAAGGTGGGATTTGATGGGATTTTTATGAAGGGAAGTGAGGGGAAAATAAAATTGGTGTTTGGGTGGACAATCAAGGGGAAGGGAAGGGATTACAAAGGTGGATAACTGCTCAATTTGATGGGATTTCACACCCCATCAAAACGGTGGAATTTGATGGGAAAGTGAAATTCCTCCCCTTCCCTCCCATTCCTTTCTCTTTCCCAATTTCCCACCCCTTCCCTCCCCTAAAAAACCCAGGCACCAAACACACTGTTAGGGATCGATTATAGATTTGGAACTCACAAATAAGGGTTCTTCGAATTTAATAAGGGATGAATTTAATAGGCTTTGAACCAACAAATAGGGGATCTTCGAATTTAGGGTTTTTATTTCATCTCTGGGATGACTTATGGATTGTTGTTCATCTTCTTGTATCTGAATTCGCCCCCCTATGGAGTTTTGGGAATTTGCCTTATGAATTGAGTTCTTGTTTCACAAATTGCTTGGATTATTCGATCTCTGCATTTTTTCATCATTCTAATTTTGAAGCTAGATGGAATTAAAAGTCATTTGAGATAATCCTGCCATAGTATTGGCTTTAGAGAAATTGTGGAGAAAAACATAACAATGGGAGAAGTAGAGGCTATTGTCAAGGTGTATAAAGTGATTTTGATGTGGTATCACCTAGCATGTGTACTGTCTTTTTTGGTTCTCATGGTTTTGTCCAGCAGAAAATATGCTTCCTATATTTGGATGAAAATGTTTTTACATGATCTATCAAGTTTCACACTATTGTGCTTGCTTCTAATATGTAAAGATGTAGAGAAGGTAAAGAAATCAAACCTGTTTTCAGTTTTTACCTTGATGTATGCTTATTAATGGTGACTATAGGGGTCAGTGCAAGTTCTATGCGAAAGGGGGATGTGTCTGAAAGGGGAGTCTTGTGTCTTTACTCATGGCTTGATGATGGCTCCTCGGCCGACAAAGGTATTTGATCTTAATCCTCGTTTCGGTGTTTCTGCTGCCGATTTCTTATGCCCCTTCATGAAATTTGGTGCTCTTGCTGGTATAATTGAAAAGAACTTGGTGATCAAAGCATCAGAATTTAATTGAATCAGAAGAAGGAATAAGAATTTGGTGTGTCTTTACATAGCAGCTTCTTTAGTTTTCTAATCATTGCTGACACTATTGTGCTTGCTTCTAATATGCCTAAAGTATTTGAAACTTCAAGCCTTTTAGCTCAAATGGTAGAGCAATGTGCTTATGCACAAAGACGTGGGTTCGAATCCCACATAGGCTATCTAAAATTGTGAGACAAAGTGCATGATATTAGGTATTAGAAATTAGTTCACTTAATTGGTGACCTTGCAAGAAGCTTGTCCTATTCTCATTCAAATATGTTATTCTAGAGAGGTCACTACTTATTCTCTACTGGATATTCCATATTGTGGTAGCATTTTGAGTTGTAGCATGGAAAATCAGGTTGTGCAATGAGGCTTTGATGGAGCTGGTGGACGAGTTTAGCATGGTCAGCATCACTCCTCTCAACTTGAGCAAAGAGAGCAGCATCTAGTATATACTGTCATAGATTGACAACTCCATTCAGTATCTGAATTTTGAACTAGTAGATGTTTCATCCACTGGCTTCATGATGTTCTCTGATATCGGAATACTGTTTGGATTATCTTGTGATCTGTAATGGAATACATGGAAACCAAGTATCTGAATTTTGAACTAGCTTGAAACCCTTATTTAACTCATGAGAAGTGCTTGAAACCCTGTCAATTGGTTCTGTATCAGTATGATAAGGTGCATGTAAATCACTGTTTTATTCAATCTTTAAATCATCCTAAACTCGCCCTATATTCAATCTTTAAATCATCCTAAACTCGCCCTATATTCAATCTTTAAATCATCCTAAACTCGATTTGAGTCTTATAACAGCATAGGTCATCTCAAATTCCAAACATAAAGTCATGACAACAATAAGATGGCCTTGTTGGCTTGCTACAATTTCTAATGCATTTGTTGCCTATGTAGGATTCGAACCCACATATTGTGTCTGAGCACAATGCTCTACCGGTTGAGCTAATAGGCAAAAAATTCAAAGCAAAACGTTATAAATAGAAAACAACAAGCTTAAATTTACCAAGCATAAATTTAACTGCCATCAGTTCATCACAAATAATTGCTAAGTTAGCCAATGAAAAAGAGATGTGTACAAATTGAGATGGAAACAAGAGAAAGTGTAAAAAGTTTAGTGTCTAAATGATAATAAGTGATCAAGGCTAAAATAAATTGAATAGAGTAATTGCTATATTTTCCATTACAGTTATTATATTCTCCATCATTAAAAAAAAAACAAGTGAGTCTGTATACATGTGAAGAAATGGCCCTTGGTAGCAACCGCTTTTTCAGCCAAACCAAAAAAGGCTCAATTGCTGATCAAAGTATCAATTCTTAGAATGAAAACCAGTGAAATTATAAGCCAATGTTTAAACAAAAATCCCTACAGAAGCAACTGACATGTTTTTCCCTGGTTTTTTGAATATGCTACAGAATGAACTGTCAACACAAACCAAACAAATATCATTCCTAGAGATGCTACTAGATGAAAGAGCTTTTCGATTTTGGTTTTATAGTCTAGGAAATTCAAATATATCAACAATGTCTTTTAAGATTTGAGCAGATTGGTTAAGTTTCTGACAGACAATAACAACGCATCCAACAAAAGCAAAGTGGAATCTGTGCTAAGTGCCAGGAAAAAACCAAAGCCGATTCCAGCAACGACACAATTGAAAGAAAAAAAAACGGTAATTACATGAAGCTTCTGTTCAACTGATGCCAAATAATCAAGTGAGAGATGCAGCGAAAACCCCTAAAGAGAATGAAGGTGACTAGTTTCAACTTTCCCACAGTGCATTCTGATGGTGAAAAAAACCCCTAAAGCGAAGCTTATGTGGGACGCCCAGGAGGAGAGAAGATTCGAGCTTCTGTGTCGCCCAGAGCAGAGCTTCTGTGGCTCTAGACTCGAAGTTCCCGATGGCGTCGAGGGTCAGGTCTCTCCTTCCAGGTGGTGAGCCGAACAGAGGCGGCGTATCCTTTCTTTCTTTAACTCCGTTATAAAGTTTTCCATAAAAAAACAAGGGAGGGGCATTTCGCGAAAAAAATGAAAACCTCAGGGGTATTTCGCGAAATATACCTAACTTTTGTACACCTCGCGAATTTACCCATATCCCGAGGGCACCGGTCGAAAAATCCGTTTAGTTTTTTACATAAAAATTATTAATCCTTGCGCTTAATTCTGTTTTTATATTTAAACAAAAATAATAATGACAAAATTCATGTTTTGAGTTAAATAATACAATAAAATATTTTTTATATTAATATCATACTCATTATTAATAAGTATGAAATTATTTTAAATACTAATAAAATATTAAGGTTTTACTATTATTTTTTTTTAAAAAAACTGGAGTAGTATATATGTTATATGATATATCCTATTGCCTATTGGATACCCCTGGTACTGGATCCCCATCTGATAAAAAAAAAAAAAAAAAGGGGCCTCATTTTGATAAAGCCCTAAACCCTAGCTAAATAGCTAATACCATATATCCACATGCAAATTAAGATAAGAAATCAAATTGGAGCATCTAATAGCTTCCATAAGATTGTAGAGCTATGGCCATATTATATTGGTTTATTTTGAAAATCATATTCATGTGAATATATAGATCAATAATTTTAAACAAAATTTGCAAAGAATATCAGCCATTTTATGAGATGGCGATTTTTACATAGAGTGGCCTTGGGTATGTTTAGCACATGAAAACTCAAGGTTTTATTTTAGTCTAATTGCTTTTGTGGGGGAAATTTAATGATCGATTTAAACATAAACTTATAATTAAATATACAATGTTCATTTATATTCCGGAGAAAAAATAATTATATCAATTTGCCCTAATTTAAATTCAAAATTTTAACTTAACCTATGCTTCCAACCACTCGCCAATGCACAAGATAGTTCTCTTATTATTATTTTTAATATAAAGAGGGGATCGAGACGCACTTCACCGAAATTAAGACGCACCCAACACACGCACATTCTGGATGCGTTTTGGATGCGCGCGCAAGTCACCACCCTTTATAAATGACCTAAGTTAGCCTATTCATTTTCAATGGGATCTCCGATGCACATACGATTATACATGATGATGCCCAACTACAAATGCAACATATATATCACTATTCCCGAATGGTTAACCAAATCACCGAGATAACAACTATATTCAATCTGCTTATAAAATCAACATGAGAACAACTTCAGCTCCCAACCAATTAGTTGATCATTGTCAAATTCAAGACTTTAACAATGTCTCTAAATCCAAGTTGACTAGTTTAGCGGAGTATCTAAAGAGTCATCACCTTAACAGTCAAACAAACCTTTCTTCTCTTTGTGATCACCACTCTCACACACACAAGAAGTAATACATGAATGTGCATGCATGCCCATTATATAATAGGGATGGATGGATGGATGATATTGATGGTGTTGTAAAATGAGGTCTCCACCACAAAGGTCATAGCCCATGTACCCACCACCATGACCACCCATTTTACCCATATCCAAGCTTTGCTTTTTGATCACCACCTTTGCCTTATGGTTTGCCTTTTTTCTTGTTGCTAAGTGGGTGTGACCCCCCCCCCCATCAATTCCTCTTTGCTTTATTATTTTTTTGGGAGTGATTTTCCATCACATTCTAAACCAAAAATAAAAATTCCCTCCCTTGATGATCGATCAGATCCCTATCTTTTGTGAACTACAAGCCTCGATCGATCACATACCCGATTGTCCCCTTTATCTATCTGTATATCTCTCTCTTTCTCTCTGCATTTGCTTGTGCCGCGTTTGGCGCGTGTGCTATCGAATTCCTTAACACTTAAGCATATATATAAGTTGTTGATGTCACTCAATCTATACATTTTATTCCCCATCTTTCCTTGTTCAATTCCTTTCCTCTCTATTATTGCTATTATTCGAAATCACGTACAACAGCATAGGAGGCCGCTCATTCTCCTTAGCCAAACCTAAATTTAGCACGCTGTCGGATATCGATCATTCTCCTCTTTGATTGACAAGACTCCATCCGCCCTCGTTCACCTCGATCCTTCGAGATCTATAGCTCGAGAATGATCGAATTTCTCGGATCAGTTTTGCTTTCATCATTTGATTCTTTTTGTTTCTACGCCTTTATCCTTACCCAAAGTTGTGACTTTAGTAATTTATGATCAAATATATTGCTTAAGGTTTTGTGTTAAAATACACATACGAACTTAAATTAAAAGCCACAAGTTGAATAATATCGATTATATTGTGTGTCAGTATTTTATGCCGAATTTTTATTGAAAAAAATATAACACCGGAAAAAAATGAAAATAAAGAAGAAGACCGTTTGTAGTCAATAACCTTTAAAAAAAGAACGATTCATGTTTTCTTCTCAATCTCGTCTTACCGATCTTTATTTTGACTTACTCTTGTGGTAGCCTATTCACAATCTTGTTATCGTTCTTCAGGGTTTGAGATGAGTTTTAGGGGTTTGAATGAGTGATGGTATGCATGGTTAATTAGGGTTTGGGTTTACGAGTTGTTGTGCTTTGTTGTTCTTGTTGTGATGCAGGCTTCATGTGAACGGTGGTTGATTTGTATGTCATGCTCGTAGAAATCGTGGAAATGCGATCGACATCTGATGGTCGGCTCTGTTTGATGTCCATAATCTGAAGTGTCCGTTAGTGATCCACAGAGCTCTCTATGTGCGTCTTGTTTTTTACCAATCGATTCGTTTGTTTACAGTACGTGTAGGATGACTTGTACGTTTCTTTTTGCAATTTTTTATGTCATTTGTTTGATGTATTTTCCTTTATGTCATTTGCTTCTATAATTCGCTTCTGCATCACCGCATGTACATGATGGTTAGTCCATCTACCGACTTATCCGGTGTCTCGTTTTACTTGCCTAGATAATCGAATTTATTTCCTGATATAAAAAAATAAACTTTAAAATAAAAATGAAAAATTGAGCATATATATTCTCTTCTTTAACTTTATCATAAAGTTGCTTTGATTAACAAATTAACTTTATATGATGATCCCATAAAGAACCCTTTTCCTCTTCACTTTGGAAGATACATTTCACGCCCTCATATATATATATATATATATATATATATATATATATATATATATATATACTTAAATTTATTAATTGTACACCCGTGACAAAAAGAATAGCTTAAGAGTGTAAAAAACAACCCACTAATTCTAATATATACTTCAACTTATTCTTGTGTTTAGGGTATCTTAATGCGAATTGAACTTAATCCCTCGGTAATTATATTAAATTATTAATTATTACATATATGCTCATTGTGTACTTTTGATCTAACCGATGGAGATTATACCACTTAGGGATCCACACCTCATAAAATTGTAGACAAAATATTGGGAATTAATGATCTTGTAACGACCCCTTAGACCATCAGCAACAAAGAGTCACACGAATCAAAACTCATTTCAGCCACATCAACAACTATTCCTGCCACGTCAGCTTTCCACTAACTTTTCAGCTTTTTACATTTTTCATCCACAACAGAGAGTCGCGCGAATCAAAACTCATTTTACAATTTTTTATTTTTATTAAGCTAAATGTTGATTTATTTTACTTAAAATTTTTTGCTAATGATATTATTAATATTAATATTAATACGTATAATTAAAATAAAAAAATGCACAAAATTAAATTTAGAAATATTTTTTTAAATTGATAAACTGAAAAACACGGAAACAAAAAATCAAGGCTAACTATATGTAACCCAATACTAACTTTTTTTATTAAAAAAAGTCGAACTTCATTGATTAATTAAAACGACATTACATCTATTGCTAGCTCCGAGATTTTTTCGGTAAGCTCCTGAATATGGTCGTCCTTACCATCAATTTTATACCTGAGTTCTGAATTATCCTTCTGCAGTCGGTGTTTCTTATCCCGCAAAGTCGAGATCCTACGATGAAGAATGTCCATGGCTTCACGACTTCCATCGTATAAAATCTCTTCAAGCTCCTCTTTGCGTAGTCGCTTGAGTTGATACTTGTCCTCTGCATCGAACCATGTCTCATTATAAAATCTCTTCCAATTATCGGCCATTTGAGTGAGGAGGGTATTTGGAAGTGAAGAGTGAACAAAGTCTTTTGCAGAAGTAGAAGAAGGAAGAAAGGGTGAGTTCTGTCATAAAATATGATGTGTATTTATAGGCGAATATTTCACCTATCTGGTTTTTGTTCGAATTTCAAATTTGAAAGTTGAAATTTGAACGTTGAAATTGAAATTTGAACGTTGAAATTTAAATTTTAAAATTTTACCCATTCAAATTGTACGACAAAGTCTAGTTGGTAGTATATTTTTATGTTTTATTATATGTGTGTGTGTTTTCATGTTCCGGGTGTAGTGGGTATTGTTATTTAATGTTCAAATTTATGTATTTTTATGGTGTAAGTTTATGTTGATTTAAGTTAATGTTGTTTATCTGACTATAAATCTTTAACATATGGTAAACTTAGCAAAAAATTTTTTCCATCCAAACATATACAAAATGGGTGTCATTGGGTAGAGAAAAATAAATCGTATTCAAAAATAATTTTTTTTATAAATACATTATTTATTCAACGAGTAAATGGGGGTTTTAATTTAATTAAAACCCCTGCCATGTGTCTCCCTATCATTGGCTACAAAAAAAATAAAAATAAAAATAAATGGGATGATGCCGATCACCCAATAGCACCTCCTTCCATTTTTTCACACGGATCAAAAGTTTCTCTCTCCTCCATCTCAAGATTTTGCTAACCTGACCTCCCCATTTGATCTGTGCGAATCTCCATTGCGCATGGTCTTAGGCCCTAGTATCGCTTTTAATTAGGATATCTTAATAGCTAAGACTTGAACGTGTGATTAATATTTATAATATTATTATTTTCGATGGTATAAAGCAGGTGATCATTGATTACGATGTAACATAAGAAAAAGATGCATAAAAAAATGATCAAGTTATTCAAAGTATTCACCTAATATCCCTTTAATTACATGTTATTACCTCAATGATAATTCATTGAGGTGGTGGTAAATCATACACTAGTGATGGATCTAATGTTTCATAGCTAGGTAACGAAAAAATATCAATATATATATATATATATATATATATATATATATATATATATATATATATATATATATATATATATATATATAGGGGAGATATCTAATGAGAAGTGACATTTGGGTGAAAAGATGAGAAGTAAGCCTTATACCCTTTAGATTAAAATAAATTTTTTTTATATGGATATAGGGGACATATCTAATGATAAATATATCAATGTTGTTTTAAAAATTATTTTTTATGCTATTTTTTTAGATGATGAATGAAAAAACTAATTTAAATTAGCATAAAAACCCTAAAATGAACCTTAAATCACCATCTAGATAAATAGCGTAAAAAATAATTTTTTTTAAAAAAACATTGATATATTTCTCATTAGATATGTCCCCTATATCCATATAAAAAAAATCATTTTAATCTAAGGGGTATAAGGCTTACTTCTCATCTTCTCACCGAAATATCACTTCTCATTAGATATATATATATATACACACACACTAAAATAGAAACTTGAAGTCTTCTTTGATGGAATTCGCGCATATATTGTTTTCTGGTGCAAGTTGACCCGTGATTTTGACATATCAATTAAGGATGATTTAATATATTTAAGTCATTGTAGACAACGACTTCGTCTATTTTATCTACGTGTCATCCTATGTATCCATCTCATATCTTAAATGATTACAAAATCTATCATTTTTCCATGAGTTATTTATAAATATTGTACATTTATTATTTTATCTTTAATCATTAAGATTGATTATTTTAGTGCATTATATCTAATGATATGATTTCAATATTAATTAATTATCTATTGAACAATAAAATCTTATCATCAAAATATTTATATTAATTCTCGACCTCATATCTTAAGTCAAAACCTATTATTTTTATGATTGCTTGAAATTTTTTATTAAAAAATTTCAAATAACAATTTTAATCTTCACATAATATCTAAAAAAATTAATTTTAATATAATTAAATATAATTTAGAGAGAATTTGGTAGAATAGACCTTTTAAAAACCTTAATTAGGTAATTAACCCCTAAGAAAAAAAATTAGACACACTAGACCCTTCTGAAAATAAATTAGCCCCCTAGACCCTACCCCGTTCGCTCTCTCTTGCGCTCTCTCTATGCTCTTACGAACTGTTGAAGAAGGCTCGCGAGATGCGCACATCTACCATCCCGATTGCATCCTTCCATGGCTATCCTTGTGAATTTCCTACCCCTTGTGCCGCTTTGATCTGCCCGCGGAGGCCGAAGAAAGCGGTGGTACCTGTCAATGGAAGGTGTTCCTCCTTGAGGCTGAGCGACGTCTTCTTCTGTGCGCTGTTGTCATCCATTGAGCAAGGTACTCTTTTTCCCTCTCTTTCTCCTCACCTACTCATTCTTTTCTCCTTCATTCAGATCTTGTTCTCGGATTTGATTCTGAAACCCTCGTTTTTTGATTCATCGATCGGACATTAGGGGTGCTTGTGCCTGAGTGGAATCTAGGGATCCATAGCCTATAATTGGGCTCGTCCGGCCTGAAAACCAACGTTAAGATCATCCACACCAGTAATTTTCTAATTTTGATGCATAAGAATCCAGTTCCTCCTAAATTTGGAATCACAAGTTAGATTTCGACTTATCAGTTGTCAATTTTGGTCACTGTTTGATAATTTTGTTGAATTGGGATGTTCAAACTGAACTAGTGCGATTGAATTTAGGTCATCTTCTCTATTTAAGAAGCTGAGGGATTTTGGATGTGCTAATTGCTGACCATTGTACTTGTTATCTTTTTGTATGTAAAGAACCTTGATGACAATCTGACAGATGATGATCTTAGAGATAAATTTTTGAATTTGGGATTGTCTGCAATGCTGTTATCATGGGAGATGGTGAGGGCAAGACAAATGGATTTGACTTCATCAACTATGAATCACCTGAAGAAGCAATAAAGGCAGTTGAGGCTTGAATGGTTCAGAATTTGGTAATAATTTGGCTTTAATATGATCCATATTTTGTGTTTACATGTGTATATGCCTGAGATTTTAAAGGTATGAACTATCAGTCTTTTTTTGCTTGCTATCTGGTCGATGAAATGCATCTGCGAATTTTTTACTTCTAGCGAAGAATTGAGCAATCGCTTTGCTTCCGATCTGTTGGCGAGATGCATGTCTGCGCTTTTAATAAGTTTCAATGTCTTCCTGCTTTGCTTGAGCTTCCTGCTTTTAATAAGTTTCAATGTTTATTCATAGGACAAGATCGTGGAGCCATGCATGACGGATTGACGGGTGCCATTGATTCCGGGGATGGAGGCAGTGAAGAAAGCAACTTTGGAAGCAGGGGCGTTCGGCTGCGCAATCAGCGGGGCTGGTCCAACGACAGTGGCAGTGATCGACGGGGAGGAGAAGGGGAAGGCGATTGGGGAGAGAATGTTGGAAGCTTTTTTCAGCATGCTTTCACATTACATGTCATTCAGTTTAAGTTTTTTTTTTTGGTGGGCTGTCATTCAGTTTAAGTGAGCTTCATTGGGTTGCATTCATTTTCTTATTTGCAGGGCGCATCACTGCACAACTCTATTCAAAGTAATGAAGCAGTTTTGATCTTTCACTTTGTGTGAATTGATGAATTAGCTGAATAGCCAATTCCAAAAAGGGGGACATGACTGTTTTTTTTTTGGAATTCAATTGATTGAAATTAGGATAACAAATGTCATCAATGAATAAATGTTGTCAATAAAAGATGTATTCAATGAAATGTAATCACATTTTATGCTCATATGTCATCAATTGTATAAAAATGTAATAAAAATGATATCACCAAAGAATGTCATTACAAATTATTGGGATCAATGAAGTGTAGTCACAAAAGTCATCAATGAAGTTTAATCATATTTTATGCTTTTGTGTCATCAATTGTATAAAAATGTAATAAAAATGTCACCACAAATGATTACATCAATGAAGTGTAATCACAAACGTGTCATCGGTGAATAAAAGTAGAATCAATGAAAATATATCGATATACATGTGAATATATTAAAAAAAATGGCATCAAATAATTACAATAGAAAAATGGCATCAAAACACTACTTTGAAAAAGTTGCATCACATTAAAGAAAAAAATGTAATGAAAACACTACTTTGAAAAAATATGGCATCACGGTAAAAAAAATATCATCAAAAAAATTGACATAAAAAAGTGTCATCAGTAGTCAACAGTAAAAAAAATGGAATCAATGGTCAACTCGCGTCACAGTGAACAAAAAATGTCATCAAGGTTTTAAAAAAGTGGCATTAATAAAGTATCACAAAATCATTTCATTAAAAAGTGGCATCAAAGTGAAAATAAAATATAATAAAAGAAATGACATCAAAACGGTAAAAAATGGTATCACAAAAATTGTCATAAAAAAATAATCAAATGAGTTGGTCAATAGTCAACCGTTGACCGGTCAATAGTCAACCAGTTGACCATTGACCATTCTTCTCTCTTTGGATGGAGTCTACCAAAACTAATTAAATTAGTTTGGGGTCTAAGTATCTAATTAAACATTCAAAAGGGTCTATGTACCAAAATCACCCTATAATTTATTAACAAAATGCACAAAAGCGCGAGTAACAAGCTAGGGTAACCCACCTTTGATAGTAAATTCCAAACACATGATCCAACCGGTAAGAGCCACACACTAGGTAAACCGGCTTGCCCTGACTGGTTAATTAGACCCACTGGTAAGAATTAAGAAAAACCTTGATTTTCCACCCAAGAGAAAGGGCGGAGACATGAATCAAATCGGAATCTCCTATTAACCTTCTCACTCCTTACCATTGAGCCATACCATCAGGTGTGAGTTGGGATTCACATTGTTAGTGGATAGGTTGACTAGCAAATTGAGGCAATCCATGCCAAAACCACCTAGCCCAACTTTTTTCCACACATAATAGTAATCAAGTCTTAGATTTTTTTTTTGTATTACGCGAAGGACTTTTTTTAATGTGCCCATAGACACACATTAAGTAATTCAAAAAAATAATGGTTCACTTTCAAAAAAGTGTATTTTTCTAGTTTTAACGCATGTCCATCGATGCACATTAGAAAAATCGATAAACAAAATATTGTTAGGTGTAAGAGCTTATATTAAATCCAACAACAAGAGAATTAATTAAAATGTGTTGATAATTTGGGATTTAGTTTATGATTTCAAGTTATAAAAGTAGGAGTGAGTTGTATTAAAGATAAACGGTAGGTGTCAATGTGTATAGAGTTTGGACATGTGCATAAGAGAGATTTAGACGCGTCAATTAATGTATCGATATGATAATCTTTTAATTGAGAGTGTTCAATCAAGACTGCCCTTAAAAATCTTGGAGGGAGATAATTATACATAATCTTACCCCGTTGGACTTTACAAAGAACATTGTGAGAGATCTTACATATATAATGAAGAGCCGCTATCAAAGTTATCGATAGATAGTTGGTGCAAGCGGGGGGCGTCTAGGGTTGTATACTCGTATCCATTTCAGTTTGCGGTTTGAGCCACATTCCTTGTTTTTACTCATATTTACGTCTACTTGTTTTTATCCCCACTTTTCTGCTCCTATGTTGTTTGATCTGCTAGGGTTATGTTATTCTCGAGTCATTTAAAAACATTCCTTAACTTACTTAGAAAAATGATGTGTACGTTGCGACCTCCAAGCTAGACTCTACTCTAAAAGGGGTATAATGAGTTTGTTGTTATTTCATTACAATATTTTACAAGTCATAAAAGTGTACAATATGAAATTTCAAAATTGTAGAGCACGTAGTAAATTATAGTGGAATTAAAATTTGCAAGAAAATAAAATAAAAAAAGTGAGAAGAAAAAAGAGAAATGGAAGGAGACATAACTTTAGTCTTTAGGAGAGTGGAGATACTTTATAGTATGATAAGTGTATTTACTTTCGGTTAAAGTAGAAATAATTTTAGGTAGAGAGAGTGGAGATGCATTTTATATTTATATTAACAAATATATTCAATTTTTATAAAATGGCTAATGGTATGATATGATTGTATCTTCTCAATCTCCCCATTCGAATATATTCTCTTCCAAAAAGCCTTCATTTCATTTTTATCCACTTCCACTCTCCACCTTCAACGTGTCTCTTACGCGCACACCTTCCATGTCTTCTTCATATATACTCATATACTCATATCTCATACTATACATTGCACCTCCAACTTCAACTCTATATTTATTTATTTCTCATGTTACATCATACTCATATAGTCATATCTCATATTCACCCGACACATATATAATATGTAAGTGGGTTTTTGATATATTTTTTAATTAAATAAAAAAAATATGGAACTTTGAATACTCGATCTACACAATAACTTAAAATTCTACTCCGTATGTTAAAAGGTGAATCTTAATCTTATAAAAATAAAATAAATTTGAAATAATTCTCATTTTTACACGCATGCGATCGAAGACATTCGTCGGGGCAGAGGGCGTCCAAAGAAGAGTTTGGGTGAAGTGATTAGACATGACCTGACCGCGTTGTGACTCACTGAGAAGATGACACACAATATGATGCAGTGGAGGAGTGCTAGCTATCCGGGTTGACGAACACTAGTCGAGTGCAACGTTTACCACATCCATGCCTCCCTTCTCTTCTATCACAACTTTCTTACAAGCTTTCTTTTCATCGTTTTTCTTTCTGTTTAATTTTTTATTTATAGTTTGTAAAATGTGTGTTATCATCTTTCCTTATTGTCTTGTCATTTGTGTCACTAAACACCCTCTCGACCTAGTCGGGACAAAGGTGCGTACATTTCGACCCCCAGACCCTGTTCTGAGCGGGATATAATGGGTTTGTTGTTGTTGTTTTTACACGCATCCAGTCTGGATTTCTCGGAATCTCACAAGTTTGTCTTAAGAAAAATGTATTTTATATATATATATATATATATATATATATATATATATATATATATATATATATATATATATATATATATATATTGTCCTTTTGTATTGAAAACCTTCCGAATCGGTAAAAAAAATTATGTATTTTTTATATATAGTTTTTTACTAGTATTAAGAGTAAAATAGTATAAAATGAGTAATAAATCACAAAGATTATTTACCTTAGGTTATGGGTTTTCAAATAATATATGCTTAACCCATGAGGTCATGGGTTTTCAAACTCTTCGACATTTTTTGTTTCTCTTGATTTTTTTCAACTGAAAATAGCTATTTAAAAATAATATATTAAAAAAATCATTTCTTATATAAAAAAAAAATTGATAAAAACTTCTATTTTTTTTCTGGATCTGCCACTCTTGTTGTATTCGTCCAATAAAGTGGTAAGTATTTTCTTGTACTATATTTTAAAAAAGCTTCAATCTTAAAACTTATGGACAAAAATTATGATATATAAGGAGTATATAATCCTTCCATTTTTTTTAGCAGTTAATAAGGTTTTGCATTTACATTTAATAAGAATCCTGCTCTTACATGTGCCTCTATATTAGACCTGAGTAAACATGGGCTAATTCGCCCGGCCCGTCCTGTAAAATATGTGGGTTTGGGTAAGACAATTGGCCCAAGCGAGCCGACATGCCCGACCCGGTTGGCCCATAGGGCCGGGTTTGGGCGAAAGATTAAGCCCAAGCGGACCGGCCTATATATATATTACTTATATTTTTTTATATTTGTATTAAAATACTACGGAGTATATATATAATGATTATATAATATCTAAACTTTTACATTTAACATTTTATAAATACTAATAGTATTTACAACACATATAAATTAAGAAATACAATAGTACTAAATAAATTATTTTCAAGATTTTTTCATTGAAATGAACCTACATAAAGATTGTAGTACGTAATTTCACATTTGTGTAACTTGTATACCTTTGTTTTGTATAAAATTTCAATCTTTTGAGACACTTAGCACATTTGTGTAGTTTGAGATCAAACACAAAAATAATAAAATAAAAATAACCGGGCCTAGCCCAAGCCCGACCTGCTAAAATGGGCCAATATATTCTCATAAGCCCGACCCAAACCCGCCCATGCTCAGGTCTAGTCTCTATGATGCTCTTTACATATGTGCCTCTATTAAAAAATCGATATTTCTATCTTATGTTCCAAAGACATAGGATAAGAATCTTAATCGAAAAGAATTCCCTATCAAATAAATTATAAACCCGTCTCCATACGCAGCCATTACCCCAACAAAAACGGTGAGATGGGGCTACTTGATTAAGCACACAATGACAAGCTAATTAGGGAGTGATGATGAGGTTAGTGATTAAGCACAGTAAGTACGGAGTATCCTAAATAGAAGGCCGACAAAAACAGGCAAGTGGGGCTAAATGATTGGTCAACTATAACTAAAGACCCAATCAAGTTGTTCTGCCCATGTCAAATCTCTGTGGGTCCCACTCTGATGTCAAAAGATACTTATGCTTCGGCCTTCACAGAGACTACACTTTTAGGGTTTCCTTTCTTTCTAATTTCCCGATGTTGATACCCACCCAACTCCTCACAAATCACACCTGCAACCTCCTCCTTATATATTTGTTGTTTAGTAGTACAGTACTAATTTGTTACCTTCACCTTCCTGTTGGGACTGAAATTGAATCCATGGAGGAACAAAATTATATTACAAATGTGCTTTTTTAGATCCCTCTGATCAATTCTTTAGCCAAGAACTTGGGAGGGCCAAAAAACTATGGTCCTTGTTGAATTGATTTGGGGCGATTCCTTATTGGATATCCGTTAATTGATCATGTGTTTCTAAAACTCAATTATATATCAAAGCATGTGTGTATATATATGTAGATGCTTTAGTCAAGCTAACACAAGCATAAAATTAACTTTGGCATATACAATAATAATATTCCCTTTTAATTATTGTATCTCATCTCTTGGGTCGTAATCACATTATATATAGAGACAAGGGTTGGTTCCGATGTACCCAACCGAATAATTTTATTTTAACGAATAATCACTCAGTACCACCGAATAATCAAAAGTTACTTTAATCTCATCCTTTGATCTTTTTAGTTCAATGGTCCAGATTTGTTAACTTGATAATATACCATAAGGGTTGTATGACTCTGAGTGTTGACCTATTGCCATATCTTAAGAACAGAAGATATCAATGGCTGGGATGAGGATGTTGTCATAGATGAGTGGGCACACGAGGCTTGACATAATCAGAAATATCAACATTAGGAGCAAGGTTGGAGTTACCAGTATTGTGTATAAGTTGCGGGAGACCAGGTTCGTAGGAGCGAGAATTTGGTTTTGCGAGCTACTCGTAGCTAGGGGGAGATCGAGGTAGATCGAAGAACAGTTGGATGGAGGTCATCTGACATGACCTCATTCGTCTGAACCTTTCGAAAGATGTGATTATGGATAGAGACCACTGACGGAGGTGTATCCGGGCGGCAGGCGTTTAGTGTCCTGGGTTGTGGAGTGGTATCTAGTTTATCTAAGCATATATATTTGCTTCTTTTTTACTCTTAATATCTTTATTGTTCTACTTGTTACCATTCTGTTCATTTGTTCTGTTATTTTTAGGTGCATCAGAAACACTCTCTTGATTAGTTCGGGAAACGAGTGTGTATATCCTGATCCCCATGTCCCACTTAATCGCATGCAGGAGATACTAGGTTGTTGTTATAATTGATGAATTACTTCTCTTATATACTCTCTCTGTCTCGCAAAACTTGTTATTTTAGTTTTATGCACAATAAAAGCAGTAATTATTACCTATAAAAAGAGCAATCATTAGCTATAAAGATAACAGCTATAGCTAAAACAACAAGCTTTTTAATACAAATTTACTACACTAAAACACCAATTATATATTGCGAGACGGAGAGAGTATTTAATATAGCACACAATCTATGAATACAGACATATAGAATAGGAATTCGAATTTAGGGTACATATATACTTGAAAGATGTACGTTGAAATAGAGAGATTAGAGACGTAGCCAAAAATAGAGGAGGTACTAAATATGAGTCGAAATTGTCATCTTGCATAAAAGTCCGACTAATTCAAGCTTCTTATGTTAACCTCTCATGATCTTGAATTCTTGATCATGATGGATCGAAATTATTAAAGCGAGGAAGACGACGCGTGCAACGTGTGGTTGGAATCAACATTGCGAATCTTTTAAAGCCTTTCTAAAGTTTCTTTCTCCGCTTAACCTTCCCTTGCAAGCTTTCTCTTTTTCTCCCACACACACAAAAAAAAAAAGAAAGTAAATGATATTTTTATTGGTCCAAAATAAAACTTATAAAAGCTTGGGTAAATCAAGTCGCTCAACCTGTTTAACTCGTCGATAGCTGTGTTTCGATTTATTATAGATTATTCAGAACTGACGCTCGAGAGAAAATTTATAGTATATAGTTACGTTACAGATTTGACGCAAGTTAACCCCTTCCCTACAGTGACGGATCTAATGTTCTGAACCTATAGGTGGGCGAAAAATATTCATAGTAAAGACAATTTTATAAGCCAAAATTCAATTAAGGAAACCATTACCCCAAACTAGTAATAACTCGTTGGATCGAGATTTTTATAACTCTTAATTTATTAGACTAATACTCCCTCCGTCTCGAAAAACAAGTCGTTTTAGCATTATACACTAGTTTTAATAAAACACTTACCCATCAATCAACATCATCATTTCACTAACTTTTTTCATTAATTTTATTATTTTTAAATACCCACTATATTTTTTAACCAATCAAACTCTTTTAAAAAGTCAACAACACAAAAACCAATACAAATAATTACTATCCTCATACCTAGAAAACCTAAAACGACATGTATTTTGATACAACTCAACTTGTCTAAAACGACTTGTTTTTCGAGACGGAGGGAGTAATAATCTAGCGCACTATGAAAAAGGTCTATCAATTTCCGAATCTTGAAAACAAAAAATTATAAATGTGGTTCATAGGTGTCGAAAGAACGACATGTGGAAAGAAAGTGCATTCACTTAACTATCATGTTCTTTGTTCGATCATCTTTGGGGTTTTGGTTAAAAATAAACCGAGATTATAATTATTTATGGCCAGCACGATTATTTCTTTTTAATTAACTCCATCCAAAATTTTCTACGTTACCAAGCAACAAGCAACAGCTAGGTTTGCTTACATTGAGATCCACCTCTGCTTTCCTATAAACATTTAAAATTTTAACATAACGCAAGCTAACCCCCACCATTCAGATACATAGATGACTTATAATTTACTTAACCTGATATCAAATGTTATAGTTCGACACAAGAGCTTCTGGATGTTAAATCACTCATTGTGAAAATTAAGAATTAAGCAATCCACATTTTTTTTTTATATCTACTCTAGTTTTCTAAAACCGCATGCTAAAACAATAAATTACATTATATATTAACTCATTATGTTTCATGTTTTTAATGGACTGCTCTTTCGGTCTCATCTACACTTCTTCACCTCGTTTCATCCCCATACAATATTTGACTAAGAGAGTTAATGCTCGGGTGGAGATGTATCTGCGGCACTTCGTCAGTGCCAGCCAAAGTGATTTGGCCAAGCCATTTTGACATGGCAAGGGTGGCGTCAAAACTTGACGCTGAGACCTGAATAGTGTTCGTGTTCAAAAGTGAACAAACCCCCAGCGTTTAGAACCCGCTGAGAAGAAATCTTCTTTGTTTTTTTTTCTTCGACTATTTCAATTATTTATCTTGACTTTTTTTTAAATTGCAAAAAGCACCCTCCTTTTTAGCTTAACCTCTTTTGGACCCCTCTTGTAGTTGTAGTGTTGTGTCTCCCATGCATGTAAACTATCTTTAAATATATATGCATGGCCTTCCATCATATCATCCCCATGTCAAATTCCATCATCTTCATCATCATCATATAGCCATCATCCCAAAATTCCTCAATAAAACCCCACAAATTATCCCCCAACCCAAAATTTCCTCCCCACCCAATCTCTTGCCCTCCTCTCCCCCTCCGGAATGAGAGTTTCCATCACCGGCGCCGCCCATAGCAACACCAAGGCCACCCCCACCTCCACCACCACCACTGCCAGCACCACCACCACTCTCTGCTACGAGCCCACCTCCGTCCTCGACCTCCAGCGCAGCCCTAGCCCCTCCGCCGTCCCCACGCCGATCCCACGCTCCTCCTCCGCCCCCGACTCCCTCTCCGCCACCAACCCCGCCGTTGATCTGGACAACTTGGAGGGCTGGGATTCCATCCTCTCAGAGCTGGGTCTTAATGACGATTCTGCCCCTATCCCCAAATTCGTCTCCCAATTCAACGACCCGCCCAACCTCCCCGATTTTCCCCATTCCCAGCCGTTCGATCACCCTCCCCACCACCATCCCTCCGCCCTGATCGCCGCCGATTTCTCCGACCCCTTCCCGTACGCGCACCCCAACTTCCCGCCCGGCGATAACCCCCTCGATGACGTCAAGGGCGGCGGTTACAACAGCCTTGATTTCATCGATGACCTCATCCGCGCCGCTCAGTCGTTCGAGTCCAACGACTCCCACAACGCGCAACTGATATTGGCGCGGCTCAACCAGCGGCTCCGATCGCCCTCCGGCAAGCCGCTCCACCGCGCCGCTTTCTATTTCAAGGAGGCGCTGAGCCAAATCGTCACCGGTTCGGCCACGAACCGCCCGATCCGGCTCTCCTCTTACGAGATCGTCCAAACCATCAGAGCTTACAAGACGTTCTCCGTCGTCTCTCCGATCCCCCTTTTCTCCACCTTCACGGCCAATCAAGCGATTCTCGAAGCCATCGATGGATCTAATTTCGTCCACATCATCGATTTTGATATCGGATTTGGAGGCCACTGGGCGTCTCTGATGAGAGAGATCGTCGACAAGGCGCCGGTAGGAGGCGGCGGCGTCGATCCGGTGAAATCGAGCAATTCGATCGTGCTCCGGATCACGGCGATCGTGCCGGAGGAATTCGGCGTCGAAAGCAAGCTGGTGAGGGAGAATCTGGCGCAATTCGCAAGGGAATTGAACATCACTTTCCATCTGGAGTTCGTGCTGGTGCAGAGCTTCGAGATCTTGTCGTTCAAGGCGGTGAAGTTCATCCAGGGGGAGAAGGTCGCCGTGCACCTCTCTCCGGCGACGCTCTTCCAGCGGCTGGGGACGAGGAGCAGCATCTCGAGGTTCTTAGGCGATCTGAGGGGCGTGGCGGCGCACGTGGTGGTGCTGGTGGACAGGGAGGTCGGGATGGACACCGGAATGTCTTCCTTCAGCCTGAACTTCGTCGCCGGACTGGAATTCTACACGGCGATGCTGGAGTCGCTGGACGCCCCGGTCGCCGGCGGCGGAGGGGGATCAGGTGAGTGGGGGAAGAGGATCGAGACGTACCTGATCCGGCCGAGGATCATGGAGGCGGTGGAGGCGGCGGCAGGGAGGAGGGGAGCGGTGGCGCCGTCGTGGAGGGAGGTGTTCTCGACGGCGGGGATAAAGGCGGTGGGGTTCAGCCAGTTTGCGGATTTCCAGGCGGAGTGCTTGTTGAGGAGGGCGCAGGTGGCGGGATTCCACGTGGCGAAACGCCAGGGGGAGATGCTGCTGTGCTGGCATGATAGGCCACTTGTCGCCACGTCAGCCTGGAGGTGTTAAATTCGGAAATGAACCCCCAAATAAGAAGAAATTAAGAAACTTATATATATATAATGACCATATTAATTGTTATGCCTTAAAATTAGCCTCTCTTTTTTTTCAACCCTTCCTTTAGTCTCTGTATGGGGTTACTTATTGGCTTTTGGAAGGTTTTTATTTATGTTTTTAGCACTTTTGGTTTCTTTAAAGCCCCTTTGTTTAATTTAAGGGGTATATGATCTGTGTAACAAAAACAAGGGTAAAGTGTAGAAATCCATGGTGTATAGCTATGAATTTTCATGCTTTCCAACAAAGATGGAATGGTATTGGATCTTTGATTATGTGTTTGGTTTTCTTTTAATTTTTTCTTGTTTTGTTTTGAGCAACTTAACTATTGAGTATGCTCTTAAAAATGCAATACTCAAAACAATTGGTCGAAAGAATGGTGGGTTGGTTGAATTGAAGATATCTGTTGAGATTGAGAACTATATCAATAATGACATAACGGACTGTTAAGATGAATAACCAGATAATAGATGAAATGTTTATGTAAAACCTTGTGCAACCTAAACACTTTACATGGGAATTTTTTTTTTCTCAATCTCACAACATGAAATGAGATTCAAAACTAAAGGGGCATTCCATGATAGATAGATATATGAAAAAAACTCCCGAAATTTTAACAAAAGGTAAATCCTTCTTAAAAATGCAATGCTCAAAACAATTGGTCGAAAGTATGGTGGGTTGGGTGAATCGAGGATATCTGTTGAGATTGAGAACTGTATCAACAATAATGAACGGTTAAGACGAATAACCAGATAAGAGATGATCGAGATGTTTATAGTAAAACCTTATGCAACTTAAACACTTTACATGAGATTTCTCCCGTCAATCTCACAACATGAAATGAAGATTCAAAACTAAATGGGCATTCCAACATAGATAGATATATGAGAAAAACTCCCTAAATTTTAACAAAGGGGATTAATCCTTCTTTCTCGAAGAGTTCAAGCCTAGATTTGTCACAGAGACTTCTTTACTTCAACTTTTGGATGTTTATGTTCTCTTTATCTCCATAAAATTCATCGCGCAACTTACCACCCATGAATCATGATAGTCTAGTTAGTTCGTCTATTGTCCAAACTCCAAACCAATACTCAAATGGGGAAAGCTTATGGTGGGTTGGTTGAATTGAGGAATTTTGTTAAGAATTAAGATTGAGAATTATATCAATAGTAACATAACAGAAGACGAATAATTAGATAAGAGATGAGATGTCATAATAAAACCTTATGCAACTTAAACACTTTACATGAGATTTTTTCCCTCAATCTCACAACATGAAATGAGATTCAAAACCAAAGGGGCATTCCATGATAGAATATGAAAAAAAACTCCCTAAATTTAACAAAGGTGATTAATCCTTCTTTCTCGGAGGGTTCAATTGCCTAGATTTGTCACAACTACTAGATGTTTAAGTTCTCTGTATCTCCACCAAATTCGCCGTGCGCAACTTACCACCCCTGAATCATGATAACCTAGTTAGTTTGTCAATTGTCCAAACTCCAAACCAATAAACCATATACTCAAATGGGAAGAGCTTATTCTTGTTGATAACAATTTCATCCCTTCCAATGAAGTTGGTGGGTGTTATTAGTGTTGCAAAAATCCAACAATTAAACTCCAAGGGCAAAAGAAAGAAACAACCAAACTAAAGGCCCAGCCCAAATAAAAGGCCCAGACCAAACAAAAGGCCCAATTAGTACAGTACAGCTCAAGCCCAGTCCATTTTAGCATTTGAAAGCCCAATTTAACCAAGCAAAATGTAAAAAGATGATGCCACATATTGTTTGCTAAAGATCTGTCCTATTGTCATCCTTTGTGCAATTTTGCAGCGTGGTGTCTTTATGTCAAGGCTTTTCGAGTAGGGATTGGACACTCCAGTTTCGACATGGTAAACCGGGTTATATTTTTTTTTTTTTGGTAGATTTCGATAGCTCTATTCTTTAGTAATAACAACTAAATGAAACTAATGTACAAAACATTGATATTGATAAGTACTTATAATTTACAAATTTATAGGAGATTTATGGTCCTAATTAATTAGCTAGAGAGTGCCCTATTATTAATCCTACACATACATGATCCATATTTCATTGCTCCATAACACAAAGACTAGCTAGTAGCTTAAAAAGACTCTTTTATCTCTATAATTTACAAGCTATAAAGACTCCATTCATAAGAAGGGATGCAAGTGTCCTCCTCCAAATAGAAAGGGCTACTACATTGGAAGCCTCCTCCTCCGAGCTGGTTGTATTCTCCTTGCATCTGCATCTGCATCACTGAAGCATATGGAGCCGCGACATCCATTGTTGTCAGCGACGAGCTTGGGCTATTGCTGCTTCCTATTTCTCCCCGCTCTGTCATCGTCAGCCTTCTTATCTCTCTTTGCGCCTCCTCCAATTGCTCTTTCAATTTTAACATCTATCAATCGTAACAAAACAAACACATGTAGATCAAATTAGTTTCTCGATCTTCCTTTTGATTTTTTTAAGTCGTCAATTTGAATCGTAATACATCTTAGAGCATCACTACATATAAAAGCTTATATAAAGTTACTCTATACAGAGACGTGACAGAAATTTATAAATAAAAAAAAATAAAATTTGCCCAAATTAATATGGAATCCAATTACGTGGCAAGTGATCGAGAAAAAAATTATTATAGGTAGGTCTAAATGCATGTGGAGAAAAGCCCCTAGTATTATTTAATTCTATAGATATGAACCCTTCATTTTAGGGTTTGTTTGGATGGCCATAAATTGTAATTTATAATGTATAATATTATATCATAATATATAATATAATATAATATTATTCATTATAAGTTATACTAATTACGACTATCCAAACATACCCTAAGTTTCTCTCATGTTTAATTTATATATATATATATATATATACTCCTATTTGGTAACAAGTCCTAGCTTGTAAGTGGTTCCCTCTGTCCAATCAGGAGCCAACAAAACTATCCCAAGCTATATAATCATTAAAATATTATGTACGGACTTTATTCCTTTTATTTATTTATTTAATTTTTCTTCGAATTTCGGTATGAATAGTAGCTTTTGTCGTGAAAGAGGGTGCCAAACGTAGCTTAATTTTCCACGTAACCCTCCGCTCCCTCCATTGTTATTTGTGCTCTTTTTTTAACTATAAAGTTAATTATGCAACTAATCTTGATTTCTATCCACACTAAACAAAAATAATCAATTGATAATAACACATTAATCATCAAAGAAGATAAGCATAACACCACACATCAATCATCAAATTGAATCGAAATAGATAAAATTGAAGGGGTAAACGAACATATACCTCATTTTCGAGGCTACATTTCTCGAGCAAAGTAGACTCGTGGGAAGCCCTAAGCTTTGAGTATTCTTCCTCGAGCCTCTTGCTCTTCCACCGCGCCCTACGGTTCTGGAACCAGACTGCCACCTGTCTCGGATCCAGTCCAAGCTCGGAAGCTAGCTGGTCCTTCCGCTTGGACTCAAGCTTGTGCTCACACCCAAAGCTGCTCTCGAGCATGCTCACTTGCTCGTCGCTCAGCTTCCTCTTCTTTCCCATCCCTTCTCCATCCTCGCCACCGCTTTTCTTCTTCCTCCTCCTCGTCCGCTTCACCTCTACATATATAGAGATAGAATACAACAATATCAGATCAAGAGATATCGATACTCGAATTAAGATAAATATTATCATAATTAGTAAAAAAATATATGCAAGAATCTATGTACCTTGATTGGGTGTGACTTGAGGGGTGTATAGGAGTGGATATGTGTTAGATATCATATTGAAGGTGTGTTGTTCATCAACTTGATCTCTCATGTTGATTGCTCCTCCTCCTCTTGGATGGGAGAGTGTGGGTGTGATGTGGGTATGGGGATTGGATGAAGGAGGGCTTACTTTATTTATAAAGGTGGAGTGTTTGTTAAGTGAATTAAGGGAGTGTACTTATAGTATTTTTAATTATGTATTAATTGTTAATTAATTAGGAATTAGGATGACTAGTAACTTACGTTTCCTAAGGGTAACTTTGTCTATTTACACACAAATATAAACATATAAATGTAAAATTTCTTAGGCGTTAGTTTTAGGATAATTACAAACTCTACCCCACACCACATGCATGTGAAAGTTGGAAGACTAGTGGTACAAGTTTTCTATGGCACAGAGAGGTTGTTTGTAACTTAAAAGCTTTCTGGGTGGTCGAAGTTGATTGAGTAACTGAAGTTAAATGAGTACGTAGGTAGATAAAATATATGTAAGTTAAAATATTGATATTATAGTAATGTATTTGGTAATATTGGTTGATATAATAACTCCGCAGTTGAAAATTTAATTTTAAAATACTAATTTAAATATAATCTTATCTTTATTTCATTTAAAACTATATAATATTAAAAAAAAAAATTGAAAAGCTAGTTGTTTTTCCAACACACCCTAATGTAACATTAAATTTTAATCAGGGTGTTTTAATTTGAACTTTATAAATAAAAATATTTTAAAAATTCTCTCAATGAGTATATCCATTAATATAAAATAAATCATCCTAATTAAAGTCATATAATAAAAATATGCTATTTTTTTAATCAACTTTCATGTTTTGTAAGAACACTACCAAATGTAGAATTACATTATATTATACTATACTTTTTATTTTCTTGAAAGTTGTAGGTAACATATATTGCTCCTTCAATCAAATAATGTGAAGACCAAAATTTAAAAAATAACGTCGTTTATTTAACAAGAATTTAAATTAACTTAGTCAATCGGAATTGTTAATGTTATTTGTAATAATTAGAATATATAATAACGCGAACTTGATTATAGATGAACCTGATTCAAATCAAATCCGACCCATCCAATTGCCACTTTGGTGTGTATATATATATGAGTTGGCGTCGGCGTCGAGGAATTAACATTGAACGTAAGCCAAAACACATAGATATATAGTCATGTCATTGTCAATATGAGTGTTCAAATCATAAACACATGACCATTTTTCCAGACATATTTACTTTGAGGCCGGTATGGAATATGGATAAGGTATACGTACATATATAACATGAATGCATTCATGCATTTTTCCCATTTTTTCCTAATTTCTTAAGTGAAATGTGTTCACATTAGTGCTTAGTTTTTACACGTCTTTGCTATTTTTTTTTGAAGGGTTTGGCACCCACATTAATTACTAGATATTATGAAGCTTAATTTATCCACAATTCAATCTTCATTCCACGAGGAAAAAAACTTTATTATAATATCTAATCCATCATTATCTTAGTTTTTATTAAAAAAAATTATTTGCTTGATTTCTCAGGTGATCAATGAAATAGGAATTGTAATTTTGCTTGGTAAATTATGTATATGAAAAGAAAAAAAAAAGACGGACTGTGCGGTATCCTCGGATGGCGTGTAGGACATAGGCTTTCGCAAGGTCATGGTCAAGTTGGACTTTAAAATTGCCCATGAGCTGATTTGTAAGGGTGTGGCGGAGTGCCACCCAGTGCATGTTTAGCCTGGTCAGTCAGTGTCAAGACTTTATAAAGCGGAACTAGGAGATTCAGTTCTTACATGTCTTTAGAGAAGTTAACTTCCTCGCCGACTGCCTTAGCTTGCGTCCTTTGCGTTCGATTTATCTTTTGGTTTTCATTTTCGGAGCCCCCGGATTGTGTTGCGTTGGCTCTGGACGATGATTGTAAGGGGATGATTACCCCCTTATGCCAGCCTGAATAACCCGTTTTGTTGTTTCGGGAGGCTTGCCTTCCTTCTTAACCAAAAAAAAAAAAAGGTTGATCCGGTTGGATCATCCTATAAACAAAGCATATACTCGGTAACTGTACGTAGAGATGGAGCCATAGAGGCCTATAGATGGTAGTGGTTGGCCTCTAGCTAGCTATATAGATATTGTACACCCCGTTGCCGTTTTGGGTTCCAATTGGTTGTAATTAAATTATAATAATTAATAATTAATTACCCTTAATAGAGAGATTAGAGTACCTAATTATCCCCTTTCTCCTCCAATGTCCAATCCCTTCTTAACTTTAATTTGCAGTTAAATACTACCTCCGTTAAAAAAATATAAGCGTTTTTAGACATTTGCACATAAATTAAGAAAATCATAAATTTATTCCATTTATACCCTTCATTAATTATCCACAACCATTATCAACCAATAAAATTTGAGCAAAAAGTCAAAAAGTAACAATTCTCAAATCCAACACGTAGAAAACCTAAAAGGACTTATATTCTCAAACAAAAATCTAAGTCTAAAAGGACTTATATTTTTAACGGATGGAGTATATACTACTCCGTATTTGAATAAGATTCGGGGAAATCCATCCATCCGATTAAACAAATAAAGGGCAATTAAGTCAAGTAATTTAGAGTAGTAATTGTTTATGTCCCCTTTAATTAAACCGGCCTAGTCAATTAGCCACAAAGTCCCTTTTCAGGATGAAACTCGTGGCTCGATAAATATTGGCCGGTTTTATTAAGATCTCTCTCTCTCTCTCTCTACTTTTGTGATCTCAAGCAATCCATTCATTTGAAGTAATCACAACCCCCATTAAATTAGGTTTAATTTATTTGACTAAACTAATCCCTTTAGCCTTATTTTTAGGATTAGGGGCAATTGCATCATCTATTCGTCCTGTGAGGGCGAAAGCATTACACATTTACATGCCGTGACTCACTTTCACCTTTGGATTTTAAATTGCATGTCATTATTTAATCTCAATTTAATTAAGTTATTATTTTATTTTAATATTTTTGAGTTTTTTTTTTAAGAAGTTGAGATAGATTTCTTTTTGGTTTGGTTTCAAATGGCTTTGTTATTCGTAATTATGTCAGTTTTATTTTGTCATCTAACTCCTCTCAAGTCTTAATGCAGCTTCGTCTCGCATTCTCGCTGCTTATAACCAAAGCATTAGCACTCTACTCGGGACTTGTGACAATTAAAGATTTAGACTTGCAATGTGTTGAGGTTGGAGGTGATCGACCGTCTCACAGTTATCAAAGACAGTTTTTGGCGTTTAGCATTGTCCTTTGAATATCAAGATTGTGAAGAGACTAAATCTGAGCACAGAAATGAGCACAACAGCTAAAAATAGAGAAGGAAACATCACTATTTCATCAATCAATATGAAGGACCATATATAGCCAAAGATAGAAAACGGCAGCCTGTGCCTTTCATTCATAAGAACATTAATCCCAAAAACCTACTGAAAAGAGGTTTGCAATGCAGCTTAAATAGCACCCGAATATCAGCTGTGATTAGTTGATCACAAAGAGACAAAAGAGAGCTAGTTGTCTTATTACAAAGAGATGCTAAAATTGAAATGAAATGGAAATGCAGATGAAATGAAAGCAGGAGAATGTGCAAGGAATGCACATATCCTTCGTAAAGATGATCGTCATTGACATTCAATATCTCATTCAATGATTTCAATGGGCGTCTTGTTCTCATATCTCCATGAAATCAATCAAGTAGCATAAAGATGACTCATCTCATACACTCCATGGACTACGGGAACGGGGCTATGATATTCTATCTGTAGTTTCTTTCTCTCGTCCAATAACATCTTTGCGGATGAGGATGTTGAGATCCTTGTCTAGCCGAAAATTTGAAAAGACATTAGTTTGGAAGAGACGCGAGAATGCCTGATCGCCTATGGTGGGAGATGTTCTTAATATGAACACCAATTTTTTTATTATCAATATTTTTGGGAGGTATTTTTCTTGATATTTCATATCCTAAATTTATACTATCGGTTTTTCTATCCAATGCCCTAAGTGCATATGATAAGAGACTAAATTGGAAAAGATTCCCTAAGAAAAAAAAATTATCGACCCTAAAAATCTAATTAAAAGAAAAGCTAAAATAATCAAATTTTGACATATAATTTTAAATTATGACAAGGACATAGGATAGAAAAATCATTATACTATATCTCAACAGATTTATATAGATATACTCCCTTTATTCTAAATTCTTTTTTTTATATGTTTTCAATGAGTACTTACAAATTATATAAAATATTTAAATATATAATTTTATAAAAATTAATAAAAAAAAAAATTTATATAATTTTTAATTATTTTTGGTGCTGAAAAGTTAAATAGAAATAAATAGAGGAAGTAGAGATCATCAATCTTAATCATATTTTGACTGATATGATATATTGATGATGATGCAGGATATTTATATATATATAGAGAGAGAGAGAGAGATAAAGATGTATATGACTCAATATGACTTTATAATGTAATTATTTGTTAACTGGGTAGGGTTTCTTTGTCATGTGGTGAAGCCTTAAGTGCGATGTTCATCTCCTTCAACTGTGTCGACTGTTATTTAGATGCGTCCGAAGCCCACTCAGCTTCTTTTATGGAAGCTAAAATGGACCACCATTTTGTACCCTTAATCTGCGTACACGTGTCTCTCTTTTAACCGATGTTGACTATTCTATTTCCTTTTGCTTAGCTACACTGCTTACACGTGTCACTCTCTTACTGTTTCTCCCGTTGGCGACCACTTTCGATATCATCTCGTCTCCTTTTCGGTTGTACACTTGCTTCTTCTATCGGGTTGTTCGATCTCTATATACATTAGGCATGGTTGTCTGGTGTTATAAGATGAAGTTAATAAGATAGGAATATAAATTAAGAAAGAAAAGTTAATAAATTAATTAAAATTTGAAACGCAATTCTAAATTAGAATTCTCCGAATATAAAATACGACTATAAATCATCTACTCCAAATCCTATATCCCACGAAATTATTTTTTCTCTAAAATAATCTTTCGAAAAAAATATTTTTAGCTTATAAATGGTCATTATAATATATTTGAAAGAAAAAATCTTTTAAAAGTTTTTAAAAATTATATCATGAAAAAATTTCATACTTTCAAATGACTCCCAGAGAAACCATGAGGACTGCAACCGTTATTGCCCCATATCCTAGTCTTATACTCTATTTCTATATGAAAAAAATGATGTTTTTTTTTGGCACATTATTTTAATAAGATAAAAAAAAACTCTATAAAATTTTAACTTTTTTAATTTTTTTTTATAATTTCATACACGATGATATCAAGTATTAAATTGTATTGTATTAAAAAGCTGAAGATAATTTAGATATATAATTTTTACTGTTTTTTAACAGTGTGCCAAAAAGAAAAAATCAAGTTTTTACGAGAAAAATGAACTATTATGTTTTAATTATTGCTATTATAAAGTTTTATAGGTGTCTTTGCCAATATATATATCAAAAGCTAATGCATATTCTATTTATTATTACACATTCATGTCATTTATATACATGAACAAATTTATATTGGTATGCCTTAACTATTTTTTTTTTCATTCATCAATGTTTAAGAATATAGGAATGAAATGGAATACATAGCTATCATAATATAGTTTAATTTATTTGTATTTCTTTTACATAAATGTATCATGGTAGTTTTTAAAATCTTTTAAAAACTTATCAATTAATTACAATAAACAACCATTTAAATTTAGACCTAAGTTAATTAACATCATATTATCATATATAAAAGATGGTAAATAAATATATGGATAAGGATGAACATATAGAAGAGAATCAAGAGAGTGACAGTACATAAAGGACACTCGCAACATGGAAGCTAGTGTATGTGATTCCTTCCAAGATGACAACTCAAATGAATACATTTATGTACTCTTACTTGATTAGTAAATCTTAATTAGTGTACTACTCCCTCCGTTTCCTTTTAAGTGACTTTTTCAAGTCATGCACGTAGTTTTAGAACGATAAAAACTATATTAAATATTAATAATTTTATAATATTTTTTAATAATATGATACTTATCACCAATAAGTATGAGATTATCGAAAAAAATATTTTAAAAAATTATTATTTTATATAGTTTTTCCTACCTTAAAAAACGTGCATGAATAGTAAAACGTCAATTAAAAGTAAACGGAGGGAGTATTTTATTAGTATAAAATTGTGTAGGATTAATATAAATCGTTCGATTTGTGATACATTTTTCGAGAAGGAATTTTTTTTATATAAATAATAATAAGTATTTCATTATTAAAAAAAAGTCTAATGATGACTTATGTTTAAAAAAATAATATAAAATAATATTTTATAAAGTTTTTACTTTTAGCAAGAGTGTCAAGTCCAATTTCTCAATATTCAATCCATCTTCTTCTTCAGTGGAGATTCTTAAGACGTGCATTTCCATAGGTACGTTGCGTTGGTCGTCTCTCAGGCCCCCTCCTTGCCGAACTCATTCGGCAAAGGGGTCCAGAGCAATAACTCTTCGTTGGAAAGAGGTGTTGGAGTAAATGCTTGAATTTAAGGGAAAGTGAAAGGTTTTTGTCCTACATTGATTTCTAGGGACATGAGGGGTTGCTTTAAAAGGGTCTCTTAGAACATGTCCAACAGCTTTCATAAAACAATCGCTAAAATAAAGAATTCTTTTTTTTTTTTTTGGTTGGCAAACAGGGGGAAACCCCAATTACAGAAGGAAAATAGACAGCAAGAAACGAGACAGCAAAAACAGAAAATAAACAGACAGGAAACGCCTAGCTCTATCCCGGACACAGCCGGTTCCTAGAACAACCCAGCGCATCCTCCCTCAGTCTCCGGGTGCAGCAGTCCGGCGGTTCCGGGAGGAGATGCCAACCAAGAGGTAAGGAGAGGGCGAAGGAGGCAATGGAATTCTAAGTAAAAGATTCTGAATATTTTTTGCCCCAATTCCAACAGTTTCCCCATTATAGAGTTCACCTCAAAATATATAGAGTTTTCTCCAAATGTAGGGAATGATCACCATATTTTCTCTTCATTCTCTATTTTGGATAATATAATGGGGAAACTGTTGGACCAAAAACCACTCCAATATTCACCATATTTTTTCTTTATTCTCTATTTTGGAGAATGTAATGGAGAAACTGTTGGACCAAAAACCACTCCAATATTCACCATATTTTCTCTTCATTCTCTATTTTGGAGAATGTAATGGGGAAACTGTTGAACCAAAAACCACTCCAATATTCTCCAAAATATGAAGATGAGGAATCTGTTGAGCTTGCTCTTATCCAACCATATATGGTTTGAGTGATGGAATAGCAGTCTCACACGCGTGCACCACCACCGCCGGTCCGTGTTTGTGACACGTGCGCGGTGTGGTGGGGTCTATTTTTGGGTGACGTACGTTTTATTAATTGGGCAAGATGAGTCACGAAATAACTGTTGAGATTTCTGTGTCTTATCATTTTGTTTTTTCCGATTTATTTCTCGTCTTTATCTCTCAATTGTAACTGCTCCGAGATTTCCGTCACGTTTTGAATGTGGAGCGCCTTAGTAACCGTTCCGATATTCTCGATCGCCTGCACTACTGATTGAGGAGCGTCTTCTTTCTCCTTAAAACCAGACGTCTCCTCTTCGCTTAATTTCTCACTCGCGGAAAACCATCTCTCTCTCTCTCTCTCTCTCTCTCTCTCTCTCACCTTAGTTCTAAGCAAAGTCTTTCGTGATTCCAAACCTTTGTTTTCGAGTGCACGATTACGAGGGTGTGCAGTGTAACCTTGGGGGCGAAGCCAGTTGCCGACTTGCACCTACGGTCGGGGCAAATTCCCTTCTAAGGCAGTGGGTTCTGCATATACCACGCCACAGCCTTTCTGGTTTTCTAAACACTGTTTTCCGACGGTTTTTCAACTCGGTTTTTCCATCGACGGCCCTACATTTGCACTTACAAGAGGGAGGCTAGGACAGTAGACGATTTCTTCTGGGATGTGGAGAGGTGTACATGGAGAATAGAGGTGTTCGAGATGATGCCGGAAAGATCCGAATGGCTTCCGGGTACCTTTGTGACTCCTCATGATTGTAGAACTAGCGCAAAAGCCTAGCTAAGGCTAGTTTTATTGCCTCTTTAAATTGCACTTCTAATAAGAATGTGGGAAGCCACCCAAAACCCAAAGAGCTCGTATGCGATGTCCTATCTATTGATCAGCGATGTCATTCTTCTTCGATCTCATCAGAGAAGGCAGGTATAAGAACCACGTACGATTTATTATTTTAACTAAATTAATCTCATTACTTCGATCTATAGTTGAACAAGTTGAAGAATGAAATTAGATTAGACAACATTCCCATTCTAATTTAATTCTATTCTCCAACTAAGAAATTTGTTCAACTAATTAGTTGAATAGAATTGATGACATATAAACAACAGTTTATAAGTTACAATTTATTTGTATTCAAATTAATTTTAAATTGATTCATCGCATAATTAATTAGTTGGCTTACTATTCATAAGATTATATATATTTCGCCAAACATATGCATGGTATATTCACTGGTTTTCAGTGTTAGTAAGCGTTTTTTGTTTGAAAAAAGCTTACCAGCACAGAAAGTCAGTATTGGCAAAATGACTGTCAATTTCGCCCTCTCCGACTTCACGTATCGATAAATTTTTTTTTTTCCAGGTAAAAACACTTATCGATATCAAAAACCGGTAAATAATCATTTATTGAAGTGCAATTGCGCATGGGATGACATCATAACAACAAGATGATTCCTCTAAACAGTAAATTAAAGGGTTCCTAATTGATTACACCTATATGTACGAGTATGCTCCTTAATTTTATTTAAAAAAATACTTTATTTGATTAAATAAATAATTATGCAAAATTTAATTGTATATTATGTGTGTTGTAATTATCCCGACACGAGGCATCGTTGCTTGGAATCTTACAACTTTGTAAATTTGACGTTAACCCCAGGTGTTCGACCATTATCTAATGTAGCCCCCTAATTCATTTCATCCCAATTAATTAATTAACATTAGCCTTAATTAATTAAATTGTTTGCATCTCGATCTTATAATGATGAAGCTTCTAGTGCTGTTTTCGTTGTCAAACTGTTAAATGTAATTAAAATATATGCGTTACTTCGCAATGTATGTAGCTGCAAATCAAATTTCCACGAAGTCGTGGATCCATTTGTTATGTCTCGATTGGGATTAATGAAATTGAAGGAACGTTAACATAGGAAGGGATTAGAAAGGGAGGAGGAAGGTTAGAGATGATAGAGAGTGTAGAGAGAGTATAGAAGTATATGAGTAGAAGGGCAATTTGGTAATTGATCTTGTAAAGGCGGTTCACTGATCACTTTGTAACTCGGCTATATAAGCCAACCGAGAGTGAATATTAGCAAAGCAACGGATTCATAACAAACTCAAAACAGGTTTTCTGTGTTCTTCCTTTTCTTGATCTTTCATGGAGTTTCATGTGTGATTCTAGGAGGAATTCACACGTTTTCATGGTATCAGAGCTATAGGGAGTCGATTCGATCAATTGAAGCTCCGTGAAAACGAGATCTGAAGGAATTTGTGAAGAACAATGGAAGATCTAGGTGCAACGAGTCAGCGCGAAATCGAAAACATCAACAACATGAATGATCCGCTGAGTTTGTCGAACGCCAATCATCCAGGGGCGCAGCTGGTGGCTAATGTCTTCAATGGAACAAACTTCTTAGGTTGGAGCCGAGGAGTTAAAATGGCGCTCGGAGCCAAACTCAAGCTTGGTTTCATTGATGGCAGTTTTCGTCCAAAAGATTTGAATCCGACAGAGATGTAGAAGTGGAAACGGTGTGATTACATGATCAGATGCTGGATCTTGAATTCTATAGCGCCAAACATATCTGAAAGCTCTATGTACTCTGAATCTGCGAAGCAACTTTGGGACGAGATTATTGAGAAGTATGCTCCTTCGAACGGTCCTTTATTGTTTCAAGTGAAGAAGAATCTGTGCAATTTGGATCAAGAAAACATGGATATTGCAGATTATTTTGGTCAATTGAAAAAGTTGTGGGATGATATTTTCAGTCTTGAAGGGAAGCCACAATGTACGTGTGGGGCATACAACAGATGTTCTTGAAATATGAACAAGAAGGTAGGAGAGATGAAGGGTAGAAACAAGCTGATTCAGTTTCTTATGGGACTAAATGGAGGATATGAAAGCGCTAGAAATCAGATTCTTGCAATGGATCCAATGCCGACGTTGAACAAACCGTTGTATCTTGTTCAACAAGTGGACAAGAAGAACACAGGGACTACAAGAGAGAGTAGCAGTGATTCAAAGGCGTTCTTTGCCAATAAACTAGCTGATGGCAAGAGAGATTACAAGAAGGAAAGAGTTGCTGAAAAGCAAGCAAGAAATGTTCACATTGTGGGATAATAGGCCATATCAAGAATGAATGTTTCAAAATAATCGGGTATCCAGAATGGTTTAAAGCACCAAAAGGAAAAACTGGTTCCAAAGCGAATGCTGCAGACATGGAGATAGATGAGTCTCCATTATCAGAAGCTGGGAATTGTGACAGTATTGATGCTAATGAGGATCTTATCAACTCTGTTGTTCAGCAGGTGCTCAGGGCAATGAAAGGCAAAGGGATTGCAAGCTCAGAGGCTCATTTTCCTGGTAAACCTCTTACCTTTAGTTCTTTCAGTAATGCCTTTGCTTTGAGTACTATTGCTAGAAAGCATTGTCAAAATAAGAATGTGTGGATCATAGACAGTGGGGCTACAGACCACATGGTGTTTGATGATCACCTATTACAGTTTAAACGAAAATTGAGAATTCCTGTCAAAGTGTCTTTACCTGATGGGTCAATCAAGCTGGTTACAGAGGTTGGGGATATACATCTCGCATCAGGGTTGGTGTTATATGATGTCTTCTCTATACTTGAGTTCAAGATCAACTTGTTATCTGTTGGAAAAGTGATTGATGATTCTGAGGTGGATATCATTTTTCACAAAAAGAATTGTGTTTTACAGGATCTTAGGAAGGGTCAAGCTGTTCTTACTGGAGATAGAATACATAGCAGACTGTTCAGGGCAACTCTTGAGCCTGTAGATGTTGCTGTTGAAGTGCACAAGAAGTTGTCAAGGAGCCTTGAAGCCAAGAATGATGTATATAGATAAAATAATGAGTCATTTTCTAATAATGTTGTCTCAAGTCCTAGTAAATCAGTTTTGCATGCTAGGTTGGGACATGCCTCAGTGACTAAGATGGCTCATGTCCCGGGTTGTAAATGCACTATTGCTGATGATATCAGTTGTGAGTCTTGTATTCTTGCTGATGAAGGAGATGAACTTCAGGATGTTGAGAAATATAGGAGATTGGTGGGCATGTTGTTGTTCTTGAATATGACTCATCCATACATTTCTTTTGTTGTGCAACAGCTAAGTCAGTTTATGGCTTCTCCTCGTTTACCTCACTGGCAAGCAGCTCTCCATGTGGTAACGTATCTTCATGGATCTCCTGGTTTAGGATTGCTTTATCCTATCAACAATGGGATCTTCTACACTGCATTTTGTGACGCAGACTGGGGCAATTGTGTATTCAGTGGAAAATCAATCACTGGCTTCTATGTTTTTCTTGGCAATGCCTTGGTTTCCTGGAAAACTAAGAAGCAAACAACCGTCTCCAAATCTTCTGCAGAGGCTGAATACCGGAGTATGTCCAAGACACCTAGTGAGTTAGTGTGGTTGGATTCTTTGGATTCAGATTTGCAGTGTGACATTCCTAAGCCTATTGATCTGCATTGCGACAACAAGGCAGCAATCCACATTGCTGAGAACCCGGTATTCCATGAACGAAGAAAACATGTCAAGCTAGACTGCCATTATGTTACAGATCTGGAGCAACTGCAGGCAGGGTTTCTTAGTCCCTTCTTTGTTCGTTCTCAACATCAGCTAGCTAACATTTTCACCAAGCCCTTAGGTAAAGTCCAACATCATTATCTTGCTTCCAAGTTAGGCCTAGTGTTCATCCCTAGTCCAGCTTGAAGGGGGGGTATAGAAGTATATGAGTAGAAAGGCAATTTGGTAATTGATATTGTAAAGGTGGTTCACTGATCACTTTGTAACTCGGCTATATAAGCCAACCAAGAGTGAATAGCAAAGCAACATATTCATAAATCATAACAAACTCAAAACAGCTTTTCTGTGTTCTTCCTTTCCATGATCTTTCATGGAGTTTCATGTGTGATTCTAGGAGGAATTCACACGTTTTTCTTGACTCAATGGGTCATCAAGTCTTCACCCTGAAGTTCCCGGATCATTGGGTTCAGGTCGGTTTCAGATTCCGAGTCTAAAACACCGAGTTTAAACCCCAAAATTTTTCTAATGTTCGAATCGGGTGGTCATATTTTAACAGATCTACCCCTATAATAATACCCATACATGCATGACACACCATTGAATTCTGAATGTTAACGTGGAGATTTCATCATAAACCCTGTTTACATTTGTAAACTGTGGCTTGCCAAATAATATATTTTTGCACTATTATGACTTTGATTTTGATAATCTAGCTATAGCTAGAAATCCATGTTTCCCTCATAGCTTGCATAAACTCATCCATTCAACTTTGTCCTACTCTTACCAAATTCATTTTCAACCACACACATACATTAATTCCCAATTTAAAAATTAGTGTTTGAATTCCCAAATAAGCCATTCTAGAAGATGCATTGTGCATAGATTTAAACCAATCAAAATATCAAATGGATCAGTAAACAATTAGTACTTAATACGTACCTTTAACTATCCCTTTAATAATTTAATCAAGTTATATATAAGTATCACTTTGTATTTCACCTAACTCCCCCCAAATTACGCCTAGTTTTGGGTGTTCAGTTTATATATACAGTAGTACTTATTTTAATTTAATACAGTAGTATTAGCACCTTTACTGTAATTAATTAATTAATTAATTAGAGAACTCAAATTTCAAGGTGCAACCACGAGACCAAGCAATGACTATGAGTGGCCTCCAAGATTTGCAGTTGTATTCACCAATTAACAGTCAACAACTTACACTACATTCTTCTTTTGTCTTGATTATCTGGCAGGGGCCTATCCCAAGATTACACCTGGCATCCGTATACAGTCAATTACAGTATTTGTTTTTCCATAAATTACTTGTCAGAAATGAAAGAAATGTAAAGAGACCAAAAAAAGAGTCCCATTACCTGAATAAATAAGCCTTAGTACAGTATATAAACTAGTAGGCTACCTCACTTAATGTCAATTGGTTTTAGGATGGAATCCCGCTCGGCTTGTGTGCTAGACTATTAGCGCAAGGGTCCACACGTGTGGACACGTCCCCCGATCCCGAGTCCCAACGGACTTCAGTACTATCCCTGCCTGATTCCGGTGTTCAGTCGAAAAGACTTACGGGTAGTACTCGAAGGTCCCTAATTCAAACTCTGGATAATCACTTTCCGGTGTTCAGTCGAAAGGACTTACGGGTAGTACTCGAAGGTCCCTATTTCAAACTCTGGATAATCACTCTCTATTTGACAAAATTAAGATATAGTACAAATGATTAAATATACATATTTTTATATAAATTGTGCTCTAATATTTTTTTCTTTTTAATTTAAACATATTTAGTTAGATAAAAGTGTATAAAATTCATATTTATAATTTAACCAGCAAAGTAAAATATCAAAAAGTGATATATTTTTACACACCTTTTGTAAATATCCACATTTGCACACTTAACCATTGGAGTTGGTTTAATGTTTGGTAGTTTTTCTTCCTTTTCTTCTTCTTTTTTTTTAATCATTTATGAGATATTAAGGGCTTGGAAGTTTAAATGCTGTCCTAAATACATGGGTCACCAAACTATTAAAAATTCAGTGTGTATAAAATGAGTTATCTATGCTATTATATGAATCACTTCGTTAATGTTAGAGACTTTATAGATTGTTTAATAGTTAGATTGAATATCCACTTGGATTGGAGTCCAAATGTTGAGGATTTTCATATCTCAATTGAAAAGTTAAAAGTTATATTTGAAATTACAAATAAATGTTATATATAGACCATTTGAATAATTTTTCTAATGATCAAATCCATACACATGTGCGATATAAGCTAGAAGCACAATCAGTGGCGGAGCTGGGGGGTGCTCGAGCACCCCTGGCTCGGAAAAAATTAATTTTTTTTGCATATATTTAGTATTTTTAAGGTAATATAATATCTTTAAATGATATTTGAAACAAAAGTGCCATCTAGCTCAAGTGGTAAGGGAATGAAGGGAGAAATTAAGGAAAATCAAAAGGTGTATTTGGGTTCAAATCTCACTTTTTTCACTTTTTATTTGTTTTACTCTATCATTAATTCTTCTTAATTTCTCTTTATATTTTTTGTTTGTATCAACCATTTCATTAAAAAATGTCATATTTATGTTTAAATTATATATTAAACCCTTTCTTTCAATATTGGTTTAAAAATAATTCTTCATCATTTTTATCTATATTTTTTGTTTCTCTTCTATTTTTTTTATTACTCTCAACTATTTAAATACAAAAAAAAACATTAAAAATCAAAATTTTAGTGTTTTTTCAATTTTTTTTACAAAATCTTCTTATCAAGTATACAACAACAAAAAATATTTCACGACATTTTTTTAGCATCTCCTACCTGAAATCCTAACTCCGCCACTGAGCACAATGTATAAAGGTATGAAATTCAATCATAAGACCAATTGACAATTAGAGAAATAACTCTCTGACTTTATAGGTTAAGCTTGATTATCACTAATCTTTTTACACTTTTAACACAATATTAGATTGATAAGTACAAAATATACATCTCACACCATGTGCCTTTAATTGGTTGGCTACGTGGTATGCTTAGCAGGTGTTTTAATCTAATTAAAGAATAAATTATTTGTAAAAGCTTAATAAATTCAGATTAATCTCTCTCTAGCACATGTCTCCCACCCACCTTATTGGCTAATCCCTCCCTCCTTTTTTCACACTCAAAGAGTACTCAAACTACTTTATCCCACTTTCATCACCTTCGTGTATATTTCCTCTTCTTTCAAACACAATTAGAATCTTAGATCACTACTTAACTTCTTTAGCCTTTGCATTTTTAGTAATTCCCCACGCCTTATTTGAACCTGCCCTTTGTTTCTAGTTTCCCATTTCATGATGCATCATATCATATATGGATCATATGATATAAAGGAATCACACTAGGTTTATGTGTACAAATTCGTCTCCTTGATTTGTGCCTTGTCCTCGTCAATCTCCTACAAATGTAGTCAATCTAGTGTGTTGTTACATGTCAAAACTATTCAAAACCTAAAAACATTGGAATAGATAGTCAGCTGTCGTGGAAAACTGATCTCCAGTATTTTTCCGTGTATGTGGTTTTGCTATTCAGAAGGGGTTGACGGCGCAAAAAAAAATAGCATTTAAAAAAAAAAACAATTAGTTTAAAATCAAATTGAAAATAACATATTTTTTCTTGTGAATGAAGTTTAAACTCCACTTGCTTTAACGGAACTTGAGGATATAGTTTTGGTTCAATCTTATGATTTCATTTATTCCTAAATCAAGAATCGAGGTTAGACATCACTTCTGCTTTGAGACATCTGAAAAAATTGGAACGATTCAGAAACCGGGCATTGCTTTGAATTTGATCCATCAACTTTCAAGTTTCAACCTAACTACCTAGTACCTAATTCCCTTTTCTAAGTCCATTTCCAAATTTTAAGCCAAATCCCACCACTTAAGTAGATCATTGTTGGTTTAACATAACGGGCCAGAATCTATGTTGGGCTGGGCCAAACATTCCGGCCCAAAAGTAAGAAATCAAACACCGCCTTCGGATTTAGACCCGACCCGTATGAGATCGTCGTGAATCGTGATCTGCAATCAACACCACGCGCAACTCCGAAACGCAGAAAGCGAAAAGCGAGCGACTCGCGAGGGAGTTGGTGACAGCGAAGACAACGACCGAATTCGATAGTCAAACCATCTGAAAATCGCTTCCATTGATTTTTCGATCGGTCGATCGGGCAATTCGTTCCTGTTCTAGATTTTTCCTCCATTGTTGTCCTCCAATTTCTCCGCTGCTTCACTTCCGATTCCGATGGGAAAGGGGGGAGGTTGTGTTCCAAGCAAGAAGAAGCACCCCGCCGACGCCGCCGCCGAAGATAGGCCGCGTGAAGCTCCGGCGACGCCTCCTACTGCAGAAGACAGTAGCGCCGTTGGAGAGGACGAGGCTATCACAGATAATGCCGCGCTGTCGGAGAGCAACGAGATCGCGCCGCGGAAGGTGTTCATAGTGTTCTACTCGATGTACGGTCACGTCGAGGGTTTGGCGAAGAAGATAAAGAAGGGAGTCGACAGCGTGGACGGTGTTGAAGGCGTGCTGTATAGGGTTCCGGAGACGCTGTCATTCGATGTGCTCGAGAAGATGAAGGCGCCGCCGAAGGACGATTCGGTGCCGGAAATATCGGCGTCGGAGCTGGTGGAGGCGGATGGAGTGCTGTTTGGATTCCCGACGAGGTATGGAGGTATGGCGGCGCAGATGAAGGCCTTCTTCGATTCGACGGGGAGCTTGTGGAATGAGCAGAAGCTCGCTGGGAAACCGGCTGGCTTCTTCGTGAGCACTGGTACACAAGGAGGTGGACAGGAGACTACTGCGTAAGCCATCACCATCTATCTCGTTCATCTTTTGAATTCGAGTAATTGAACTGCAAATTGTGTTTGATTTAGTCTGGATTTGCATTGCTAATACTGATTAACAATTGAAATGTGGAGTAATGCTTAGTTATCGCTTGAAAACTATGTTGAATGAAGCAATTGAATCTGCAATTGTGTGAACTGGTTGACTGTTTTCGATTTGAAGCTAGGTTTGTTATTTTTTTAGAGTTATAGTAACTTTTCACTTCCATAGGTTTCTGTGGCAGTTAGGAACTTTGGAGTAGGTTCTAAGGGCATGAATGGATTCATTTTCCTGACAACCATGAAAAAAATTGAACACCTTTAAGAGGAGCTTCAGTGAACTCATTAGTTATATGGATTCAGTTCGAGGCCCTGAGGAAAAATAAGCAACTAATTAGCTTCTAATATAATCAGCACATCAGGCCAAAGAACCCTTATTCTCTTTAATCTCTCTTGTTTGGTTAAAATGACTGTAGGTGAGAAATATGACATTTTTATACGTGCTGAATTTGCATCCATTGACAGGATATTAGGATGGTTTTCGTCGAAAAAATGAATATAGGCTTTGCAGCGGCATATGCTAAACTAAATGAATCCATGGTGATCAGCTTAAACTTTCAGCCGTTTCTTAAACACTAGTGTGCTTCATTTTGATAATTCTGACTTTACTGACATTACAAAGAGTCAAAGAGTGTTTCTGTTTGAATATGGATTTGATTTCCAACAAGTTAGTCTTTATATGCTTGGAATCTGTTACAATATTCATATTCCTTATATCTATGTTTTGCATCTTTCGTAAGTTTCCATTAGCTTTCGTTATGAGGTGAATGCAGCTACGAATGCTTCTATATTGGTTACTTGCATTTGCCTCCTTCTGTATTATTTGCATCTTATCATCAGAGAAGAGAAACTCAAAATGAATATTGTGTTATGATAAGAAGATAATAAGCTCACACTTGTACATGATGCTGAAGGACAGGTCTTTGTAGAGCACACGGATATTATATTACCTCTTTTCTTTTCTCTTGACATTGAGGGCAACTAATTGTCACCCAAAAGAGCAGCGTTTTACTGTTAGTTGCATTGATTAGCTGCATCTGACCTAGAGAGGAAGCTTCTGCAAAAATGGAGGGCTTGAACCCAAATTGAAATGTTCTCTGTTAGTTTTCCTAAGTATTTCTATCTTGCAGGTGGACTGCAATCACCCAGTTAGCCCACCATGGAATGCTGTTTGTGCCCGTTGGATACACGTTTGGGGCTGGAATGTTCAGGATGGATTCGCCAAAGGGTGGCTCTCCATATGGTGCTGGAGTTTATGCAGGCGATGGCACAAGGGAACCAAGTGATACAGAACTGGGACTGGCAGAGCATCAAGGCAAGTACATGGCCACTGTCGTGAAGAGGCTCACACATGCTTGACGTGTGCACCAATCAAGTTCAGTGGTTATTCAAGTCTGGCAGATTCAAGTGCTTGTGATTTGCTGTGCATCCATTCAGTACATTTTGTCCACCTCCATTTATCGTGAAAATATACCACCTTTCATCTGGATTGTCTGTCAGTGTTCCTTTGTGCAGTGATACATTGTCTTCCTGTTTGAATCATTGTATAAGTTATTGAATTTCACATTTTTTACCCTGCCAAATAATGAACATGGTGTTAAATGTGTTTAAATTGTTCACTTTTGTCCGTGAAACTGTGTCCTGTAACTCTGTAAGTTTGCAACCAGATTATGATCACACAGATTCACAGACAGAAGTTGAAACTTCATAAATTTTTGTTTGTCCTCACAGCGAACTTGCTTTCTTTATCCATTGATTTTATATCTGTAGTCTGTACCACTGTATGTGGCACATTCGAAATAGCGCATCAGTTGTGCAGGAGTGCTACTGAAATAAGATCTGTCGCTCTTCATGGAGAAAGAGCGCATTTGATCTCCAAGCTTGCAGATGCAAGTTGAAACTTCTTAAAGGCAGGGACAGTAGCTTCTAAGTGATGGATTTATCTTATGCAGGAAGTGAAAAATATCCTATAGTTCCAAATCCTTGATCTTATGTTATCAGATTGAACCTCAATGAAACAACCGACGTAACAAGGACAGTTCGCTTTGGGTGTAGTTCTATGCGCGATTTTCGTATGAAAACCGAAATGGCTTGGCCGAAGGCGGCGATGGAACATATAGATTCCTTACGTTGGTGATTTTTTTCTTCTTCTTTTTAATGTATGTTTAGATTGTGTGGATAGAGATATCGATCATCGTGTTCAGACAGGGTGGTTGAATAGAGAAGAGCGTCGGGGGTGCTTTGTGACAAGAAAGTTCCAACAAAACTGAAAGGAAAATTTTACAAAGTTGTTGTTAGACCGGCCTTACCGTACGACTTTGAGTGTTGGCCGGTCACTAAGGCGCAAGAACAGAAGCGGTCAGTGGCAGAGATGAGAATGTTGCGATGGATGTGCGGGCATACGAGACATGACAGAATTAGAAATGTCGACATTAGAAGGAAAGTTGGAGTTGCAAGTATTGTTGACAAACTGCGGGAATCTAGATTGCGTTGGTTCGGTCACGTTCAAAGAAGACCTAGATCGGCCCCGGTTCGAAGGTGTGAGATATTGGATCTTGGAGCTTTTCGTAAGGGGAGAGGCAAACCGAAGAAGAGCTGGATGGGGGTTATTCGTCAGGACCTCAATCTGCTGCACCTTTCAGAGGATATGTCATTAGATAGAGACCACTAGATGAGATGCATTCGGGCTGCAGACGTTTAGAGTTGGGGGTGGGGTGTTGTGTCTGTTTGCCTTTGCTTTCGCTCTGATCTTTTTTTGCATCTTGGCTCCTTTTCCTGATATGTGATCCTTTTGTCTTATGGTTCTTGTCTCCTTTCGTTTTAGGTCTTTCGAAAACTCTCTCGGGTATTTGGGGGAAAGAGTGCGTATGTATCCTACTTAATGACGGGGTATTCTGGGATGTTTTTGTCGTTTAGATTGTGTTCTACCTGTATGTTAAGGATTTTCTGATGTGGTTAGAAAAATCAGATTGAACCGGTAAAAGCTTCAAATTCAAAGGTCAAAGGAACAGTCACATCAAATCGGAAACCAAGTATGTGTGGGCTGCGTTTGAAAAGATGTACTGTAACTTGTAAGTTAATCAACGAGAGATGCTCTTTTTTCAGGGACACTGATACAACTAAAAATCAAACTAAAACGCATGGATGACAAAATTTTCTAGAAGCACAAAAATAAAAACGACTGAATTTAATTGAAACACGTATAAATAAATACAGTAAATAAATAAATAAAGGAAGAGCAACGAGTCATATTGAAGATGCCAGTTTGACAAATACAGTACAACATAGTACTCCAATTAAACACCACCTCTCCTTGATCAAAAATCCCTTTCACATCTTGCTTTACCGACAATATTTTTTTTTGCAATATGCAACAGATAAATCTTGCAGTGATGATGAAGATGTCGAAATGTTCGTTTCTACAACGCAATCTCCGAAATACTTTGTTTCTAACAGAATACATAACAAGGAGATGCCTCCGAATCACCTCCTACTCCTAGTACATTGAATATTATCGACACTAGCTAATCAACGAGCTATAAGCAACATCAACTAACAAGAACAGTTTGAAAGCTCCAGTCTCTGATGCCCGAGTCTGCCGGTGCATTTTTCCCAAAAACTGCCGGTGTAACTCAGAATACTGTATCTGTACCATAATTCAGTGAGATAGGTAACTGTACAGACTCGTAAGAGTGGGCAAACCGAGCTTCTGAGAGCGAAGGCTGTATTGATAAAATGTTGAAACCGAAAGCTCTGAAACCACAAGGAAGATGTGGGAGATGAGATGTTCAGACTCTGAATGGACGCCGGGGAAATCAACAAGCAGCCTTACCAATCCCCAGAGACAAATCCAGATCCTCAACACCGACTTCGTGTATCTTCTCACCTTCCCAGGCATTAAGGGAGCTGTTCTCGAACTCGAATTCAGGGCCATGACCTCTTACTGCGGCAGCACCCCAGGCGAATGGGCTATGTCCGTCAAATGAAGCTTGCATAGTGCTTCGTTGGTTCACGAGGTTAAATGTAGGAGACGATGGAGTAGTTTGGGATGCCCCCATTTGAAAGCTAACCCAACGTCCAGAATCGATGGTGGAGGTGTCAGACTCATCGCACTCCGGGATGGTTGGTGGAGTATGGTGATGACGGCGGGTAGGACTACTAGGGGCTGAAGCTGCAAAAAGAGGGTGTTGGTGATCAGCTTTTTGTGCGATATTGGATAGGGACTCCCATTCGGCTTTACGCTTTGAACCTCTAGATGTAGGAGAAGACAAGGGAGGTGTCACAGGAGCACTGCTAGATACGCGTATGGGTGGTAGATTTGGGGGAATGGAAGCCAAGTTTTGAAGGAATGGGAGCAAGTAAGAAGAAGGGTGGTCATATCTTGAAGGGCTGGGGAAGGAAGATGATGTTGGACTGGCATGGTAGGAAGGCGCAGGGCTCGGGAAGGCAGATGATAGGGGGCTCTGTTGAAGCGAAGAACATCCACTCACATTAGCCGAGGCTCCAGCAATCTCACCTGGTGGCGGCCTACATCCCTGTTATAGATAATAAATGAATTTCGATGAGTAATTTTCAGAGATGATTGAGTCTCAATTCTTATTATCTTTTACAATAATATATCATCAATGAAAGAAATTATCCATTCATATCATGGCGACTGAGAATGAGCTGCCAACAGCAATGGCCTCAGTCCTACAGTAAATAATCAGCAAGGGAATGGAATCATCCCGTTCAATTTGTTCATATCATACAAAAATGTTGGTTTTTTAGACAATATTGGAGACAGACAGCACAACAGTAGCACATCAAGATCAAGCGATATCAAATAAGCGTAGCTATCCATAACTCAGCTTTTAGTTGCTAGAGACAGACAATTCAGATGTATTGTGACATGATATGCAACTGATATTACTGATTCTGATGAATTCAGATTTATGAAATACATCTGAAGGATGAAGGAATGAAGGAATCAGCAAACAATTAATTTCTCTCTCTTTCTTCCTATGACATGAATGGTGTTTTCCTTCTTTCCATGGCTCACATTTGAGATCACAAAGGACAATAACCGCAGATCCAATTTCCCCACTGCAAGTTAACTTTCGGATCGAACTACGATTAAGCACTACCAAGGGGATCTGAACTTTCAGCCACTACTCTCAATTAAAACTTAAAAGTACCGCCTGAGCTACGATTTCAGATCCAGTTTTCCATCACCAGCAAAAATTCAAGCAAAGAGGGACCAAAACGTAATTTAGGTCAACTAACAGAAAACCCGATCTGTTCATTTTCACAACCCAACCACTTCGATCTGAAAAAGTCCAACAAAACTAGCTACCAATTTTCGCTCTCATCAACAAACACGAAAGAAAAAAAAAACACTTCCAGATCCAGGAAATCCGAGCAAAGGACAGAGAGAGAGAGAGATTGACCTTGCGGTAGGTAGTGCCGTCTTCTTCGACGATCCAGCCAGCTTCAGCGCAGAGAGCCTTCAACACCTCATTGTTATCGCAGTGCTTAGGGAGCTTGAAGTTCCCCTGAGCTCGGAGGCCGGCGAAGATGTTAGCGGCGACGGCACGGCGGCGGCGCTCTCTCCGCTTGTTGTTCTCCCTCTCCTTCCAGGTCGGTTGCCTCCCAGACGATCCCGCCATCGATCAGCGAAATCAAAAGCGCTCTCTCTCCCTCTAGGACGAAGGAATCAAGGAATGAATGAATGGAGAAAGGTAAGAACGAGGTGAGGGAGGGGAGGGAGGGACAGAGCGCGTACAGACAGGCTTAAATGGTGGGTTTGGGAACACACACGCTTCGTTGTTGTCTCTCACCACGAGTGCTCTAATATTATGCGCAATTATTGGGATTAGTTGGGAATTTTATCCTTTTTTTCTTTTTTCCTTTTTCTTTTTCTTTTCTTTTTAGCCAGCTAAATTTAAATTACTCAAGTTAATAAAATGGAATGATACATTTAATATGTTAAGGTTTTCATAAATTCCAAGGTGTATTAATTAATAATGTATAAATGAATACATGATTAATTGCACTTTTGAAAATCAAAATAATGCATATTCGAGTATATTTTTAATCTATTTTCTAAAAGTATAGGTCATGAATTTTTATTTTGGAACCGTGTTTTATTTTTATTAAGAGATATTCTAATGAATTAATGTAGTTTTATTTACTCAGAAGAATATTATTTTATAATAAAATCTTTTATCTTTTTATGAATTTATACTGTACAAAGTGTATATGGGTTTATTTTGGAATTTTTTTTCAAAATATTTACTAAAAAATAAATAATTACAAAAATATTCACACTTTAAAACTATTTATAAAAATATTCATTTTTGTCAGATCGGGCAGAAAAACGCGGCCTGAAACCGCGTTTTATTCAAAAGGTGAAAATTTTAAAATTGAAAGAAAATGTGACAAAAACTTAACGAAAGAAACGCGGTTTGAAATCACGTTTCTATTGCTAATTTTATTTTCGGATGAAATGGGCAATTTTTTTTTTTTTTAAAACATTCTTGTTTGTTTTTTTTTTCTAGAAAATTGAAAAGTGGAACGGAGAGGATGCATGCCGCCGGAGGAGGAAGGAGGAGAGGCCGGACAGAGGAGATGATGGCGGATCCGGTGGAAGGGGAGAATGCCGGCCCGGAGCGGAATGGGAGACAGGAGAATTTCATATCTGGAGAGGAAGGGGAGACGTCGCACAGGCGGTGGTCTGAAAGTCGCAGGCGGTGGTCGGTGGAAAGAGGCTCGGCGGTGGTCCGAGAGTCGCAGGCGATGGGGCGCGGAGAGTCGTAGGCGATGGGGCGCGGAGAGTCGCAGTATAAGGTGGTGGCGGCTCGGGACTTGCAGGCTTGCAGCGCCTGTTGGCTCCCGCGGATCCGGCATGACATCTCCTCCCTCCTCCGGTGTCTCTTCTTCCACCGGATTCGGCATCATCTCCTCTGTCCGGCCTCTCCTCCTTCCTCTTCCGGCGTCCCTCTTTCCTCCTCCGACGGCCTGCAATTTCCCAGTCCGTTCCACTTTTCAATTTTCCAAAAAAAAATAGTGTGAAAAAATTAAAAAAATTGCCTATTTCATCTGGAAATAAAATTAACAATAGAAACGTTGTTTCAAGCCGTGTTTCTTTTGTTAAGTTTTTGTCACATTTTTTTCAATTTTAAAATTTTCACCTTCTGAATAAAATGCGGTCTGAGACCGCGTTTTTCTGTCCGATCTGACGAAAATGAATATTTTCGTAAATAGTTTTAAAGTGTGAATATTTTTGTAATTATTTAATTTTTAGTGAATATTTTGGAAAAAAAATCTTTATTTTGTTTAGGAATCAAATAAATAAATACGGGGTAGTTTGTAAATATTGATTGGGAAATGGGAAATTATGTAAAGTGGAGAGGGGGACGTGGGATCTTTCATCTTTGAATGGGAAAGCGAGTTGAAAGCGCGAGGCATCTCCAGCACGTGCGAAGTGGGGCCCAGCCATGGGTAGGAGGAGAGAGAGGAGTGGGTGGTGGATGCACCGGCACGCCACGACCTCGAGAGGGAGAGGCCCGAGGGGTGGGTCCCACACCCCCCACAAGTGTTCAGATCTTCCACTTGCTTTGGGTGCAATGCTTTTAAATTTGTTGGCTATACAGTAATTTTAATAATTTCCCCATTTTAGGTAATTCTATGTTTTCTCATAATTCATATTTTAGGAAATTCTATGTTTTTTTTTTGTTTTTTTTTTTCAGTGGGCAAACAATAGGGCAGTTCTGTTTAAGGAAACAGAACACACCCTTGATCATCCTGATAGATGATGTTACAAAGATCCCTGTTCAAAGGGAGTGTAGACAACTTACAGATTATTCTGCTCTTAACAATAAAATCTGCTACTCTATTAGCTTCTCTATAACAATGTTTAAATTCAATATGATCAAAAGAGCTAGACAGAAGCTTGATTTCTTCAATTTGACGCAGGATCTCCCAATTGATCGATATCGTGCCAGTAATTGCTTTAATTGCATCTTGGTTGTCACCCTCAACTATGACTTTCTTGAGGCTTCTCTCAATCGCTATCTGCATACCTGTATAAATAGCTCGGACCTTGGTTTGGAGAACTGAACTCTGCATTATCTCCTGTTGAAACATATCAATAATATGACCATTGGAGTCCCTGATGACTCCTCCCACATAACACTGGCAAGTGGGGCGCACTGAGCCATCAATGTTTATTTTAACTACTGTGTTTGGGGGTCTATTCCATTTTGCCTTTTGTCGTTTGTTTTTAGAGGTCGTTTTAGTTATCTCTTCGTTAGTCCTATCCCAATTTGTAATATCATTTAAAATTCTTTGTACTAGGGTCGACGACTTGTCTAATTTAATAGGGAATTCTATGTTTTATAAGCTTAACATAACTCATACTCCCTCCGATCCAATACATGTCGTTTGACTTTTTGACAAAACTAAATAATATATTAACTTTTTTATTATTATTTTTTTACAATTTAATACTCCATCCGTCTCATATTAAATATCGTTTGTCTTTTTCTGCACGTTTTTTAAGGAGCAAAAAACTATATAAAATATTAATTTTTTAATTATTATTTTTTAAATATTTTTATACTAATTACTAATAAATATCAAATTATATAAAAAAATTAATTAAAAAATAATATTTAATAGAGTTTTCTGCTCCTTAAAAAGCGTGTTGAAAAGCAAAAAGACATTTAATTTGAGACGGATGGAGTACTTATTACCAACAAATATTAAGTTGTAAAAAAATGATTTAAAAAAATTGATATTTTATATAGTTCTTACCTTCTAAAAATACGTATTGAAAAGTCAAACGACATATATTTTGGATCGAATGTAGTATTTTGTATAATCTAATTGGGATTTGCAAGAATTTAACATGGTATTAGGATCGATCTGATTTGAGTTTATTTCTCTTCTCATTGACTTGGTATTAAAAGATTGAGATATTATACTTGTCCTTTAGGATTTATTTCTCTAATGTTAGATTAATTATTAAGGGGCTGAGATTGATGCTCAACATATCCTTGAGCAATACTCCGTATATAAGAGAATGAGATGTTTGACTCGTTTTTTTAGAAAAGTATAAAGAGATTGAGATGCTTGACCTGTTTCAAGTATTAACCAGTCGAACTGTTTCAAGTGTTAACCAGTCGAATGAGATGCTTAACCCATTTTTGTGCACGTTGTATAGAGACTGAGATACTTGACTCATTTAAAATTGGTTGCACTTGAAAAGCATATTGAGATCTCATATTGATCATGGAGTTAAAATAAACACAAAAATATGAGGAAAGGAGAAGTCCACATTCGGTAACTTAAGTTTTTTGTGTTATAAAGATGAATTCTAACAAAATAAAATCGACATGACTCTTATTTCGTAAGATATGGTTGGGGTTTTATGAAATCTAAGGCTTTTTTGTTTAATTAGTGAATTCTTTATTTTATTTTTCGAAAGTAAGTTCTGGATTAAATAGAGACTTTTTTAGATTTATACCATTATTTACAACAAAAGGGCATTTTTTATTTGAAAATACCTCTATGGAGTTTAAATATTATTATATGGGAAAACAAATACCGTTATAAATATTAAATACACAATAATATTAGCCTATTTTGAAGAATAGATTCTTAACTATGCAAATATGGTGCAATATTATTTGGTATGTTGGAGTTGATACGAGTCAAATGAGCTAAGTATTGTTTGTTCATATTTAGTTCATTTAGAAACAACTCAATTTGGAATCAACCTTGAAAGTGTGATCATACTCAAATTATTTAGTAAATGAATGAGTTTGAGTTGAGTCTTTTTAAAGTATTAAGCAACCATACTTGTTCATGACAAAGTGCCTTAAATGAAATGTTGTAAATTCTAGAAATTTTGAGCTATTTAAGCTTGAATCGAGTTTACTATGTCCGTTTAGTAAATAAACGAGCTTGAGTCAATGGAGTTGATATAAACTCAGCAACCATTAAAGTTATAACTAGCACAAATCAAATTATAAACATAACATTTAATTCTAAGACTATGAAAATTTGATGGGCCATAAATATGATACGGGGTACACACCATTAGAATACACTACACACTAATAAGTCAGGTGTGTGGGCGTTTAACAAATAACAAATATCTCAGTATTGGATAAATTCATTCAACAAACTAACTAACGGAAATCTTAAAATAATCCAAAGAGGATCAAAGAGATAAGAGAAAATCTGTATATCCCAACAAACCGATAAGGATGGAAGAAGGATTCGACGAAGAGAAATCGCATGATAAAAGGAGAGGGCGGAGGTACAGAAAGGTATGCAACAACTTCCCTTCTATTGAGAATACACAATCACGGTGCTAACTTGAGCGTCGGAGTCACCTCCGGGGACCCAAGCCCCGCTCATTGATCTCCTGATTGCAGGTCCGATGCCTTTGCCCCCCTCATTGTTCGTTGAATGTAGTGAGCAAAAAATCAAGCTCACAATTTGGCGCCGTCCGTGGGGAAAAGTAAGCACTCATGGGGGAGACAGAGGCTCCGAATGAGCGTCTGGGTAGTGAGTTCACAAGCGAGGCAGAGCTCGAGGAAGAATTGGAAGAAAGGAACCGTCAATTGCGTGCGGCTCAGGACGAGGTTGCCGCGCTCCGACAGCAATGCGAGCACCAGGAGAAGTCGCTGGGCAAGCGCCCAGTAGAGACTCACAGGACCAGAATCGCTAGTGCCATCGAGTTCACATCCCAGGATTGGGCAACGGTGGGCGAGGGCTCCCGAGGCCATGGGGGCGAGATTCGTAGTGAATTTCGCTCTGATCATTTCCAAGTTCACTGAACAATCGAAGATGAGCTGCACGTGGAGAGTCTCCCGCGGTTACCCCATCGCCACGGGGACAACACTGCGTCTTTTGTTCCCAGAGACACAAGGCATCCTCGCCAGCAGTGAGGGAGATCAACCCGACGTCGGCAACATCGGGCTGGCTCTAGGGAGCACAAGGCACGGAGAAGGAAGCGAGAGGTCCACCTGAGAACCCCCGATCGTGAAGTCCGACAGCGCCATGAGGCTTCAAGTGACAGACACTAGGCCGGTGCTGGCCGTAGCGGCTGATAGATTACATAGGTCTCATGTTGTATAGTGGGCCCAAAGGCCCAATACCTTGTAACCTATATATATCGTTGTCTAATGAATGAAACCCTCGAGGAGGACCTTGCATCAATTCTATCCTTTTACATGGTATCATAGCCTTTTCTTCCTCACGGAACCCTAATTTGATCCTCCCGCCTCAAATCTCCTCCCTACTGACCGCCGTCACCGGACCTCCCCCACCCACAGCCGCCGGTCATCTTCCTCCTCACGCCCCTCATCCCCCTGTTCAATCGCCGCCGCCGGCAACCGAGACGTAAGCCACGAGCCATCCCTGTCTGACCATCGTCCGAGCCATCGTTGAAGTGTGCCCACGAACAGCCAAGACCGAGCCCAACCGCTTGCCTCCAATCGTCGCTGATTTCACTCCGATCGTCGCCAACCACCGTCGTGCAGCCTTGCCGGAGAACACCCAAGAACAGCAAGTCGAGCCCTCTCTGCATCCGCCTCCGATCGCCGCCGATCAATTGCCTTGTTGAGGCCACACCCAAGTCGTCTCCGATTGCTGCCCTGGCACCATCCATTGCTTTTCCTCGCCGATCGATTGCTTTTCCTCTGCCCCGACACCATCCAAAGAGATTTTTAATCTCTTTTGAAGAAATTACAGACACATCCCTTGTGTTTTTCTATTTTTCGTTTCTGGCCCTGACTTAATTATTTATTAAGTTAGGTGACCAATAAAAAAAATCTTACCATGGCCTTCTACGATCATCAACATCACGCCTTCTCCTCTATGCGGCCGACATCTCCAGACTCGTCTTGGTACATGGACACTGGTGTCACCTCCCATATGACGAACTCCTCAGGTAACCTCTCTTCTATTTCCTTTAAAGGTCCTGCACACTCTATTATCGTCGGCAATGGTGGTCGCCTTGCTACTTCGGGGATTGGCCAGGCCAAATTACATACCCCAACCCATCCACTACACTTTAACAATGTCCTCATTGCCTCAAAGATTGTCAAAAACCTTATCTCTGTCCGTCGGTTCACTACTGACAATAACGTTTCTCTTACGTTTGATCCCTTTGGTTTCTCTGTGAACGATCTTACTACGGGGTTACTCGCATGAGATGTAACAACACCGAGGAGCTCTACCCTGTCTCACCACCTCCTGCGTCCAGCCAGTCGTGCCCGGTCGCCCTCTCGGCATCGTCGTCCAGCCTGTGGCATGCACGCTTGGGCCATCCCAGTGCTGCCGTTCTCGATGTCCTCCTCTCTCAGAGTCTTGTCACCTGTAATAAAGACATACGCTCTAATTTATGCTCTTCCTGTCAGTTAGGCAAACATGCAAGGCTGCCATTCCAACTGTCTTTGAACTCCACCCTTGCTCCTTTTGACATCATTCATAGTGACATTTGGACCTCTCCTGTGCCTAGCAAGGAGGGTCACAAGTACTACCTCTTGTTTCTTGATGATTACACTCATTTCTTATGGGTCTTCCCATTGCATTTCAAGTCCCAAGTGTTTCCTATCTTTGTCAAGTTCCATGCCTACATCAAAACACAGTTTCAAACATCCATCAAATGCTTCCAATGTGACAATGGCCGTGAATTTGACAACAAAGACTTTCACTCTTTCTTCGCCACACATGGGATCTCCTATCGGTTGTCTTGCCCCTATACTTCCCAGCAGAATGGCAAGGCCGAACGAATCATTAGAACCATAACCAACATGATGCGCTCTCTCCTCTTTCACGCATATATTCCCCTTACCTATTGGCCTCACGCCTTATCAACCACATGTTACCTCCTCAACATTCTCCCATCTACTACCCTACACCATCGCTCGCCAACTCAGGCCCTCTATTGCACCTTGTCTAGGTATGACCACCTTCGTACCTTCGGGTGCTTGTGCTTCCCAAACCAGTCCTCCACCGCCCCACACAAGCTTCACCCGCGCTCCACTCCTTGTGCCTTCCTAGGCTATCCATCTGATCATCGTGGTTACCTTTGCCTCGATGTTCGGAGTCATAAGCTTATTGTGTCCCGACACGTCACTTTTGATGAGTCTCGCTTTCCCTTCTCTTCTTCTCTTCTCCCATCTCCGACACCTCCTATGTCCCAGTCTGAGTCAGAGTCTTCCTTCCCACACTTTCTCCTTCCCTAGAGCTCTACCAGTGCTCCTGCCTCTCCCCCTACACCGCCCCCACCGCCACCTCCTCCTCCTACCACCAGACCGCACACCCGTAGCATCTCCGGTGTCTTTAGACCTCGTCAGATCATCTCTATGAACGACACCCTGCACCCCGCCAAACCTCCTCCTGCGTACTCCCGACCACCCCCTCTATCACCCCAGATGCCGCGGCCGCAGCATCTTGCTACGCCCGCGGCATATCAACCCGTGCCGCGGCCGCAGCCTTTTGCCGCACCCGCCACACAGCTTTTTACCGCCCCCACAGATTCCCAAATCTCTCCTGCCCCAAACCCGACCTCCCTTTCCTCTATCCCCACCTCCCACAAAACAGCCCTCCTCGACCCGAATTGGCAGGCGGCTATGCTCGATGAATACAGGGCACTTACAAGGAATGGTACTTGGGTTCTGGTTCCTCGCCCTCCTGAGGCGAACGTCATTGGATGCATGTGGCTCTTCCGCCACAAGTTCCGCTCCGATGGGACGTTAGAGCGCTACAAAGCTCGTCTTGTGGTCAACGGTCGATCTCAGCAGGCAGATATTGATTGTGATGAGACATTCAGCCCCGTGGTTAAGCCTGCCACTATCCGAGTGGTGTTGAGCTTAGCGTTGTCGCGACAGTGGGCCATTCATCAGCTGGATGTCAAGAACGCCTTTCTGCATGGCCATCTGAATGAGACAGTTTACATGTTTCAGCCGCCGGGGTTCGCCGATACTGATCATCCCAAGCACGTGTGTCTCCTGAAGCGCTCTCTATATGGTCTGAAACAGGCTCTGCGGGCTTGGTTCAAGCACTTTGCTTCTCATCTGCTACGCTTGGGCTTCGTTGGCAGCCGCTCAGATACGTCTCTGTTTATCTATCGCAGAGGCATAAACATGGCCTTTCTGTTACTATATGTCGATGACATCATCCTCACCGCCTCTTCTGATGCTCTTCGGACGTCTATTATTTCCCAGTTGAGTGCCGAGTTCGCCATGTCAGATCTGGGCCCATTGTCTTACTTCTTGGGTGTCGCCGTGCAGCGTCATGTGTTTGGGCTGTTTCTCTCTCAAAGTAAGTATGCTACCGAGATTGTTGCTCGGGCCAAGATGAGTAACTGCAAGCCTGTTGCCACCCCTGTGGATACTTCCAACAAGCTCAGTGCTCACTCTGGTCCTCTGTTTGATGATTCGACGTTGTACCGGAGCCTCGCCGGTGCTTTGCAGTATCTTACGTTCACTAGGCCATACATCAGTTACGCCGTTCAGCAGATCTGCCTGTTCATGGATGCGCCAAGGAAACCGCACTTTCAGGCCTTGAAGCGGATCATCCGGTACATCAGCGGTACCCTCGAGCTAGGCACCACAATCACCCCTTTCTCTCGGCTTGACCTCGTCGCTTACACTGATGCGGATTAGGGTAGTTGTCCTGACACACGTCGCTCCACTTTTGGCTACTGTGTCTTCCTCAACGACACCCTTGTATCGTGGTCCGCGAAGTGACCGTCTGTGGTGTCTCACTCTAGCGCCGAGGCAGAGTACAAAGGTGTCGCCAACGTTGTCTCCGAGTGCTCTTGGCTGCACAATCTTCTTCTTGAGCGCCGCTGCCCTCTTCAGAAGGCCACCCTGGTCTACATCGACAACGTCTCCGCCGTCTATCTGGCCAGCAACCCAGTCCAGCATCAGCGAACAAAGCACATTGAGCTCGATCTCCACTTCGTTCGGGACAAGGTTGCTCTTGGACATGTTCGTGTTCTTCATGTCCCGTCCTCCTATCAGTACGCTGATATCTTCACCAAGGGTTTACCTCGGCAGTTGTTCCTCGATTTTCGGTCCAGTCTCACAATACGAGACCCTCCACTTTCGACTGCGAGGGTTTGATAGATTACATAGGTCTCATGTTGTATAGTGGACCCAAAGGCCCAATACCTTGTAACCTATATATATCGTTGTCTAATGAATGAAACCTTCGAGGAGGACCTTGCATCAATTCTATCCTTCTACAGCGGCAGGCGGGACCAGCTATCTCGGGCGGAAGAGCGACTATTCAAACTCTTCTCGAACCAAGGTGAGTCCTTGGTCACAGTGAAATACCCCGATTGTATTTTTCCCTTTTATGACATCACTTTTTAAGAGATTGTGTAAGTTAATAAAATATCAGGGATGAAGTTTTATGGTGCGAATTTTTAAGTCTTATCAAGTTTGGAATATAGTGGGATTTAGGGAAGATCCGTTAACAAGCCAAGGGTTAAGTAAGGAAGCTATAAAATTTATTGGATATTTAAGACACGCTTAAGAATAAGTTGGTAAAATATTCCAAAGTAGTAGAATGAAAGATTATTGGAATATATATTTAAGAAGGATAAAACATGTAAATTTAGAAACTTTGGGCTATGTTAATTGTTAAATTGCATAAAATGCCCAAAATTCCGTTATAGCATGAATTGTTCTTTATTCTTTCATGCTAAGTTATAAGTATGTGATATTAAGATTTTCTTGAAATATCCATAGTAGTCATTTTGTTTACTTCATCCACTTTAATTCTTTAATGTTCTAAGGTGGATAAAAATGAGTTGATCACCTAGACGTGAACTTGTGATTTTAATTTTGATAGTGTGTGATGTGATTATAAATAAAATTATTATTAAAATGGTAAAGTCAGGTCAAGGTTTTTAAGCCTTGCTCTATAAACATTTCATGAAATGCCCATTCGAACTGCAGATTTCTCGACTGGATACAGTTTACCCCAGTGGGGTAATCTAGGCCGTATTGCCAGTGTATGGTCTAAATAAAATATTTTATACAAGTGATATGTGTGCGCGTGTGTGTGTATGGGTGGATGTATGTGTGTGTGTGTGTATGTGTGGGTGACGGTGATCATTATTCTTTTCCGATATCATTTTCCATTTCTTTTGGAAATAGTAGTGAAATACAATTCTTCAGAAATTCAGTTTCTCGGATATCTAATGTTCTTGGACTATCCTATTTCTATTTCTTTTAAGTGTCCAGAGAGCCACAAAAGTTCCCTTCCTTGTCATTTGCTAGTTCTTAACCGAACTAATCGACCGTGTTGTGAAATGGTTGGCTGGTGTGCTTCGCCTGCATGTGATGTACATCAGACTAAATTTTGCAGGTTATGGAAAAAGACCTTGAGGAGTTGAAGTTGAAGGAATAAAGATTTTCAAGCTTTTATTGTATAATTACATCTTTCGGTAAACGTGTTTTCTGGTTTAATTCAGTTTTTTTTGTTGGATGTGTTGAAAACATATATATGTACAGTTTTGAAGCAAATCAGTTACTTTGTAATAAAAATATAATATTCCTATCTTCCGCTGTCATTCTTTTAAATTATCATGTCGTTTATGGGAGCATGGTTGCATGTTCCTATTAGCCTAAGGTAATTATGAGACCATTAAAGTCTGCATATTACTGGCGTTGTAACATTCCTTCGTTTAAAGAAGGGGGTGTTACACACAGTGCAAGAGCAGGCAAAGCACAAGCTAAGTCAAATGACTTCCATGCCGTTTACCCGCGGAATAAGGCGACAACGACCTCTAGATAAGTTCATTTCTCCGGTCTTTGAGTTATATGACGGCAAATCTGATCCGATCAATCATATTGCCTTATATACACATAAAATGGCTCTATGGACAGAGAATGACGGGATGATGTGCAAGCTGTTCCCATCTAGTTTGGGCAAATCAGCCTCCAAATGGTTCCACGCCCTTCCGCCGGATTCGATCTCTTCTTGGCGAAAATTGGCGAAGAGCTTCGTAGCAAGGTATATTGCCAACAGCTGGGACCCCACATCCATGGATTCATTATTCGCCCTTCGACCCCGACGAGGAGAGGCTCTTAGGCACTTTGCATCCCGAGTCATGGAGTGCTATGCGGATATCGAGCAATGTAACGAAAAAGTCGCGGTTTCAGCCTTCAGATTAGCAGTGCTGAGAGACAGCCGGTTGAGGGAGAGTCTGACACTTAGGACACCCGCCGGAATGTCGGAGCTCCAGGAAAGAATTCGGCAAAATACCAAGCTGGAGGACGATAAGGGTTCACAGCGTGACGGCAAGACACCTTCTCCTACTCTAAAACCAGCCATTCACGATTCACGTAAGGAGCGGAGCCACCACGACAAGCCTTCGGCCAGAGAGAAGGGGCTCCTAACGGTAGGAACGAGCGCGTCAGCTCACACAGCTATCACCACTGTTTTTAGGATTCCAATTTATAGGATTCTTATTCAGATAAAGGATAAGTCGTTCTTCAAGTGGCCCAACCGGATGCGGGGAGACGCAGCTGATCGAGACAATAGTAAGTTCTGTTCTTTCCATCGCGATAAAGGTCATCTAATGGAAGAATGTCGGACGCTCAAACAGTACCTAGTGTATTTGGTTTCGCGTGGCTTCTTGAAGGAGTTCATCAAAGAGGAATCTGACCCCTCCAATTAGCCACAAGGAAAGCTGGAGGCCGAGGAGATACCTGCCAAGGGGGAAGAAGCCCAAAGGAAGGTGATTCACGTGGTTGAAACCAGGTTCAGGGGCGATACTAGCGCCCGCATTGATTACCGAAAGAAGTGCCATTCCCTCGAGGTATTCTCAACGACAAGCTACGACCAAAAGCGAGCTAGGCTTCAGGCGGGGATGCACATCGCATTCACCGACGAGGACCTCGACGGGGTGCATCACCCTCATAATGACCCCTTGGTACTAACCGTTGGTATTGAGGACTTCGACATCCGCCGAGTCTTGGTCGACTCGGGAAGCGCAGTTGACATTATGGTCTATGGGACTTTCGAAGGCTTGGGGAGAGATAAGAAGGACCTGATCCCGGTCTCGACGCAGCTTGTTGGTCTCGGTGCGCTTCCGGTTTGGCCGATCGGATTGCTAAAAGAGAAGGTTCGGTTAGGAGGCAAGGTTATCAACACCGAATTCCTCGTGATTACCGCGCCGTCGTCATACAACGTGATCATGGGGCGCCCTTGGTTACACGCTATGGGAGTTGTGCACTCTACTCTCCACCAAACGATCATGTCCCCTCACCAGGGCAAGATCATCCGAGTCCGTGCCGATCAAAGAGCTGCTCGCCATTGTTTGAAGGCCGGACACGCCAAGGCTGGGGCGTACATGGTGCAACAGGTGTCGCAGGCTCTAGATGAGGTGGGAGCTTAACCCAACGACAAGTCAATTGGGGTCTTAAGCAAGATTGCGGAAAGTACACTTGAACCCGATAAATACTTTCTTATTGGTGAGAACTTAGCAGGTGCTGAAAGGGAGGCTTTAGCAAGCCTCCTGTGACAAAATAGAGATGTTTTCGATTGGAACCCCTATGAGATGCTCGGACTCCACCCTAGCATCGCTTGTCACAAGCTCAACGTTCGCGGGAATGGTAAGCCCATCGTACAAAGGGCCCGACGCTTGTCTGCTCAACACACGGAGGCCGTGTTGAAAGAGCTCGACAAGATTTTGGGACGCATGAGCTATTCGGGAGGTACACTATCCCACCTGGTTAGCTAACACTGTGGTGGTGAAGAAGAAAAGCGGAGATTGGCGAGTTTGCGTGGATTTTACAGACTTAAATAAGGCTTGTCCAAAAGACATGTTCCCCCTCCCCAAGATCGATGAGCTGGTGGATGCCACGGATGGACACGAGCGCATGAGCTTCTTGGATGCATACCGGGGGTATCATCAAATACCACTAGTGGAGGACGACCAGGAAAAAACGGCGTTCATCACGCCAAGAGGAGTCTTTTGCTACAAGGTTATGCCGTTCAGACTAAAGAACGCGGGGGTGACCTTCCAGCGAACAGTGGTGAACTCCACGACCTGCAGGGGGTCTTCGATCGAGCTAGAGATGTGGGGCTGCGTCTCAACGCGACAAAATGCGCATTCAGAGTTAGTTCAGGAAAGTTCCTCGGTCACTTAGTGATGTGAAGAGGGATCGAGGCCGACCCAGCCCGGATTAAGGCACTGCAGGAAGTCAGCAGCCCGACAAACGTAAAAGAGGTCCAAAAGCTAGCGGGAATGGCAGCGGCATTAAGTCGATTCATCAACCGATTGTTGGATAAGTGTTGCCGATTCTTTAAGCTGCTAAGGGCGGGAAAGGAGTTCCGTTGGAGCGAGTAGTGCGAGCAAGCTCTCGCCGAGTTAAGCAATACTTAAAAAAGCCACCAATCTTAGCCACGCCCAACGCCGGAGAGGAACTCAGCATTTATCTTGCCGTTTTGGAGCACGCAGTGAGCGTTGTCTTAGTCAAAGAGGATGCAGCTAAGGTGCAGAGACCCGTCTATTATGTAAGCAAGACCCTTTTGGACGCCGAGACCCGGTATACACCCTTGGAGAGATTACTTCTGTCATTGGTAGTAGCTGCAAATAAGCTAAATCACTACTTCCAAACGCACCCAATCACCGTCGTAACTTCCCACCCATTGAGGGCTCTCCTGTCGAGTTTCGATCTGTTCGGGTGTGTCGCCCGCTCGACCATGGAATTGGGCCAGTACGACATCAAGTTCGTGCCCAGAACCTCGATCAAGGCTCAAATCCTCGCTGACTTTGTGGCGGAATTCGGACAGAAGCACGTGGAAGGAGCAAGGTCACAACTAAGGTGGGTGCACGTGGCAGAACAGGCAGCATGGCAGCTGCAGGTTGATGGTTCAAGCTTGCATCGCGGCTCGGGCGCCGGTTTGGCACTTAAAGCTCCAACGAGAGAAAAAATACGCATCGCAATACGAATAGGATTTGCGACGACTAATAACGAAGCGGAGTATGAGTCCTTAATACTGGGGCTGAGAGCTGCGCAAGGAATGGGAGCCTCGAGCATCATTGTGACATCCGACTCCCAACTTGTTGTGAATCAGATTAGCGGCGATTTCGAGGCCCGGACCGACCGAATGCTTGCCTATCTAAATGAAGGAAGGAGGCTATTGTCGTGCTTTTATAAATGGGAGGTGAGCCAAGTACCAAGAGAGCAAAATGAAGAGGTCGATGCTCTAGCAGCTCTCGCAGCGGCCTACGGTGGCAGTGATGGGTGCTCCGTGAGTATCGACGTAGTGAGCTCGCTTAGCATCACCATGACCGAAGTCAAATGCGCCGAGCCTGGTGCTAGCTAGATGGATCCCATCATCTCCTACCTCGACAAGGATTTCTTAACCGAGGACAAAAAGGAGGCAAGGAAGGTGAGATTGCAGCCAGCCCGATTCTGGCTCTCATCGACAAAGATCCTATATCGGAAGTCTTTCACCGGGCCGTATCTACGATGTGTGCACCTGAGGATTATAAAGAACTTGCTCTTCGAAATACATGAGGGCGTGTGCGGTGTACATGCCGCAGAGAGGTCACTAGCTCTTCGAGCAATCACGCAAGGCTACTGGTGGCCTTATATGCCAACGCCGAGTGTTATGCAAGAAAATGAGAAAAATGCCAACGCTTCGCCAAACTTATTCATCAGCCTGCAGGCGACTTACACCCCATCCCTAGTCCTTGGCCTTTCGCTCAATGGGGCTTGGACCTGATCGGTCCATTTCCTAAGGCTCCGAGAAACAAGCGATTCGTTATCACGACCACGGATTATTTTACCAAATGGGTAGAAGAAAAGGCGATCACCGAGATCCGAGACATCGATACCAAGAAATTCGTGTGGGAAAATATAATAACCCGTTTCGGGATCCCCTATGCGTTGATTTCCGACAATGGGACCCAATTCAATAGCTCGGCCTTCAAATCTTTTTGCGCCACTTATCGAATCAAAAAATTTTACTCTTTCGTGGCTTATCCGCAAGCTAATGGACAAGCAGATGCCACCAACAAGGCAATCATAGACGGGTTGAAGAAGCGCCTCGACGCGGCCAAAGAAAGCTGGCCAGAGGAATTGTCGGCGGTACTGTGGGCCTATCGCACTACACCCCGACGATCAACCGGCGAGTCCCCTTTCGCGCTGGCTTAAGGAACAAAGGCGGTCATCCCATTGGAAGTCGACTTACCCACGATCCGTACCTCAGCCCTCGAGCAAAGAGGAAACGACGAGGCTCTTCAGGCGAACCTCGACTTCGTGTTGGAGAAAAGAGAAGCTGCTACCATTCGCCTAGCCGAGTACCAGCACGGGCTGCTTCGGTCTCGTAGCAAGCAAATTCGGGAGAGAAGCTTCAAGGATGACGACTATGTCTTGAGAAAAGTTCTTGGGGGCTCCAGAGATCCGGCGGCAGGGAAACTGGGACCGAATTGGGAAGGTCCATACCGGGTAACCTCCGAGCTAGCTAACGGCTCATACAAGCTAGAAGACGCCAACGGAAACGCGTTGCCATGGACCTGGAATGTGGCTAACTTGAAACTTTTCTATGTTTAGCATATGCCATTAGATCAGACTCTTTTCCTTTATGTCAAGACTCGAATAAGGGGTACTCTTTTTCCTTACCGTGTCGTTTTTTCCCATGAGGTTTTCCCACGGTAAAGGTTTTAACGAAGCCCCGCTGTTTTTTCTGAATGTTAACTTTTATTGGGAACGAGGCTTTCTTTTGTGTAGCATAACAGCCACTGATGGCCGCACCGCGGCTATTGCGATTCCGCAAATTACACGCCGAGGTTAGCCCCTCATCGGCCTTGAGAGTAGTAAGCCAATCAAGGCCAATTACCCGCCATTGACAGGCCATAGTGAGTTCGTCATTAAAGACCAATAACAGCCCTTGATCGGCCACATTAGAGTAAGTCGCTGAAGGCCCTTCCAGTACCCCATAGAGGGTGATCGGTAGCTTCGCCCATACAGGGCGGAAATCGCCATTGCTAGGCCATATTGTAGGACGCTAATGAAGGCCAAGAGAAGCCATTCGTCGGCCCTCGAGTGAATCAAGTCCATAGTGGGCCTCGCCTCAGCCCGCTCGATAAGCTTAGTCGCCAAATAAGGTCGGAACTATCGACTTTCCTCATCATCGGAGGATGATGAGCAAACCCGATGGGCTATTGTGTGGGCGTTTAGCAAATAACAAATATCTCAGTATTGGATAAACTCATTCAACAAACTAACTAACGGGAATCTTAAAACAATCCAAAGAGGATCAAAGAGATAAGAGCAAATCTGTATATCCCAACAAACCGATAAGGATGGAAGAAGGATTCGAAGAAGAGAAATCCCATAATAAAAGGAGAGGGCGGAGGTACAGAAAGGTGTGCAACAACGTCCCTTCTATTGAGAATACACAATCATGGTGCTAACTTGAGCGTCGGAGTCACCTCCGGGGATCCAAACCCCAATCATTGATCTCCTGATTGCAGGTCCGACGCCTCTGCCCCCTTCATTGTTCATCGAACGCAGTGAGCACAAAATCACGCTCACATCAGGCAATGGAGTTTCATCCTAAAATAAATTCACAATAAAAAAAAATCATTGATTTATATACAAAATTTGAATTTTATGTATTATCGATTTGGAATACATTTTTGTATCTAAAAAAAAATAGGCATAATTATAAACTCACGTACAGTGTACATCGGCGCCAATCCACAATTAATAAGATTAAATTATTGTAAAAGAGAGCATCTTTGGTGGAGCTAATCAAATTAGCTTGATGGATGCATTATTCCAATTCCAAAACCATTTTCGAAGAAGGAACCAAAATTAATTTAATACCATAATTAATAATTTAATTTAATTAATCAAAAGAAATGGGAGGGAATTCGCTGTCACGGGGTCAAACAACGGGGTACAATCGCACGTGCGGATACAGCTTGGATATGAGGGGACCCCGGCAATGTATGGGGACCACCGCCTTGTTGTACGAGTATTTATGAACAACATTTCCTGCTTTAATTAGTTCATATGTCTATTTTCATCTAATATTATATAAATCTAAAAATAAAAAAAGGGTTAAATTAGTGCATTTCGAATATATTTTATTCTGGAATTAAAATATTTAATCTTTATTATAAAACTTTTTTTTTTTATAAAGTAATTATGAAATTTATTAATTTAAATTTATGAAAAGAGTTTCTAAAATTAAACTTTTAGATATAATTTAGATAGATAGACTTGCATTATTATTTAGAGGCAATAAAGAATGAAGAGACCTTCCCACACGTGTGGTAGGGGCGAGACAATGGGTACAGACAGACTGATCACGTGTGTAAGTTCTGTCCTGGTACTCCGAACCGGGCTACATTAAATTTTAAAGTTTATGTTTTTAAATGGAAATTCATACAGTAATATTATTCCCAGTAGATTGGTAATTTGGTACGGTATAAATTAAATAAAGATTTTTTTTTTAAAAAAAAAAATCTATCCCTCGCAAATCCACAATACTCCAAATCCATATTTGATAACCAAGTTGTCAAAGTTAATTGCGCTTGGTAACATATAAGTCTAATGAAGTTTTATATTAAAACCCCGACAATGAAAGGTTTAGTTAACCATGCTTATATATTGTTAAAAAAAAAACTCATAATTTTCTAGGTGAAAAAAAAAGAGGAACAAATATAAAATTAAATAAACAAATGGGAAAGTGGTTAGAGATGCTTAATCAGATGAAGTAAATAGGGGTTTAATGTTGTATCAAGAAGTTTTAGGTGAAGACAATAGTGGAATATTAAGATTTTACCAATTTGTAATGACTAATAAATAATTTGATTTAGGATTCAAGGGGAAATTCGACCCATAGAGATCACATTTTCCCTCACAATTCAGTGATTCACAACTATTAAAAAAAAAAAGGGAGGTTATTTGGAAGATAGGGTGAAGGAATAATGGGCCATAGAGGCCCAAGTCCATTAACAGATAAACCAGTTGTGGCCCAAAAGCCCATAATAAAACAACCGAGAAGCAATGAGATTACTTGGCCTGTGGGATTGATAGGTAACAGGCGGATGTTTCATGTTGATCTTGGAGTCTTTGCATTCTATCTAGGACTGTTATGCGAAGTAGCTCGAACTCGGCTCGAGCTCGACTCAATAAAAAATCAACACGAGCTCGTTCATTTTCTAAACAGGCTGAGTAGGAGCATATTTTGATGCTCGATTCAAAGTTTAACTCGCTTGATTGAAGCTCGAATGGCTCGAATTTTGCGAAATTTATAAAATTGCCTTTAAGTTATTATAGTTGCTTAATACTTGAAAAAAGTTTGGCTCGAGCTAATTCATTTCCTAAACGAGCCGAGTATGAGCACTTTTTTAAGCTCGAGTTCAAATTTAGACTCGGCTCGAGCTCATTTGTTTATAAGCGAGCTAAATATGAACAAACAATACTCGACTTGAATAACAGCTCTAATTCTATCTTGTCTCATACAAAGGCTCCAAATGAATGTAGAGGCGAAGATGATAGAGATGAGATCATGACAAGAGGAGAAGCCTATCACACAGAGCACCAAGTTGATGTCGAATCGAACCCTCTTGAGTTCTTGGACACTGCGTCATTTAGTTCTTGCGATACGAATCAATGAAACAAATTTGGGAATGTCCCTAGAGGAATCGACATCGAAAACAAGATCAACCAGTTGAAAATCATCTCCCTCCTTGGTGTCTGCTTCGATTCACTACCACGACGATGTTTTGCTCAAGAGCTCTATTTGACATGGACTCAAAATTCAAGAACGGGTTGATTGCAAGGTTAGTCGAATATCTTCCTAATTTATTGAATAACTATGGACACCTCATGGTAACTGCTTTGAAGTTTGAATAGCTTTCAATCATTTGGCCATGTTTGAAATTTGAACATAACTTTCAATCGCTTGGGTCATGTTTGAATTTTGAACAAAAATTAGTAATCACTTGGTAATGTTTGAATTTTGAGCATAACTTTCAATCATTTTTGTTTTTATATTATATAAACAAAAATAAACTCAATACGAAACAAAATCTTAATAGGTACAAATACAAGCAATAACTTGGGCCATTGCTCACTCATTCTTTAATCTAAAGTCAATAGTCTCGATTAAAAACATGGGTGAGTTGATATTTCCGTTTGATATTTGAATGTTGAATTTTTCGCCAAATATATGAGTTTGATACCAGCTTTCTGGGTTGATATAAGCATTTGAAACAACTTGCTGACATTGGTTTTATGAGTTAACAAAATGTCAGTCGACTCAAAAAGTCAATGTCGACAAGCTATTTTCAGTATAAAGAAAATGCTCACCAACTTCAAAAACTAGTGTCAGAATCATGCATTTGGCAAAAATTCAATGTGCGTCTAGCCCACTTGATATTTGTATCATTTGCATGTAGGGCTGTTATTCAAGTCGAACAATCAGAGTGTTGTTTGTTCATATTCAACTCCTTTAGAAACGAGCTGAGCTCATTTAGAAACAAGTCTAGCTCGAGTCGAGCCTAAATTTGAACTCGAGCTTAAAAATGTGCTCATACTCGGCTCATTTAGGAAACGAACGAGCTCTAACCGAGTTTTTTTCGAGTCTTAAGAAACTCTATTTGCTCAGAACATGGCAATTTAAAAGAAAATTTAAAATTTTCACAAAATTCGAGCTTAAATTAAGCAAGCCGAGCTTTGAATGAGCTTAAAAATGTGCTCATACTCGGGTTGTTTAGAAAATGAGCGAGCTTCATTCAAACTTTTATCGAATCGAGTCCGAGCCGAGCTATTTGCACATATAGGCCACCATAGCAATGTTCCGTAATCAATGCCTATAGGCTATAGGGCATCACATTTCATCATTTCAACAAAATCATGTCATATTTCATCGTTTAGTTGAGATACAGTTCAAACCAAAAGTAAGTTGAAGTCGAATGTCAAAGGCTTATCCTTATAAAATCCCTATAGAATGGAGCCACCCATACCATACAAACACAAAGGGAACACTAAAACTTCAGCAATGATACAACCATGCCTAAGAGCATCCACAACCAAGGGTTTTTACTACCTTAAGGTAATTAAAAGGTAACTTTATGGTTGTAGACAAAACCTTAAGGTAAAGGGAGGGAAGGGGTTACCTTGGTGTGGAGAGGTAGAGTGTACTTTGGACCATGTGCAAAAGTTGATGCTTTATTTATTTATTATGTTTTTCTATTTAACTTATAAAATTATGATTGGTGGAAATAATATGATGAATATAGATATATGAGAAAAAGGTGAGGATGAGGTAACCTCATGGTTGTGAAGTAAAAATATGAAAACCTTAAAAAAAGAGGTAAATAAAGTGAAAAATTGTTTAAAAGAAAAAATAAATGAGGTGTCAAAATATTATGAAGAGAGATAAGAAAAAATGGAGAAGAGATAACCTTGTGGTTGCGGATGGTCTAACTCCCTTTCCATTACCAAGATCCTCCTTCCCCTCACCTTATTTTGTTCTTTCGCTATCTTGGTTGCTTCCCAACAAGTCTATGCCCCATCAAGCCGTACAAACACCACTTTTGCTTCCAGGTATCTCTGCAATGGCATCAAGAAGAGTTGCCAGAAGTACGCCACTTTCCTAGCTCAGCCTCCTTACAACACTGCCTCCTCCATCGCCACCCTCTTGGGGTCTGACCCTACTCAGATTGCCCAGATCAATAACATATCAGATTCAGCTTTTGGCAATGCAGGAAGTGATCGTCCCCATCAATTGCTCATGCTCTGGTAGCTATTACCAGTCCAACACCAGCTATGTTGTTAGAGCAAGTGACACCACTTCTTTGATCGCTATTAACACCTTTGAAGGCCTAACCACCTGCCAAGCCATTCAGCATAAAAGAAGTAGCGTTGCTGAGCTAGATATCTTTCCTAATGAGAATCTGACAATTCCTTTAAGGTGCGCTTGCCCCACGAAGAACCAAACAGATCTCATTCATCAATTTGCGATTTGATGCTGATGTAGTAGAGACTCTCCAGGCCAATGGAAATCCTGAAGAGGATACCATAATTATTCCACCCTTCGGAACTCGCCTAATTCTTCCATGATCATACTACCTACACCACCTTCAGCTTCACCACCACCACTCCCTCTACTGATGCACTATTATGATCCTGCACGTCTTTTTATGCATTGATTAATTAGGGCTCATATTCTGATGTAAAGAGAAACGGTCGTGTAATGTCTATGTAATCGAGATGTATGTATATGTATCATGTGAATGCTTGTAATGGCTATAAGCTCAAGGACTAGGTCTAGGTCACAGGTGGCTCGAACATGGACCAAGGATGGCTCGGTGTGAGCTAGCCAGTGGTGCTTGGTGACTTGGTTGATTGGCACCTTATATGCTGGATCAATAATAAGATGAACTTAGTTCATCTTATATGTTGGCCCAATCTAGTTGAGACCCGGCCCACTTCTCTGCTCCAACTCTGAGGGCTTCCAACGGCTCATTGTTGTGTTTGCTTCAAACGCTGCGTTTTGCCTAAGTGACGCTCCCTGTAAGAGGCCTCTTTCTCCGAAACCCTAAACACGAGCTGCTTCACTGTTCCTCATCCACAAAGAGAAACCACAAAGAGAAAGAAAGAGCGGGAGAAGTGAAACCCTAGGTTCCCAAGTGCCGCCATTGGAGATCTCACACTGAAGAGGAAGAAGACGAGCATCCGGCCTGGTTTCTCAACCACTACAGCTTCGTCTTCACCTACTCTCATCCGGCTTCGATGTTCTTCGGAGTGAAGGGAGTATCTGTTCCTCTTTTATGATTTCTCCTTATCCGTCTGTGTTCCTGAGTTGCTTGACCTAGATCTGTTTCCTTGAGCTCGTCACTACTTGTATCCATGATCTGTACTCGTTCATACTTAGTGGATTCTTGGGTTTGAGTCTCTCCCTCTTGAGGCTCCGCAGAATAGGGAAACCGAACTGCGTTATCAATCTGTGTGTCTTTAGCTTCCGCTTTGCATGTTTGTTATTCGATCTCGTCTCTGTGCTAGCATCTAGGATCAAAATCGCTTTCTACATGTCGTTGATATGAATTTTCTATACTTTGTAGAAATATTCCAAGCAGTTTCATATAAATTGATGCAATTATAAGCAAATAATGAAAAAGTTTTCTTCATCGACGGAAAGCAACGCTTCAAAATATCATTTTGTTGGTTGAAAGTTGCTCTTTCTCATCATGGTTGGTTCTCCCTCAGAATCAAACCCCAAATAACGATCAATCTAGCGTCCATTCAGGCCAGATGGGTTAGCTTGTGGCTGTGTTTAATTCATGATCTATATATTTATATTCTATATATGTTTCACATAACAAATTTTCAGTATGTTCTTGGTTACAAGTTAATTGGATGTTGTGTTCAGTTGGTCAATTTTCTGAGGATAAAGGGATTTTACTGGGGCTAATCGTCCCCTATTATAAATTGATGGAAAAAACAATTCACAAGTTGCTTCTCTGCCAAAACAAAAGCTTGCAAGAGGTTAAGGGGTTTAAATTTCATTTCTCAAGTTTTGGGAAATTAGTGGGTACTCAAGCCTTCATTAATTTGGGTCACCTGTCATTTCGGTTTAGGCTCGGGTCTGTCAGGGATTAGAAAACTTTGCAGCTGCTGTCTTAGGCTGCCAAAGAGTCATTTAGGGTCGGTTTGTTTGGTATGCCCAATATTTAATCTACATTAAGATTATAATCTAGATTAAATTTTTTGATGAAAACCTAAACTCCATTAAATTTAGGTGATTTGTTGAGTGTTTTGTAAAATGTTATGGACTATCAAACAAAACAACGGAGTAAAAGTGTAAAACACTAAGACAAGTTTGTGCCCGCCAAATAAGATAGTCTTCACTGAGATTCTCATTCTAAAGTAGACAAAATTTATTACTCCGTACTGTGTATTTCCCAAGGGTTCATAGAATAACATGTGGCCAAAGGGGTGGCTAAGCGAGCAGTTGCCAAGGCTAAAGACAAATCCTTTGAGAGTTTGTACAAAGCCCTCGACGTGAAGGGAGGGGAACGTGTTCTCTATCGCTTAGCTCGTCATAGAGAGAGGATGAGCAAAGATATCGACAACGTCAGATGTGTCAAAGATGAGAGCGGACAGGTGTTAGTTGATGATCAGCAGATCAAGGGAAGATGGCAGAGATATTTCTCATAATTGCTCAATGAGGATTTTTGCTCTTCGGATTGGAGTTCCAGTCTTTCAGATCGTATCATATACCGGCGCATTTCTTTAGAAGAGGTTAAGGAAGTTGTCTGCAGGACGAAGAATAATAGAGCATCGGGCCCGGACGATATTCCGGGGGATGTTTGGAAATGGTTGGGACCCAAAGGTTTGGTTTGGCTTACTTCGCTTTTCAATGCTATCCTATGGTCGGCTAAGATGCCATCGGAATGGAGGCTTAGCAAATTGGTCCCTGTTTACAAGAACAAGAAGGATGTACAATGCTGCAGTAACTATAGAGGAATCAAATTGCTGAGTCACACGATGAAGTTATGGGAGAGAGTTATAGGGGTGAGACTTCAGAGATTGGTTAACGTTTCTGAGAATCAGTTTGGCTTCATGTCTGGCAGATCATCAGTGGAAGCTATCCACTTGCTTAGGCAATTGATCGAGATGCACAGAGACAGGAAGAAGAATCTGCATATGGCCTTTATTGATTTAGAAAAGGCCTACGACAGGGTTTCGAAAGGGCTACTTTGGAATTGCTTGGTAGAGAAGAGAGTGCCGGGGTCGTAGATCAGAGTTATTAGGGATATGTATGACGGCTCACTGACTAGTGTTAGATCGCCGAGTGGTGATTCAGAGTATTTTGAGCTTCATGTGGGGCTTCACTAGGGTTTAGCGCTCAGCCCGCTTCTATTCACTCTAGTTATGCTCTCTTTCTGCTTCACTCCAGGAAGAGGTCCCTTGGTGTATGTTGTTTTGTTAGGGGGAAAGTCTTGCTGGACCCGACCAGAAAGCCCAACATATAAGTCAGACCGGGGCACCATCCCAAAACCAATTGGCATTAGGTGGAGTAGCCCATCCACTTATATGTTGGGTTCAGAATTATCTCACTTCCGATGTGGGATTCACAAGTGTGCCAACAAATCCCCCTCTCACTTGTGAATCCATCACAAGTTTAGCCCGGTTGGAATCGAGACCTCCACGCAACGGGTTCGACTAACCCGTCATCGATACAGATGTGGAGTCCATCTCAATCTTCGGTGCAACCGGCCCACCCGTCGAATCCGGCTCTGATACCAGTTTGGTAGGGGGAAAGTCTTGTTGAACCCGACCAGAAAGCCCAACATATAAGCCAGACAAGGGCACCATCCCAAAACCAATTGACATTAGGTGGAGTAGCTCATCCACTTATATGTTGAGTTCAGAATCCTCGCACTTCCGATGTGGGATTCACAAGTGTCCCAACATGTTTGCTAACGATATCGTTCTAGTGGATAACTCAAGATCGGGTTTGGCTCGCAGACTAGAAATTTGGAGAGAGGTACTGGAGTCTAAGGATTTCATAATGAGTAGGACCAAGACAGAGTATGTTCATTTTAGTTTTGGAGAGGGCATGGACCCAAATGCATCAGTTTTATTGGGTGGTGATCTGGTTCCAAGGAAAGAGTATTTCAAGTACCTTGGCTCGTTCGTTTAGAGCGATGGGGGTGTCGACAGGGATATCGAGCATCGCTTCCAGGCTGGTTGGCTGAGATGGAGAAGAGCATTAGGGGTTCTTTGTGACAAGAAAGTGCCGGCAAAACTAAAAGGGAAATTCTACATGGTGGTTATTAGACCGACCTTACGGTATGGTTCAGAATGCTGACATATTACTAAAGCTCAAGAACAGAAGTTAGCAGTGACTAAGATGAGAATGTTGCGGTGGATGAGTGGGCACACGAGACTGGACAGAATTAGAAATGAGGACATTAGGAGCAATGTTAGAGTTGCGAGTATTGTTGACAAACTGCGAGAGTCTAGATTGCGGTGGTTTGGTCACATTCGTAGGAGACTCTTATCTGCGCCTGTGCGTAGGTGTGAGAGCTTAGAGCTCAGAGCTATTCGTAGGGGGAGGAGGTAGACCGAAGAAGAGTTGGATGGAGGTTATCAGGTAGGATCTAAATTTGCCGGACCTTACGGAAGATATGGTTTTGGATAGAGATCGCTGGAGGAGGGGCATTCGGGCTTCTGATGGTTAAAAGTTTGTGGAAGGGCGTTGGGCCCTTTCGCTTATGCTTCTTTTCTGACTTGCTCTACACTTCCTATTTCTGCATTGTTTATTATTTGCATATTTCCATGTGATGCTTATGTCCTATTGCTTTGGGACTATCGGAAACACTCTCTCGACTTGTTCGAGGAAAAAATGCGTACATCCCGACCCTCCAGACCCTGCCTAATCGCGGAATATACTGGATTGTTGTTCATAGAATAACATGGGGTAAAAAGTGATCTTAGGAAATAAATATTCAGTGATTGAATTCTTTACCTAAATCTTTGGGGAATAAATTAGAAAATAATTGAACATCACTTTCATTCACTTGATCATGTTTGAATTTTGAGCTAACTTTCAAATCATTTCTGTTTTTATATATAAAATAAACTCAATACGAAACAAATTTTAACAAGTGCAAGTAATAACAATAAGATATGACCATTCTTCGTTCTTCGGCTTACTTAGTTTTCTTGGAGTTTGTCTTCTTGAATCGTCTCGTTGTAGTTTTTTATTTCTGCTTGTTTCATTTCGCTTGTTATCTATATTTTCGTATTTTGGTTGTACGTTTGACGGTTCACCTTCTACTGTCCCCTCTCGATGAGCCAAACCTGTCTAACCTTCGAATTTTTACTAAAAAAAGAAAAAGATATGACCATTGCTCACCAACTCTTACACAAAAACCGTGTCAGATTTATTTTAATTTTTATTATAAGGTCAGGATTTACCGTTTAAGTGTAGGTACTTCATCATCCCTTACATTTTAGTATTTGATTTATCCCCCAAATTAATGCAGGATATACTTCTTTTTTTTAATTCCCAACATGTGAGTTGATATTTGTATCATTTGCACATATAGCCCATCACCCACCTTGTATATAGACTTGAACTATATGGTATAACCAATGTTTGATAGACATCACATATCAATTCTCCAACAAAACAGGTTGTATTTTTATCGTTTGCTTTAGAATTGAGATACACTTGTTGAAGTCAATGTCAAAGATTTATGTTTATCCTACTGACAACAAAAATAAGATCATTTATCATTATCAACACAAACACCAATTCCCTTAACACCCCACAGACAACAAAATGGATGCCACCCCCTTAAGTCCTTGACCATACACACACAAAGGAACAACACCATGTCTAATTCCCTTTCCTTCACCAAGATCCTCCTTGCCCTCACCTTATTTTGTTCTTTCGCTATCTTGATCGCATCCCAACAAGTCTATGCCCCATCAAGCTGTACAAACGTCCCTTCTGCTCCCAAGTATGTCTGCAATGGCATCAAGAAGAGTTGCCTTGCTTACGCCATTTTCCTAGCTCAGCCTCCTTACAACACTGCCTCCTCCATCGCCACACTATTAGGGTCTGACCCTACTCAGATTGCCCGGATCAATAACATATCGGATTCAGCTGTTCTTATGACAGCGTGGGAAGTGATCGTCCCCATCAACTGCTCCTGCTCTGGTAGCTATTACCAGTCCAACACCAACTATGTTGTTCAAACAGGTGACACCCTTTCTTTGATCGCCAATAACACTTTTGAAGGCTTAACCACCTGCCAAGCTATTGAGGATCAAAGAAGTACAATTGATACAGATGTCTTTCCTAATGATACTCTGACAATTCCTCTAAGGTGTGCTTGCCCCACGAAGAACCAAACAGATCGCGGTATTAAATACTTGCTGACTTACGGGATCCGTACAGGAGATGCTGTCTCACTCATCAGTTTGCGATTTCATGCTGATATAGAAGAGACTCTCCAGGCCAATGTGTATCCTTCAGACGATGGCACAATTATTCAGCCCTCCACTACCCTTCTAATCCCCCTTCGGAACCCGCCTTCAGCTTCACCACCACCACCTCTACAGATACACCATTATGATCCTGTCTATTTATGTATTGATTAATTAGCTCTCACAATCTGATGTAAAGGGCACTGGTTGTTGATATGAATTTTATATACTTTGTAGAAATAAAGCAGTTTCAAATAAATTGATCCAAAAATGAAGCTAATAATGCAAAACTTATCTTTGAGCATGCCTTTAAATTTTTCTTTATCAACGGTAAACACCACTTCAAAATATCATTTCCTTTTACTGCTATCCTTATATGTATTTAGTTTGTGTTTGATCTACACAGAGTCTATCTCTGATCATAGATTTGCTGGAAACATCTTGGCTGGGGAATGGATGCATACACCTTGACTCTCCCTAGTCGCGGGATTATACTGGGATGTTGTTGTTTGTCAAAACTTGCTCCAACTCTAGCCCTCCGTTCAGGCCAGACGGAGGTTGTGTTTCAAAGATTCGAGTCATAAATATCTTGTGCTATCCAAAACCAAAACACTAGAAAACAAAAATTCACTATATTGGTTGGGTTATCAGATTGGTCAAGAGACACTGAATAATTTCGCTGAAGAGTTTTCTTTACGCCGTTTCTGAAGTTTCCTTGAAATGAAGAAATGTTTTTTTCATCTTCTTCATTTTCAGGTGAAAAATGTTCAAGGTTGAGAACGGTCTCTATTCCAACAACACCTTAACCTCTTTATCTTGTTTTGCTTGACAATCCACCATTTTGAGGAGTTGGATGTGTTGAATTAGTGATGCAGTATCAAGATAAAAATGAAGAGTTGAGAAAACTAAGACAAATTCCTAGTATTTTAATAGAAGTGGTAGCCTTGTAATGCTATTTGTTTATTTGAAAATGAAAGATTTATTCTCCAAATGATATGAAGGAGTTTTAATGGCCACCACTTCCTCTTCCAGGTTGTATTCTAATCAACAACTGTGACAGACCTGGTTATGGGTATCATCTTTCTCACAAATCCTCTGAATTCTTCCTTCTCAGACTCAAGACAGGTCAGCTGCCATGATCCGAGCCCTACGACTTTTGTCGAAAGGTAAGAAACTTATTGTATCTTCAGCTACTGAATCTCACACATTACAACCATTGATGCTCTTTGTTTGTCTGTCACAGCTTCATAAAACTCTACTAGGAAAGGCTTGAACAGAAAGAATGTTGATCTATGGCATCATAGGAGCTATTGCTGCGGTTGTCATTCTATCAGCTATAGGAACTGCTGTCTATTGTTCGTTGTCGAACAAGAAGACGAAGAAGGCGGATACATTCATCCCTACAGAGACCTACGAAGCATACGAAAATCCTATATGGAAGAAAGCAGAAGTAGGCGGCGAGCCCTTGGAGAGGCTAGCAGCTTTGAAAAAGTTCAGCTTAATAGATTTGCAGTCAGCAACTGATGATTTCAGCCCCAGCTGCCTGATCAAAGGCTCTGTCTACCGGGGGAGAATCAACGGAGACTTAGCCGCCATCAAGAGGATGAAAACGGATGTCTCCAAGGAGATTAGCTTGCTCGCGAAGATTAACCACTTCAACCTTGTTCGTGTCCTAGGGGTTTGTTTCAATGAGGGGCAGTGTTACATTGTCTATGAATATGCTTCTAAAGGGCCCTTGAGTGATTGGATCTACTATGGCGATGCTGATGAGAAGTTCCTGAGCTGGACACAGAGGATTCAGATCATATTGGACGTGGCGAGAGGGCTTAACTACATCCATAGCTACTTCAGCCCTGCACTCGTCCACATGGGTGTCAAGAGCAGCAACGTTCTACTCGACAGTGACTTCCGGGGGAAGGTTAATAATTTCGGCCTTGTGAAGTCAGCAACAGGTGATCAAGAATCACAAACCAGCGGAAAAGGGTACGTGTGTCCTGAGTTTCTAAGGAGTGGTCAGGTGTCTCCGAAGCTAGATGTCTATGCTTTCGGGGTTCTTATGCTGGAGATGCTAACCGGGAAACAGGTTGTTGTACTATTAGAGAATGTGCATACACATCTACCCGAGGTTTTAGTGGGAGTTCTTCGAGAAGATGGGAAGGAGAGCTTGAAGACATTGGTTGATCCTTCCTTGAGGGGAAATTACCCATCTGATCAAGCAATCTTTATGGTTGGACTGGTAGACAGTTGCTTAAAGCAAGATCCGTCTAATCGCCCAGGCATGGAAGAGATTGTCCGCTCTCTTTCGAAAGTTCTGACTGCGTCTCTCGCCTGGGAATCATCTGGAGCTTGAAGAAGAAAGAAGCTCTCAGAAAGCCTATATTCGGAGCTCCAAACGCACACCTCTCAAAATGAAAGTGTCTAATTTTTTTTTCTTCTTGAACTTTTTGTGCATGTAGTTCATCTAGATATAGAGCTTCCTATGGGTATTTTATGTTTGCTGAATATCATAATAGAAAAGACACAAACAGACAGTGTAATTTTTCTCCATTTCATTTGGCTGCCAATGCAGCAAACAAACACTTTAGGAATCACTTTGAATGCCTCATGTCTTATGGATTATTGAGTGATTAGTTATATTTCTAGCAGCACAATATAGGATACTAGGACAGAATAAAATAACCAATTTATCCGAGTTAGTTAGTCATGAACTAGAGGCGGATATGTGTTTTAGGAATACCTCGACAAGTTGAATAGAGATACAGCCGCTGAATCACAAGGATTGAGCTAACTGAACACTGAAGGACCTGCCACAACATTGATAGCAAAGTATAAGTGACATCCAATCATCAACTAGGATTCTAGGAAAGGCGACGGCAAAGAGAAAAAGGAAGGCAGATGCCTTCACCCCAAAAAAATACACCTAGGTAATCCTTGCATTGAACTTTTCTATCAACCGGACAATTGTAAATGTCAGCCACCACTGCTTTCTGAAAAACTTGAAGAGTAGATCTTGTACACTCTAACTAGATCCGCAGAGCTAACCGAGAACAAATGGCCAGGCAATGCAAGTGGCAGGGTGCAGTTTGCGTCTTCACAACTTTCTTCGACAATGGCTGCTTCTCTGAGCTTGCCATCTTTCCAGAGACTTTTTACAAGCAATGCCTTAGTATAGCTGTCGGGAACTAAGTCAGAGTTTCTCATGTCTTCAAATAGCCTGAACGCAAGAGCAGCCCTTCCACAGCTGCAGTATTCGTTTATAAGAACCTTGTATGTGTAAGCATCTGGCTCCAATCCACTCTGCCTAACCATCCCGAAAAGTCTCTGCACTGTTCTAAAGTCCCCGTTTGCTGCAAAGTGATGCATTAACCCGGAAAATGTTTGGATATCAGGATGAATCCCACATGAGCACATTTCATCCACTAAATTCATCACATCTGTACCTCTCCTACACTTGGTCAATGTTCGCAAGAGAGAGGAGTATAAAAGCAGCATTTCAGATTTAGACACCGAACCACATAGTACTTTGGCATCACGAAAGATGTTCAAAGCTGCATCACCATTCTTTGAGATCCCACAGAAATCAACAATCAGCCTAACTGTGCTGAATGCCATTTTCATTCCCTCATTTTTTATTTTTAGCATCAGCTTATCAACAAGATCAAAGTTCCCAGAGCGTGATAGTTTGACAATCATCCTAGACACAGTGTGCACATCATGAGTAAATTCTGGCTGGTACGCAACCCAGCAGAAAAACTGCCAAGCCGTTTCAGCTGACTTGAAATGCCGAATCATCTTGCATACCAGGCGGCTTGTCCACACAAATTTAGCCTCCTCCAGAGATGATACCTCATCAGGCCTCCACTGTTGCAAAGCACTTGCCAAGGCATTTGGGTCCAACCATGGCTTTAGTTGCACTCTATCCATGCCGACATCAACAGCATCACTACCTTCAAAAACTTCCTCCATATCCTTGTCCTCCTCGTCACTGACATCCTCACAGATACCAACGTTCTCAATTCTTTCATCCGGCAACATCCTCTGAATAAATTCATCAGTTTCTTCCACGAATCCTGCTTCATGCAATCGCTGCAGAGATGGTAGCATTGATCTTCCAGGAATTGCTCCCTCCACCTGCATCGAAAAAAGGATGCTCTTCATTGCATCATATTCCTCAAGCTTTGAGAAAGCATCCATCAAAATAGAAAACTGCCTTAACGTACATTTAACCCTCATCAAAGGCAGAACATCAAAAACCTTCTTAGCCATATCAATTTTCCCACAATTCACTAGGTGTTCTATCATAACCGTGTATGTTCTACTGTTAGGAATTCTGCCTTCCTCTATCAAGCTATGAAAAGTCCTAACTGCATCCAAGTCCTTACCCTTTTGAGCATAAAGATTCATCACTATATTATAAGATTCAGTACACGGGTGTTGCATTCCTTGAGCCCGATACTCATCCCAAACACAAAGAACAGACTCAAGGTCCCCAGCAGCAGCATACCACCGCATTCGGTCCATGAAGCTGACCCTCGGAACCTTCTTAAATTCCCCATCATTGATAGCATCAATAAGCCTCTTGAGATCAGAAGTCCTACCAGCCTTAGCAAGTGTCTTTGCAAGTGAATAGAGAGTATGCTGAGTATGTGAGAAATGTGGAAACTGTTGTACGGATCGAATCAAAGACAATGCCGAGTCAGGGGAAGGAGCTGAAAGCACAGCATTTGTGACTACAAAAGAATCCACATTAGGATCATTTAAAATTGAAAGCAATGAATCCGAAGAGCCAGACCTAAGACGGATACGGATAGAATCAATGAGCTTGGCTCGAACAAGGTAACGTGCAACCCGATTCCTGCTTGCATCCTGGGCAAACCCGCGTGCTTGACTGGTTACGCCACAGAACAAATTCCCGGTCGCCAATATCCGTCTAAAAAACATCGGATGATTATTACACTCAAGAACAGCTCATCACCGGAAGCTAAGCAGCAAAAGTTCTCAGAGGACAAATATCAAACACCTGGTGTGCAACATCGGACATAAGCAAAATCATATAACTAGTACGGGAAAATCGGTAGCTTTATTTTCATGAGGCCATTTCCAGATTGAAGATCAATATAGGAAATGAATTCGATCAGAACGAGTTACAGCGGATTGGATTTCATCAAATGACGTGCGACCAATGAGGCGGGAAACAATTTGAGAAGCTCCTTACTAAATAGTTCGCCGCCACGTAGATCCTGTCAACGGTCGGAAGTTCTATGCTGATTCCGGCGAGCACCCAAATTTCGCCGGTGGAGATGACGGAAAAGAGGGAATTTTTTATTTTTATTTTTATTTTTGGTGGGAAGAAAAAGAGGGATTTATTGTCTGGACAGCTCTAAACTGCGCGGGGCTGCTGAAGTTGCTTTATGTGTGCATAGAATCATAGGCGAAAAATCATTTTAGCGGGTAAAATTTATTATAACAAATTGTCAAAGAGTTTTTTTTTTCCACTTCCCAAATTCAATATTCTTGAATAACAAGGGTGTGTTTGGATTCCATTGCATTTTCATTATAATGTAATTATTTTATCTCGTTTTATGTGTCCGTTTGGTTGTAAAAATAAAAATCTCGTAAAAACCAAGGTAAAACAGTAATTTAACCAAATAATCACATAAATCGGGATAAAATAATTACATTTTAATTAATATATCGTGGAATCCAAAAATATTATAATTTAAATGCCTTAAATTTTTTGTTAATCAAACACCGTTTTATCATTTTGTATTATAAATATAATGCATTTGGAATCCAAACACACCCTAATTCTTGTTTTTTTTTATAGATATCTAGGCTATATTGCAAGAACTCCAAATATTAGTTTTTTTCTTCGTTTATTTGAATAATTGAAATTAAAAAATATAATCATATCAGTAAAAAACTTTTTTTTGTTTATGTCATCACAAAAGTTCGAATACGGGCCATACGGCTATGAGGCATCATGCAAGCGTCGTCTAACTTTCGAATGTGAAATTAGAAACAAGAGTCACATATCGACCGGTGTGTTTGATAGCTGGAGCTGAATGGGTAACTCAAAATGAATGATTTATTGTGTATAATATGTTAAATTAAGCTAGTAATGTGATTGGTAATGGGTAGTTGATAAAACTAGCTAATAAAAGATGAGATTTGTGTATACAAAAGGAAAAGCTGGTGGAAATTCAATTCCAAAACGTTAATTGACAAATAATGTTAGCTTTATTTAATTTAAAACTATATAATATTAAAACAAAAAGCTCCAAAACGCTATTTGTATTGCCAACACACTTGACATATATCAACAACTAAATAAGGTGGCCCATTTTCTTATAAATTTGAGATATTTTTCATGTTTATTTATTAAGTTAGTTCAAGTACAATGATTTAAAGTTATGGTTTTTTTTTATATAGGTATAACGATTTCTAGATATCTTTTTGCCAACGGTTTTTTTTTTTCATGTATCCAAAAAATTGAACAAGCCGGCATGACAGTTTGATGGGCTTGTTTGGGCTTAAAATGAAAAATGACTATTAGGCAGGAGGCTTAAGGATCCAAATGGACCGACCTTCTACTTGGCCCAAGGTCCATCACTTTTTTTTTTTTTTTCCTTTTCAAGGCAATAGTTTGACAGTTGACACTTGACAGTGTCGATAACTGTTGAACCATCATCTAAGATGAGAACACCGTTAATTGGACAGGAAAAAACTTAATTCAGTCAAATGCTTCAACTTGTGATTTTGTATGCAATCGAGTTGATTTCACATAAAATATCAATACATTGAACTTTATTTCGCAAGTCTAAGTGAAATAAGAGAATAAAAAATAATCATTTCAATCTTCCATCTACGTTTCTACTTATGAGGAACAAGATTGATGACGAACGGGCTATATCTTTCCATGATGATACACAGACACAGCAGTCAAATCCCTTATGGTCCATCACCCTTATGTAAAGAAAAACCTTTTCACATTAATATTTAAATCGATTGAATATAATATTGTATCGTACTATGACTAATGACTTTTTTTTTTTTATTAAGTAAAAATTCGAGCTCAGGTATATTTGAAATTCGAGAGGTCGATAAATTGACAGACTGGAGTATCGTCGAACATACAATAAATCGAAAATATAAGAAAGAAAGAAAGGCGTAATCATCATGTTATATGTGCACTGAGATGAACGAAACTAAGAAGGACTACAACCGAAACGTTAATTTTATATGTTAAACTTACATTAGTATGTATACTTATGTATGTGTATGATATGAGTCCTAATAAATTTAAATAAAATTCCACTGAACATAGGGCTCGTTTTGTGTAAGTTTTGGAAAAATAAAGGGAAAGAAAATGAATGTAATTCATTTATAGTTTAAGCTATATTGTTAAAAATATTCATTACCCTCTTTTTTCAACTTTTCATACAAAATTATTCTTATTCCCTTTTATTTCATTCACTCATTTGACTAAGGGTTAACTAAATCTCCTATATTCCTCTAATCATTATCCATCTTATCTTATTTTTCATACAAAAATTAGCATTATTCATTCTCCTATATAGATGTATTTTCTTATATAAAGTTTATTTTCATTCCGTTTACCTTATATATTTATACGATGACACCCTTGAATAGGTAAATAAAGAGCGGTCATTTCGGGGTTCGAATCGGAAATCTATTAGTACTACCCACAAATCATTTTCGGTGAGCCATTCTGAAATGGTTAAATAAACCCGGATATACGTCGTGAGAACTGGATATGTACGTGTTTCACATAGTAAAATGTAATGCAGGAATAAAAGCAAAATGGAGGGACACATGTCACACATATAATATATGACAAATTAAATAAAGTCAACATATAAAAAGAAAATGGGTTCCGTCCAAGATTGAGGATATTGATCTTCTATTCCAATTGTCCGCCCATCTCAAATATTTTTACAGTGCGAATGGACGTCCCAATCCCGCTCTAAATATCAAGAATACTTTATTAGAAAAAAAAGACTTTAAAAGAAAGTAGATAACTCATAATTTAATTTTAAAATAGTTAAATTAGTATACAATTCTCCTTCCAATTACGTTTACTATTCAATTACTTTTATTTTAACACAAACGAATCTTGGTTCAAAAGATTATGGATACACCTCTTGACCTCTTTCCATCTGCCCTACCTCGAATGGGCTATACTAGTAGCCAGATAAACAGGACTGGTTTTCGAATTCTAGTGCAATCAGACTTATTTCTAAACATTATTCTTTCAATGATGACCCTTGTAGCTAGATCTGGAAGGTGGATATAATCCCAAAAATAGAAAACTTCTTATGGAAAATTGCTCAAAATGGGTTACCAACTAAAGATACATTAAATAAAAGAGGTTCACCGATTCCGAATCACTGTGTGTTTTGTAACAACTCGGTAGAAGATGAAATCCATTTATTTGTGGAATGTCCTTTTGTTAAAACTTCCGTGCTAAACTCTCCAGAAATTTCGGATCTCATTCACAGGTTCCCTAATCGTGTTTGGTGTGAGAAGTCAATCATAGACAAATTGGGTACTCATTTAAATAAGGAAGATAAAGAGGGAATGGCACTTAAATGATGGTCTACATGGTTTTATAGAAACCAAATTTCATTCGGAAATATGAGAAAACTCTCAAATGTAGATATCCAGATATTCATAAATAATGTCATAAACAATTGGAAGAAAGCTTTAGTGGAAGATATTGAGGAAGGAAATGATGTTAGGAGTTTGCGATTGAGTCGAAAACGTAAATTAAGTAGAGAAAATGTAAAATGGCGCAAACCCGAGCGAGGATTCCTAAAGATAAACTTTGATGGGGCAATAAGTCATGATGGACTGGCCAGTGCAGGTTTCATAATAAGGAATTGGGATGGAAATGTTATCAAAGTTGGTTTCAAACAGCTTGGTTTCAAACAGCTTGGGCATCTGTCACCTCTGTTAGCGGAGACGATAGCTCTTAGAGAAGATATTACCTACGCAAGAGATATTAGACAAGATAAGATTGTGATAGAAAGAGTTTCTCTTATCATTATGGATCACTTAAAACCAAATGGTAAATGTCATTGGGAAATTGAATTGCTAATGAGGGATATTAAAAGGTTACTCCAAGAGTTCCAAGTTGTAGCTTTTTCTAATGTGCATCGCGAGGGTAACAAGGCGGCTGACAAGGTTGCACACATTGGCCGTCTTGTTAGCAGGGCTGCACTTGAGTCTCATTTTGATCTTCTTGATCTCATCCGTTGGGATGCTATCGGTTAGGTTTTACCAACCGAATTCTTACCTAATCAAAAGAAAATTACTTTTATAATGTTAAACGTACGTAATGTTAGACCCGTGTCTAATTGAGGTTCAAACAGATTTAGGATTTGTTCGTATTGAGTGCATATATAACACCTATACTAGATGCATATATCAACCACCAAAAAGGATATAAAAAAGTTAATATTAAATTTTATATATTATATGATGTGGGTGAGAATTGAGATCAACCAAGGCTCAAACTTATGAACACCTTTTTTTTAATTAGTAAACCTTTCTCAGCTCCTATAAATCATCTACACTCGATCTTAATTCTCTCAGAATAACACTTCGTTGATCTTGATCCTTTGGCAATTGACACTTTCATCTTCTCACTTCACTAGGGTGTCGCCCTCAAAATCTCACCATGGCGAGATGCGGAGGGCGACAATTGCATAAACAGTCTCACTAAAAGTTGCGGTACCAAAATTATGATTCATGAGAGCCATCTAAAACCTAAGCCATCAACAATCTGTGTTAGAGATGTGAATGAGACCAAAAGTGTTCCACATCGGAAAGTTGAACATAACAAGCCCTAGTATATGAGTCGGTGGACTACTCATTCTATTGCCAATTGGTTTTAGAATGGAACCCCATTCGGCTTGTGTGCTAGGCTACTAGCGCATGTGCGCCTGTGCTAGGCCTGTCCACGGGTCGGACCCGCCGAGTCAACGAGTCGGACCCGGCGGGTCACGGGTCGGGATAGGCACGACCCGCACCCGAACTCGGGAAATAGCCGGGTCGACGGGTCAGCTGACCCGACGGGTCACGGGTCAACCCGTCGGGTCAACAAGTCAACCCAACAAAATAAAAAAAAAACTTTTTAAAAATTTATACTCTAATATATTTATATTTATAATAATAATTATAAATATAAATATAAACATAAATTATAAACAAAACTAGAATTCATATCTATAAAATATAAATATAAATTCATATTAATATGCAAGTTTGCAACTCATATGCAATATGCAATATGTAATGCATGGTAAGATTCATCTCTTGCTTATCTCCTTTTATAGAGTAGGATACTCCCACCCACCTATTCTCTCATTTCCAATGTGGGACAAAAAAATCTCTCATTTTCAATGTGGGACAAAAAACATGGAACTTGTTCATCACTTGTTTATCTCCTTTTTTGCCTACTATATTGATATATTTGTATAATTGTCTTTGAAGATTAATTAGTTATGATATGTAATGATTAATTAATTCACACAATTCGTATTAAAATTTCACATTTGAAGTCTACATATGTTGGATACAATAGTTGTGATCAGTGGCTAAGTCGTCAAATATAGCCCACAAAACTTAGAACAAAATGTACATTACTTAAATCATAGGTAATTTGGGAAGGCAAGATGCTTTGATAAGAAACAAGAAATTGATAGGTGAAAAAGAACAATTGAAATTGTTGGAGTTGTTCACGATTTCGAAAGAGGCAAAACATTCATGCCTATCTAACTCTTTATGAATCAATAACTTTAACAATAGCCATTTTATTATCTTTAACAATAGCCATTTTATTATCTTTAACAATAGCAATTTTATTATCTTTAACAATCACTTTTATTATCTTTAACAATAACTTTAATGTTACTATACTTCAACAAAAAAAACTAAGTGAGTATGTGACATGATCACATGAAAAGAATGTTAGTATGTGAGTTCAATCTTCTTTGTCCCACATTGAAAATGGGAGGTTTTTTGTCCCACATTGGAAATGAGATGGTAAGTGGTACCCTAACTCTATAAAAAGGAGTTCAGCCCATGTACAACTTATCATGCATTACATATATTGCATATGAATGCAATATGAATATGAGTTCCTATTTATATTTATAACAATAATTATTATTATTATTATTATTGTTCTAAATATAAATGTATATTTCAGTTTTTTATTTTTGTTTTTGTCACGGGTTGAGGGTCGACCCGGCGGGTCATGACCTGCCGGGTTGCCGGGTTGAAATATGCTCAACCCTAACCCAGACCCGTAACCCGCCAAGACCCGCAACCCGCTTGACCCGGACCCGCTGGGTCCATGACCCGCCGGGTCGTCGACCCGCCAAACCCGTCGGGTCACGGGTTGACCCGTGACCCCGTGGACAGGCCTAGCCTGTGCACACGACCCCCAGTAATCGGTTCGAGTCGGACTTTGATATGGTATCAGAGCGGTTAGCCTAACGGGTCGTCTTTCGATCCTGGTATGGGTTACCACTTACTAGTGGTCCAAGTGTCAACTAGATGATCATTCATAGTTGCACTTGCGGGGGCGTGTTGAGATGTGAATGAGACCAAAAAGTATCCTACAGCGGAAAGTTGAACATATCAAGCCCTAGTATATGAGTCGGTGGGCTACTTCTTCTATTGCCAATTGGTTTTATAATGGAACCTCACTCGGCTTGTGTAACACCCCCTTTTAGATCCCAAAGGAGTGTTGCAGCGCCAGTGAATCCGCAGAATTTAATGTCTTTGAATTCACCTGAGGCTTATAGGGACATGCAAGTGCAACCATGCTCCCATAAACAAGATGATAATTTAAATACAATAGAATAGGTGGAAGTCAATAAAATTTATTAGTTTATAATATCTGATCACAATAAAATAAGAATACAAAAATCATAAAGTAGAGATAACTTCCAAAATATTTGAAATTAAAGTAGCGATGCGGAAACATTTAGAGGTTCAAAACTTGTAGTAAAATATTCAATAAATGACAGTCTGCTCTTCAACTCTCTCTTGTTCCGTTGCTTGCACTAGACCTGTGAAATATGGTCTGGTGTTTCGTGAGTACGAAGAACACCAGTCATCCAATAAATAGAATGGTTAGTACAATTAAGACTAGCAAATGATAGGGAAATGTTCAGACTTTAACCTTACAGTGACCATAAAACGGTATGTTATAGGTTAAGGGAAAGACCCGAATATTTAATAGTGGAAACTGAATAAAAAGGTAAAAATTCATGACATGACTCGGATGATCATAACGATCGATTATAAGATAAGAAAAGGAATTATACTCGAGACAGATGAGTATAATAACTGAAGTGATCACCTATTTAATAGTCGATAATAACCATAATCGCACTAATCACAATGATAATAAGAATAATAATATTACTACGTGGTACCGATCGGGCCTTTAACAAGGACCATGACCTACATCAGATCGTTGTTTTACCACCCCGCAGAGAATGCATTCCAGGATGATGTTTCATGAAACCTTGTAAGGCGGTGGCTTAACGAACCACAACCTGCAAGTCAGTCTACTGCCGATCTTGCCAATGACTTATAGTCACTCGCATCACGTGGTGCGCATTTTAATTTATCATACATATGCATCACATGGTGCACATATTAACTTATCATACATATGCATCACATGGTGCACAATTTAACTTATCATACATATGCATCACATGGTGCACAATTTAACTTATCATACATAACAAGTTCATACTGGGTGATCATAAAAACGATGTTAAATCAACAAGGAACAAGCATGGATACTTCAAAGGATCTTAATATCGCATGTCACTAGTTTGCATGAAAGAAACAAGCAGATTATCATGCAATTAGGAAGAAGAAAATGGGCAACTTTCACTTATCTCGAGCTATAAACAAACAATCATATTTAATACGCATATCACTATAATTAATTTAATAATTGCCCATTAATTTAACTCATGCCAATTTATGAATAAAAAGATAAATTACATCAAGCAGACGGGTATGTAATTTATCGTAATTGGCAAGGAAATTGGCCACAGGGCCGCATTCGACACAGAAGAATTTAAAAGGCACATCAAAAGAATCACAAAACACGCAAAGGGCGATGAACGAAATCACTTGTCTTAACCTTCGACGATCGGTTGACGACAATAAGATGAGATTTTAGCACCTATTGAATCCAACGGAAAAAGGAATATTTAATATTGATATTTCATACAATTAACTTTACTTAACTCAATTTGGAATTTGAATTAATTCTATAAAGTTAATAATCTATACCAATATGAATTCCTCGAGGAGCGGAATCCGGCGTGGGTGCTTCCCGATTTCTTGGTGTCGCTGAAACGGGCAAGAATTGAATAGCTTAGAAACATTGGCCGACTAACTTAATAAATAATTAACTTAGGGCCAAAACGAGAATAGACTAAATAATAGAGAAGTTTCTGTAATTTCCATAAAAGAAATAAAAAACTCCCAACTTTAGAGCATGAGCAACCATGAGATTTCCTTACCTTAAGGTTAGTAAAAGGTAAGCTCATGGTTGTGGGTCTTACCTTAAGGCTGTGTTTGATAGTAGTTTGAGGTGGGGGTTTTGGGGGTTTAGGAGGTTAAAAAAAAAAAGTAACTCATCCCCTACATGTTTGGCAAGAGTTTTAGGTGGTGGTTTTGGGGCTTAAGGTGGAGTTTATTTTTGTTGAAAATGGAAGTTGCCCCCCTAGCTTTCTGAGGTTAAGGTTGAGTTTATTTTTTTGTGGAGGTTTGAAATGTCAGTTTTGCCCTCCACTTTTTTTGGCCCTTTTGCCTCCTAGCATTTATGAAGGGCATTTTGGACTTTTTCACTATAATAACCTTTTATAAACCTTACAACTACCAAACACCTTTCATCTTTTTTACAAGGTTATTTTTTTAAAAAAAAACTCCACCTCACACACCTCCATAATACCCCAAATAAACTCCACCTACTAAAAAAACCACAACTCCTAAAAAACCCCTAATTTGCCAAACACGCGCTAAGGTAAGAGGATGGAAGGAGTTACCTTGGTAGAAAGAGGTAACCTCTTCCCTTTTCTAATTTTGTTTTTTTTTTCTTTTATGAAAAAGTAACATCTTCTCTTTTCCATCCATATTTATTAATTGTAAACATGTGTAAAATGAAATAGAAAATATATTTATATTTCATTATTTTTTTAAATAAAATATCTCATTGGTTTAATTTTATTTTTCTCTATAATTTGAGCTCAATTTTACCCTATATATACCCACATCTTGATCTATTGTAGTTGCATTTAATCTCACTATGGATCACAATAATCCAAATAACCCACCCATTCCAAATATCCCTTTTGATCCAAATCTTCTGAAAAATTCTCAATTTCACGTGATGTTATAAATATTTAACAATCATTCAACACCCGAATGCCCAAGGTTATGATCCGAATTTATAGGTAGCTCGATTAGTATTTATGCATGTTATAATGTTTCTAACTTTGTTAATTTTAATCTAGATGTAATAAAATATATTTATATCAAGTACTTGCTATTTTTATTTATTTATAAAACTATAAATAAAAATAATTGACAATAATATATGATGATAAAAATATAATAAAGGAAAAGATATGTAAATAAAAAGGAAAAGTGAAAATAAATTTGAAAGGGGTAAAAGAGGTTTCCCATGGTTGTGGAGGAAACCTTTTAGAAAGAGGTAGAAAAAGTGAAAATAATTTTAAATAAAAAAATAAATGAGGTGTAAAGTTATGATAGGAAGAGGGAAGAAAAAAGAGGAAAGAGGTTTCCCCATGGTTGCGGATGGTCTTAGAAAAGGCTTCGATGGAGTCTGTTGTACATACAGGGAAGGAGGAACAGGGTGATGGCGGAGCTCTCCTCGGCGTCGGTGACCAGCGACTGGGGTAGCAGATCGGCGGTAACCGGAGACGGCTCGAACAGTGATGGGCGCGGCAATGGGGTGCACTGGCTCGACTGTAGAGGTTTTGCACTGCGGCGACTATGGATTCTTCGGCGGCAACAGGGCGATTCGAACGGTTCTGGGCGGAGGCACAGCGGACGGCACGGTGGTGGTCGCGTTGCTGGCAGTCGTGGGCTGCAGTGGGTGCGGCGGCAACAATCGAAGCAGCGCGAAGGGCGACGGCGGTGATGGGCGCGGCAATGGCAAGCGAACAGGGGCGGCTCGGTTCCAGTGGCTTAGGTCGCCGGCGGTCTGGGGCGATGACTCACCGATGAGGTAGGTCACGGCTCACGGGACGCGGGATGCCGGCGGTGATCGTCGGTGGGGGCTGCTCTCGGGCGTATGGAACGTCACAAGCCTCACCGACGGCGGTGAGGCTTGTGACGTTGGATTGCTTTGGGAACCCTAGGATTAGACGTATATCTATACAATTGAAGTAGGTTAGATAAAATATGGCCAAACTACCAAATTGGTATTTAAAACTGGCACATTTGGAGTTTGGACATATGGGTATTTTAAAAAACGCCGGTGCCAAATTGGTATTTAAAAAGTCACCGGTGGACATATATGTATTTTTTTGGTCAGAAGTTTTTTATGTTGATAAATTCATTAAAAAAATTCTCATTAATATATCTATAAATGTTAGATAAAAAAGATAAAATTAAATCCATACTTTTTTTAATTAGTTTTCACATATTGGTATTTTAATTAGTTGGAAGTTAGATACTTACATATTAGTATTTTTAAAAACCTAAGTTTTTCACAAATAAAATTCAACAAGTTAATTATCATCATTAATTAAACCATGTATATTAAAAACCTAATTCCAACCAATAAAAATATATGGGATTAATTATGGTAATTAACTTACTAATTTTTATTTTTGAAAAATATGTTTTAAAAAATAATAATATATGAGAATCTAACTTCCAACCAATAAAGATACCAATATACGAGAACTGATAAAAAAAAGACTACATTTTTATCATTTTATATATTTTTAGATACATTAATGATTTCTTTAAAAAAAGACTTTATTTTTTTTATCATTTTATATATTGTAAGATACATTGATGAGTTTTTAAAAATTAATTATCAACCAAGCTAGTTTAATTTATTTTAATTACCAACAAAAATAATTTAAGCTTACTAAGAGCATGTTCATTAGTGGGTCTAAAGGCCCTTAAAACTGCCACATAAGCACAAAAGAAAAAAAGAAAAGAAAAAAAGCTATGAGCCCGAGATATGGATCCCTTAGAGCATTCCCAAAGGATTCCCTATTTTAGAGATTTATGGGCTTTTAGGGAATATTGGGCTCATTTTTAACCCAACAGTTTCCCTAACCCATTCTCTAAAATAGCGATTGGGAAGGAAGAAGAGGATATTTTCCCCATATTTGCAGCAACGCCATATTTTTTTGCCGTTCCCCATTCCCACGTTCTTTCATCCAAGTTATTTTGAGTGCTTGATCATGCCCCCGAAACAAGTAATCATGATCCTTATTATTTTAGAATTATTTATTTGTTTTCCCGTAATCTTTTCTAGATTCATCGATTTACAACAATTGCGATTATGATCTCTTGTTTTTTTTTTCCTGAATTCATGAATGTTGTTTGGTTAAGTTTGCTTTAATTAGTTTTTGCATCTAATTAATATATGGTTTTTGACCTAGATAACTTAATTAGTGTTTCAGTGTTTTTGTTCTTGATTCTCTCATTGAAGTGGTATGATATTAAGTAGTTCTTAAAGTCCAGTTCATATCTTCACTTTGTTCGGTGCTTTCCGAATGTGGTTGTGAGGATATTTTTTTTGGTTAGATCTTTATATACCATGATACAATTAGGTTAAATTGGTATAAAGTTTAGATCTTTATAGTTATAGTCTATTGAAATCGTTCGATTCTCTTGAATTACCCCATCTGTGCAAATTAAGATCCCTTTGATTTTTTGCTTGACCATGGCTACATCAAATTTCAATTAAAAATTAATTTTCAATTAAAAATTTAATTTACAATTCTTTAAAATGGAGAAGCTGTTGGAATTTTCACAAAAAAAATTTAGAGAATATGAGTTTTCATTCTCCATTTTGGAGAAAATTTGGAAATGCTGTTGGGGATGCTCTTATATAATGGCTCGGAAAGAGCAGGCCCGTAGCAGCGGAATCGAGGGCACGTGCCCAGAGCATGCACGCTTGCTGTTTGAAGGAGGGCAAAACGACACTCTTTTAATTGCTTGGAGAGTAAAGTGCTGCGTTAGCAGCTTACACGAGTCAAAACAAAAAAATTTGGACAGCTTTGCCACATGGACCTTTAATTACAATGCTTCAATGATGTTTTTTGGCATTTTTTATAATAAAAAATAATAATAAAATTTATATTCAAGTGTCAAATAATTTTATCTATCCATAGACACCCATTTTGCATATGTTTTTTTTTAAATATTATGCAAATGATACCCATATACTATTATTTTTACCAAATAAAAATCTATTTTTTTCACCCATTTTTCAAGGGTGTCCCTATATACACCGCAAATCCGCGGATTAGAGCTGCTAATCAACGTCGGATTCGACGTTGTAACATTAATTACATTACAACGTCGGATTCGACGTTGTAATATGTGAAGTGAAGGATCGGATCGGGCTAACAACGTCGGATCCGACGTTGCTAGGGTAAAAAATAAAAAATCCCACCCACCCACCCACACTCACAAAAAAAAAAAAAAAAAAAAAAAAAACCTAAAGAAAGAGCAACGTCCAAAAGGACGTTGTAAACCAAATTTGTTTTGTTTTTTTTAATATCTTATATTTGGCCCAGTCTGATCCGTATTAGCAACGTTCAATTTGACGTTGTAACAACGTCTAATTCAACGTTGTTATAACTCGATAAGTGAAATTAGCACACAATTAACAACGTCAGATTGGACGTTGTAGCAACGTCTAATCCAACGTTGCTACAACGTTGGATCCAACGAAGTATTTGCGGTGTATATAGGGAACACGTTTCTCAATCCAAATCAAATTGTTCATCAGACTCCAAATGTGTTCAAGCTATCCGTTTCAACAATTGCATTTTCGGTTTCATTTCTTAGATTAGTATCGCGTAACATTTTTTTTGAAGTGCAATGCGCAATCAGCAGAAGAATAAGCACGAGAAGGGGCGATGATGCTATGTATTTTTCGTTTTAATAATAATAATAATAATAATAATAATAATAATAATAATAATAATAATAATAATAATAATAATAATAATAATAATAATAATAATAGTAGTAGTAATTGAGTAATTGAGTAATTGAAAAAAAGTAAATAGTAAAAAGTAACTTAAGGGCCCGAGAGTCGGGCTCACGAATGAGGGTGCGAATAATAAAAAGTTAGAATGGGGCCCTTAAGCTGATGTGGCAGAAGAAAAGTAAGTTAAGGGTCCGGGTTCGGGCTCACGAATGAGGATGCTCTAAATTGTGTTCTCTAAAAATTTAGAACGAAAACCGAACTTCCGGTAAAAAAGTATACTTATATGTCCGCTGGTGGTTTTTTAAATACCTATATGTCCGTCGGTGACTTTTTAAATACCAATTTGACATCGGAGTTATTTTAAATACCCATCTGTCTAAGACTGCCAGTTTTAAATACCAATTTGGTAGTTTGGCCGATAAAATATAGATTTTTGATCATTTGAGATTAAGAATAAATTAAGATAGAGATAAAGGGTAGAAGATAGGTTTTAAAGAAAATAAATAAAATGAGCGGATAAAGACGGAGATAGATGACATATTTCTCCACTTTAGCGGGATGAATATTATTTAATTTAATTTCATAAATTAAATAATAAAGGTATTTAGAAGATTTATGTAATTAAATTCATCATATATTATTTATCTTTAGAATAATTTAATTATTCTAATTCATACCATATATCTTAGGTGAATTTATTAAATGACCAAATTCACAAGATATATATTATAGTTTGATATAATATAGAATTTTTTTTCAAAATATTCACAAAAAAATAAAAAATTACAAAAAAATTCACACTTTGAAAATATTTACAAAAATATTCAAAATTTGCAGAGATGTCAGAGAAACGCAGTCTGAGACCGCGTTTCATTCACAATAAGTAAATTTTAAAATCGGGAAAAAATAAACGAAAGAAACGCGGTTTGAAACCGCGTTTATTTCAATATAAATTTTTAAATTAAAAAAAAATGTGAAACGCGGTGTAGTACCGCGCTTCTTTTGTATTCCATATTTTGATCATATTCTACATTGTCAGAAAAAGAAACGCGGTAATTTCTATACTCGTTATAACCCAATACATGAACCAAACACGCCTTAAATTTTTTTTTTTTTTTTGTCGTCAAAGCCAGAGGCCCTCCCCAAAGGGATTAAATTAAAATAGCAAAAAGGAAAGAGTTACACAAACCCAAGGCGGCCAGAGCCAACCCTAGGAGTATCGTTCAAAATGAAATCTCCCGCATCTACAGGACAGATGGAGAGAACAGAGAGACCAAGCGGAAATGAAAAAGCAAGATTAGCCAGACAATCGGCGAGGCGATTCCCCTCCCGAAAGATGTGACGGACCTGGATAGACCAGTCCCTACGAAGGAAGCCTTGGCAAATACTGACAAGGCTGGCGTTAGGATGATTCGGCGGCACCGAGCTCCCCAACAGCTTAACAACGACCTCCGAGTCGGATTCGCAAATAACTCTTCTGCAGCCCTCCTCCCAAGCCAACTCCAATCCTTTAGCCATGGCCCAAAGCTCAGCGGAGGTCACCGAGCACCTACCAATGTTATAGACGAATCCCCGAATCCACTCCCCCTTATTGTTTCGGATGGCTCCACCCGCTGCGGCGGCTCCGGTACTCTTTACAGCACCATCTACATTGAGCTTAATCCAGCCCGAGTCCGGGCAAACCCAGTTGATTGTTTCCCCCGATCGCCTCCTCGGCGTAACCTTGTTCTTCGATATTCCTTTCCTGGCTATCCCGTACTCCTTAGCCCAGCGACGGCATCCTTCCGGCGTAAGGTCAGGCCCCGGCTCAGCTTTAAAGACCACTCCATTCCGTCTCAACCAAAGGCTTCTGACCGCAGTGGCGAAGAAAGCATTCCAGGCAACACCGTCATCACCCAACTCGTTCCGAAGGATGTTCTGCCTGAGCCACCCAGCGAATGGCAGCAAGAAAAAATCCGAGCCCAGCCTAGCGCTGCTCACCTGCATCCAAAACAACTTAGCAGTAACACAGTCCCTGAATAAATGAATGAAAGTTTCACTGTGAAGATTGCAGCAGGGGCAAGAGTCCGAATTACCGAGATTGCGCCGAAGACGCTCGGCGTTAGTGAGGATCCCGCCCTTGCTAATAGTCCAAACAAATACTCGCACTCGCTCGTTAGTGTTCAAGCCCCAAATAGCTTTGAAAAAAGCTTGGTCGGTTGTATGAACGTCCCGAGTTTTAGTAATGGCTTCGTAACCGGTTCGGACTGAGTAGCACCCATTCCGACACCTAGGCCAACAAATATAATCTTCTTCTTCTGTCACCACCGTGGCCGCGATGTCCAATAGAGTAGGGGCAGGGAGAAGACCAGCGAACAGCTCCCAATTCCACCCTGATTCAAAATTCCACACATCCGAAACTCGGAGGTTGGAGGTCTCCGAAGGGATGTCCTGCACAGCCTCGTTACTGAGAATTCTCTCTCCAAGCCATTTGTCGGACCAGAAGTGAAATTCTTTGCCATTTCCGAGGTTCCAGCTCACATTGGGCTGGAGAACCAGCTTGATCGCCTTAGATAAACCTTTCCAAACATGTGACGCCGCCGACGAAACTCCTAACGGTTTATTAACATATTTTTTGATGAGGATCTCAGCCCAAATGCCCCCGCCATCCTGCAGAAGTCTCCACCCAAGCTTCGCGACTAGCGCCATGTTCAGCTCCGACATGTTTTTCAATCCCAAACCACCAAGCTCCTTAGGCTTTGTTATCTCACTCCAGGCAATTTTGTGGATTCTCCGACGTTCCGGCGAGGACCCCCAAATGAAACCTCTACAAATTTTCTCCATCTCACTACACGTGCCTTCCGGGATCATAAGAGTGGACATGGAGTAAACCGGGAGAGTCGTAAGCACCGCTCTAGAAAGCGTTGCTCTTCCCGCAAAGCTCAGAAGAGACGCCTTCCAACCTGCGAGTTTAGAAGCAAAATTTTCAAGAATAGGGGTGAACGTACCTTTACAGACACGTTTGTGCAAAAGAGGAATTCCGAGATAGAGTCCTAGGTCCCTCGTGGCTTCAATTCCGCTCTCTCGTTGAATTCTTGCCCGGAGGTCGGCGTTAACATTGCTAGAGACAAACACTTTGGATTTCTGCAGGTTAACCTTCTGCCCGGATCCATTGCAAAACGCAGCCAAACAGTCCCGAATCACCTTTGTCTGAGCCACCGAAGCCTCCGCAAAGAGAAGTATGTCGTCAGCAAAGAAAAGGTGTGAAATGGCTGGGCCGTTGCGCGTGATTTTGATCGGTTTCCAGTCTCCACCTTCAACAGCTTCGTTGATCAAGTGACTCAATCTCTCCATACATAAAATAAATATGTATGGGGATATCGGGTCGCCCTAAAATTAAAACATAGCCAAATGAAGCCGAACAAAGCCAAAATATGGAATGCAAAAGAAACGCGGTACTACACCGCGTTTCACTATTTTTTTTTATTTTGTAATTTAAAAATTTATATTGACATAAACGCGGTTTGAAACCGCGTTTTACCTAAAATTAATGGTAAAACGCGGTTTCAAACCGCGTTTCTTTCGTTTAATTTATTTCCCGGTTTTAAAATTTACTTATTGTGAATGAAACGCGGTCTCAGACCGCGTTTCTCTGACATCTCTGCAAATTTTGAATATTTTTGTAAATATTTTCAAAGTGTGAATTTTTTTGTAATTTTTTATTTTTTTGTGAATATTTTGAAAAAAAATTCTATAATATAGACTTATTTAATTAAATAAAAATAAGAAATAGCCCAAAAATAATTTGGGGTATTTCAGCTTGTGTGTTAGGCTACTACCACATGTGCGCCTGTGCACACGACCTACAGTCATCGGTCCGAGTCGGACTTTGATATGGTATCAGAGCGGTTAGCCTAACGGCCCGTGTCGATCCTGGTTTGGGTTACCCAGTTGTCCAAGTCTCAACTAGATGGTCATTTCTAGTTGGACTTGCGGGGGCGTGTTAGAGATGTGAATGAGACCAAAAGTGTCCCACGTCGGAAAGTTGAACATAACAAGCCCTAGTATATGAGTCGGTGGCTACTTCTTCTATTGCCAATTGGTTTTAGAATGGAACCGCACTCGGCTTGTGTGCTAGGCTACTAGCGCATGAGCTTCTGTGCACACGACCCCCAGTCATCGGTCCGAGTCGAAATTTGATAATCTGAGACGGGAATTTACACAATCACACATCAAGAAACTAATCTAGAACCCTAACACATTCTCCATTATCAAGCGCATGAAGAGAATCAATACATAGATAGAGCATAGCCTTAAGTCCTTAACATATTCTTCATTATCAAGCGTGGCAAGCCCCATATCTAGTTGGTGCTCCGGGAAGGATTATTCCAGCAACAATCGTCAACGGTGGTCGACGTCGAACAACCGGGGCGGATGTCGGCCTCCAATAACAAGAACTCAGGGCGGAAGTCACAACGAAAAGTGGCTCAGACTTCCAGAAGAGTCCAGGTGCGGTCGAGGTTGTGGCGGTGCTCCAAGTCCAACAAGAATCGTAGGTGGTAGAGCTCAGGCTGGAGTCGGCTTCTAGGCGGTGAAAATAGGCTCGATCTTGCCTTTTGCGGCGGAGGACCGGAGTTCGGTGATCATCGGGAGGATCATCCACGGAGCCTATTCGCTCTACCTTTTCGTGGATCGAACTTGAGAGTTAACAGGGAGAGGGGAGATTATTTGTGTTAAATATATTTTAACAAGCTATTTTAGTATTTGGTAAACCTAGCTGTTAGAGTAGTGGTTGAAAACTTGTGGATAAAAAACCAAAAGCTCCGAAGAGCTCAGGTGACTAGCTGTCAAAAAGCTTATACTCCCTCCGGTCGAAAATAAATGATGTTTTAGGTGTAAAATTTTGATCGGAATTATTTGAAGTTTTAGGATTAAAAAATTATAATTATAATTATTAGGCTAGAGGTGATTTGATGTCAAACTTTTATTTAAAAAAAACCTTTTCACTTACCAAATATTGTACTACTAAAGGGTTGGCTTCATTTTTCAAAAAAAAAAAATCTTCATTTGAAAATTTAAATGAGGGAATATGGTGAATTAGACCCCTAGAGGTATTTCATTGGGTGATTAGCCCCCTTAAATATTCTTTTATAACCCTAGCCCCTTTTCAATTTCTATTAGCTCCTGCACCCCTACGCCCCTAATCCTCTTCAATCTCACTGTCTCCTTATCGATCCATGGCGGATCTGGCCGGATTTGGGGTGCAACGGATGGTGGGGGCCGGACCTGGGCTAGTGGTGGCCGGAGGGTTCGGATCTAGGAAGATCTGCGAGGGCGGGGGTTCGGATCTGGTGGGAGGAGGCGACGCTGGGCGCGGTGCTGCTGGCGGTCGGCGAGACAGAGAATTCGCAAAGGCACTCCGCGTTGTTTTTCACCGTTGTCTTCATCACCCCGCAACACCCTGCTGCCGGAGATACAGTACTCCTGTTGCCGCCGCCATCTCTGCAATTGTCCAACGGGGAAGAAAGGGTTGCCTTGTAATTTCTAATAAATCACGAAACAAGCCCGAAATTTTTAAAAATTACAGATTGACCCTATATTTTATATAATTACAGAAAGCGGCCTAAAACTTTCAAGGATGTATATTTTGCCCCTGTGAAGTATTCACATATCCTGAAGATGATATGTAACCCCCGAAGTGGTTGGCCCTATATTTTATTGATTCCGCATTATATTACTTACATTGATGCTTTTTTTTTAGTTGATGACATGTTATAATAGGTGTTTTTACGTATACAACCAATATTAATGTCGTAGTTTCAAAGACTTTGTATTTATATATGTGCAATAAGGTGACAATATTTTGATTCCACGTTTTAAGCTCTTATGTCATCAATTATATAAAATTGTCACCATAAATAATTGTGATTAATGAAGCGTAATAACAAATGTCATCCATGAATAAAAATTTAATGAATATGTCACCACAAGTGATTGCATCAATGAAGTGTAATCACAAACGTGTCATCAGTGAATGAAAGTATAATCGATGAAAATAAATCGATATACAATTGATTAAATTAAAAACATGTGGCATCAATCGATTTGATTAAAAAAAAATGGCATCAAATAATTACATTATAAAAATGACATCAAATACCATTTTGAAAAATTTGTATCACATTAAAGAAAAAAAATGTCATCAAAATACTACTTTGAAAAAATATCATAAAAAATATGGCATCACGGTAAAAAAAATATCATCAAAAAATTGACATAAAAAAAGTGGCATCTGTCGTTAACAGTAAAAAAAAATGGCATCAATGATCAACGTGACATTACTGTAAAGAAAAAATGTCATCAATGTTTAAAAAAAGTGACATTAAAAAAGTGTCATCCAATCGTTTCATTAGAAAAGTGGCATCAAAGTGAAAATAAAATATAGTAAAATTTTGGCATCAAAACGGTAAAATATGGCATCACTAAAAAAAAAAAATGGCATCAAAATGGGTTGGTCAACGTTGATCGGTCAACGGTCAACGTTGACTGGTCAATGGTCAACCGTTGACCGGTCAATGGTCAAACGGTTGACCATTGACCAACTCACCCTATTGGGAAGGGGTCTAGGGCAAAACTAATTAAATTGATTTAGGTGCTAAGTGCCTAATTGAATATTCAAAAAAGACCCTCTACCAAAATCACCCAATTTAAATTATGTATTAGTTGTGCCCACTTGGACAAAAAATTAATTTTTTTTATTACTCTTATGAGATTTCTTAATTTGCGCGTAAAACTTTAAAACATCGTTTATTTTCGACCGGAGTGAGTATTTCATAAATTAATTAAACTAAAATCTTATACGTAGTATTTATTTCATTTAAGACTATATAATACCAAAACCATAAGTTTCGAAAAACTACTGAATTTTGCCAAACGGAGCCTAAATGGACGGAGTATTATATAAATTTATTTGTTTATTTTAATCAAGCTAATATTACTAGCAAGTCTAATTTTAACCGTGTAGAATAACTCGTATGAAGAGCTTAAAAAAGTCCAAGTTTCACTTTGAATTCCACATTTTCTAATTCCAACTTGATTACAGAGTTTCTCCATCTCCATGCTTCTAGAACATCCTCTACCGCCTATATCCTTTTTTCTTCCCCGATTTTCATTTATCTTGTCCTATACGATTCATTCTTATAAGGCATAGCTCCCACTCCCGATCCATTTTCCTTCTCCCACAAACTCCTCTCTTACCGGCTTCAACACCTTAAACCTTTTTTCACACAAAGCAGATCAATCCACCAACTTCAAATGGAGATCGAGATTGAATAGCAGAACAGAGCGAAAAGTAATCAAAGACGATAGATCGAGATCGAGTCATGTATTCAGGATCGTTCCTCTCTGGATTCTACTGCTGGGGATGGGAGTTCTTAACCGCTCTTCTCCTCTTTAGTTGTTCCTGCTGAATCTTCGATTCCTTCTTCTTTTCTCTTTTGTTTTGCTTCCTCGATCGATCTCCATTTCTCTTTCAATTGAAGATTATAGTTAGTTTAGGTTAAGTAATTGATCGAATAAATTTAGCAACAAGTGACTGGTTGATTTCGAGATTGTTTGCCAAGGAATCGCTGATTTGGATGGCGCAGAGGAGCGTCCCGGCGCCGTTTCTGACGAAGACGTACCAGCTGGTGGACGATCCGGCGACTGATGATGTTATCTCCTGGGGAGAGAAAGGGAAAACGTTCGTGGTTTGGAAAACCGCCGATTTCGCCAAGGACTTGCTCCCTAACTACTTCAAGCACAACAACTTCTCCAGCTTCGTACGTCAGCTCAACACATATGTACGTCTCTTCTCCCTTTCTCTCTGATCGCAATTGAATGATTTGCCGCTGAATTTGAAATTGGATGAAATAGGAATCGGATTGATAGATTGTGATTTTAATATGCTTGAAGAAGAAGTTGATACTGTTAAATTTAATTAGTGCTTGAAATTATGGAAATCGACACCAATCATTCAATCTAATTGTCAAAAAGTAATGATAGTAATTGCTGCTGTATTTGGAGCCTCCGAGATTGATCTAGATGAAGGCAATAGAATCCGATCTCGCTTAGAATGGAAGCTTCGCTGCCTTCCATTCATAACTCAACTTTAGATTGGTCGTACTTGAATTTGAGTGTTATAAAAAACGTAGGTAATGGATTGGAAAGTGCAAAAGGTGAGGTGAAAAATATTTTCATTGTTTGTTTATTCTTTGAGTGGAAGACAAAAGGACACTAGGCTTTTGTACCTTTACTGAATACATGTTTGACCTCTTTCTTAGTAAGTTAGTAATACTAAAATTACTAATCCACTTTAATCATGCTCATCACAATGATTTTAATACTTCGGAACAAAAAAAAATGATTTTAATACTCTGCATTACAGTTTTAAATATAGTTTTACCTTAATTAGTTTTTGGAATTAAATCTTTTCAACAACTATTCACCAATGTTTTTCAAAGTTGTTGATTTTTTATTAACAAGTTTTCATCCGTTATCATCATAGTTATGCTCAGCAAACTTTGTACTAGTTTATTAACATATATTTAATACAATTAATCTATTAGCTTCATCTACCCTGTTAGATTCAGTTACCCCATCAAATATTTTTTACCAAAAAGAGCAAAAATTTAGGTATGTTAAGCATGATTTAAACAATTAATTGAAACTTCCAAATTTGTGTCGATTTCCATAGCTTATCCCAAATTATATATCTATGAGTTTCTTTAGTTCTACTTGTAAAAAAAATTAATAGGGGGACTAATATAAGTATGATATATTTTGGAGTAATTATCTTACTAATAAATATAGGAAATAAAAATATTTTTAAACAAAAATTGGAGATTGAACCAAACAAGCTCAAGATGAATGGTTTTTGCAATACTCCTTGGCACCTTGCCCTGTTGCCAATGGACTCTGTTGCAGTTTAGTATCTATCTTTGTTCTTATTCTTAATCTTGATTTTCTTCCATTTTTATTCTAGACTTGGTCTTGGACATAGCTTTAATTTGATTGGAGATAGAAATGGCGTAATAAGCCAGCTAAATTAAAGTTTCCTATCTATTGATCAAGTTAATCAATTAATTAGGTTAAGTGTATTATAATCAACAAACATGTAGGCTACCAATCAATTTCTTTCTTCCTTCAATGTCAACATAGGTGACCAAAAAATTCCAACTATATTGCAAATAGAAGCTTCATTTATTTATTATATTATAGGTATGTATACTGGATGAGTGATTGAGTGATAGGTTAATTGGGTCAAACTTCAAACCATGTTTGGTGGAAGCTTGTTCAAATAAACTAAGTAGGTAGATTGTTCTAAGAGGTGGAGTGTGTTTATCATTGGACAATGAAAGCTTGTTTCATTGCATTCTCATTAGATCGGAGAATGAAGGTGACGCCCCATTGGACAAGCTCAGGCATATATGAATGCACATGAACATTCGAGGGCGACCCAACCTACTCTTAATGTTGGTAATTTAAGTCAACATTTTAGGTAGATGCCCTTTGATTTGTTTACATTTATCACATTGAATTTGAATGAACGATTCTTTAACTCTGCAACCACTTCTAGTACTTTTGGGTTGATTTTATTTTTTTTAGGTCTATGAATCTTCTTTGAGTTGAAACCGTTAAATTGAATCATTTCTACCCTTAAATTCCACATAGATTTGCTTGATCTCATAATTATTAAATTCCAACGAAATACATGATTAGAGCGGGTCGTGTTCATATGAGCCCATTGATTTTATATATTAAACATTTAAACCTAAGTAAGTTTCACTGTTTTTTTTTGTACATTCACATATCTCAATAGTAAGCAAATCCAAAATTTTTGAATTTTATGTGTCGTGCAATTACGACTAAAACATGAATTAATTGATCCGACACACCAGGGATTCCGAAAAGTTGTGCCGGACAAGTGGGAATTCGCCAATGACAATTTCAAAAAAGAACAGCCGGAGCTCCTCACCGGGATCCGCCGCCGGAAGACGGCGGCGGCTGTGGCGCAAACAACCGGGAAACAAGGAAATGCATCCCCGTCGGAGTCCGGCGACGACAAGGGATCGACATCGACCTCGTCGCCGGGGACCTCCAACAACACCAGCCTGGCCGATTTATCGGACGAGAACGAGAAACTGAGGCGAAACAATCAGATCCTCAGCTCGGAGCTCGCCGAGACGAGGAAGCAGTGCGACGAGCTGGTGGCTTTCTTGAAGGTGAATTTCAACGTCGGAGCCGATCAGATCAGCCGCATCATGGGCAGCCAGGAAAGATCTTTACCGTGTGGGCCCGACGAGATCGACGGCGGAGATGCCGACACCTGTCATGACAATAAGCATGACGCCAGCGATGACGATGATGACGAAAAAGAAGGTGAACAAGAACAAGATGTGGAAGTGGAAGGTTTGAGATTGTTTGGGGTTCTGTTGAAAAGTCGAGAGGAAAAAGAGATAGGCGGGAACAAGAAAAAGAGGGCGCGTGATGACAACGTGGGCCAAATGGGCCTGGGATTGGGCCTGGATGGGGCCCATAAGGGGAAATTTGTTAGAGGAGTTGGTGTTGACGTGCCCTGGATGAAGATCCCTTCCACACGAGGGGAGACTAGCAATGTCTGCAACTGATGATACGCAACGTTACCCGATCGTGTTGAGCGAAGCTGTTTGACCGTTGGGGTTAAGTTGAATATATATATGTTAAGTAGTGTATAAAAAAAAGGGGGCTTTATTATTATTATTATTATAATATAATGAGATTGTTGTTGAATTGATATGAGGTTTGTGTTAAGATGGTAGTTGGATAGTTGAATCGGGTTAAGGGCTTTCTTAAGCTTGATGATTAAAGTTAATTGATGTTGATTATGTGGTGGGTAATTGCGGGGGAGTAGTTGTTGGAAGGTGGATTGGGTGCACACGCGAGAAGATTATGATGGCATTAATCATGATTATGGAGGAGAGATTAATGGGGTCCGATGGTTAAGTGAGATGTTGTTTTAGCACTTGAGCTTTGTCCGTTCAACTGTGATAGTGCAAAGTATCAAGATCGGTGTTTGGTGAGGAGGGGATTTGACCTAAAGTTGGAAGGAGCTAGAAAAAATTAGCAATCATGCGAAAAAAAAATGTACTTGTGTCAAAAATGTGAACAATCAATCAATCTCGAATGCACTATTTTCCTTACACTGTGTACGTATTTCTTCATAATTAGTGATTTATTTTCCATAATATATATATTAAATATCAACCTTTTAAATATTTATTTAAATAATTTCATATTTATTACTCCCTCCGTTCGATTATATTTGACGTTTTGAGATTTTACCTGTTAAGCAAATTAATTGACGCTTTACTTAATTACGAAGTACGGAGTACTATTTGCACTACAGAAGGCCTACTCTATTGCATTATTATCTATGCAAACTCCCTTTTTTTTAACCTGAGTTACAAAAAAGGAGTAGTGGATCGGATTTTTTTTATTGTTTTGTATAGTAATTTTTTTATCCCTATTAATGGTCAATTCAGTGTGGAGTAAGTATTAATTATTGGTGTACAGTAGTTCCTTAATTATAGTGCAAAAACTTAAAACGGCAAATATAATAGAACGGAGGGAGTACTATTAAGTATGAATTTATTAAAAAAATAGAAAAAATGATATCATTATAAAAAACATGTTATGAATGGTAAATGATGTATTTTAATTAATAGATGGAGTAAATATTTTAGAGGTTTTAAAAGTGTTTTTTTGTATGTAGCTTCATGGTTTATACTTTTCTTTTGTGGAGATTGATTCGCGGTTGGTCTTTGGCTTCTTACAAAAAGGGGTGGTCGGCGTAGTTCATTTGCTTTATAATCTAGTGTCTCGATGCCAAATCTTTTTTCACACATGACCGGATAATCAAATTCGATCACTTATTTCATGAAGGCAATAGGGTTGAGGGCTCGCTAGTTAATTTTGTTTTCTTTTTGGAGTTAGGTTTGCACGTTTTCCAAGATCGATCAACTCGTCCGTCCGCAGTCATGGATCCTTATGCATTCCATATAGCTTGATTGGATGTATTGAATTATTTTATTATTTCTCGAGTAGTTTTATTATTGCTTTCAACCAATAAGAGAAGGCGGACCACAAGGGACCACGATAGCGAACTAGAGCATCCTCTCCGATTGATGTGGGATACTTTTAATTGGAGTTGTTTCCGCGTAAGACTTCTTATTAATTGTTATTTTTAAATAAAATTACACAGACATCTCCCATGTAAAAAAAATGTCATCTATTTTTTTTTTCCCGATTGCAACATTTCATTCTTCACAATCGGTTTTGATCACACCAACTACTCGCTTTAACACAAAACAATCGAATCTGCAATCAAAACCTACAAACTTGAATCATCCATCTTACCAAACATTGCCTCGACCTTTTAAGAAATCCAACAATTCTTCTCCAATTCATCTTCATATCCATAATGTAAATGCAATATAATATGACCAATTATTATCTAATATAATTATAAGAGAAGGAAAAAATTAAAAAAAAAGACCAAAGTAAATGGACATTTCCACCTTATCTCGTTGGAAAAAAATTAAATGACATCCAATTAGTCCTTAAACTCACCTCCTTTGGATTCCAACTCGAGCACCAAAAGCCACTTTAGGCAATCTCTCTTTATCTTGGTTGGTTGTGGAGTTTGATGGTTACCTTTGCCGTATTTTTTTCTACTTGATTAGTCAAATGTGAAAAAAAAAGAGGCAAACATTTACCTACCATTTGAAATTATATCAACTAAGAACATTACACATCTCTTATCAACCATAGATCATAGATGATAGAGCAAATATGGGTTTCTTTTAAAGAATTGATTTTCTAACCCATTAATTTGGTAACTAATATTTTAGTAGATTCACTGATTTAACCATTTTTAAATTTATTTTTTAAGATTTACTGATTTCTATAGAGTATTCTTATCTTATTCTCTTGGAGCATATAATAATAATAATAGACAAATCCATTAAAGAAAAGCACATATCTAGTTTGATTATTCCTTCTTTATAAGTCATAACCACCGTGATGAGAAAACTATACGTTTCGGCTATATACACCGCAAATCCCCACGTCCTTAAGGACGTGCAGGTGGGGTGTACTTTTTTTTTTTTTTCAAACCCGGACGTGCAAGCCCGTCTTCTAAAAGGCGAAGAGGACGTGCCTCTTCGTCTTCCTTCCTTCTTCCTCAGACCAGAGCGAGAGCGAGAGAGAAAGAGAAGGTCGCCGGAGCGAGAGAGAGAGACCGAGAGAGAGAGAGAGAGAGAGATGGAGACAGAAAGAGAGAGAGACCTCGAGGCGGCGGTGGCAGCCTTGGAGGCGGAGGCGACAGGGATGGAGGTGGAGGGTGGTGGTGGGGGTGGAGCATCAGGGGAGGCGGTGGCGGTGGCGCCGGTGGCTGAGGGGCTGGTGGTGCTGGCGGGTGTGGCGGCGGAGAAGGGTGGTGGTGGTGGGGCGGCATCTGGCGCCGGCGAGGAGGAGGGTGGTGGTGGTGGGGCGGCGTCTGGCGCCGGCGACGGAGGCCGAGGAGGAGGCGGAACCGCCGCGGAAGCGTCGGTCCATTGAGGTGTCCCCGATCCCGACTCCACCGGTACGTTATTTGAATTACTATTTGTTTAATTTATTTTTAGAGTTTTATAATAGAAATTTATAGAATATATGATTGATAATATATATTGTTTAATAGAATATAATTGAAAATAGATTTTTTGATTTATTTATATATTATAATGTTTTTTTACAGTATATAGTTTGATAGAATAGAACATAATTGAAAATAGATTTTTTGATTTATTTATATATTATAATGTTTTTTTATAGTATATAGTTTGATAGAATAGAATATAATTGAAAATAGATTTTTTGATTTATTTATATATTATAATGTTTTTTTATAGTATATAGTTTGATAGAAGAGATTATAATTGTAATTTGATAGAATATAATACATAGAAAAAAATTACAATTGAAAGACAATAAAAAACATTAAAATATATTATAATACTTCAAAAGTATTTAATTAACATTAAAATATATTTGAATATATTAAAATATATTCAAATACATAAAAATAAATTTATATTGAAAGATAATAAAAAACATTATAAAAAATATTAAAATAATTCAAAATACATAAAAATATAATAAAATACATAGAAATAAATTTAAATTTAAAGAAAATAAAAACATTAAAATATAATAAATTATAATAAAATACATAGAAATAAATTTAAATTTAAAGAAAATAAAAACAATAAAATATAATAAATTATAATAAAATACATAGAAATAAATCTAAATTGAAAGAAAATAAATACATTAAAATATTAAAATAATTCAAAATACATAAAAATATAATAAAATACATAGAAATAAATTTAAATTTAAAGAAAATAAAAACATTAAAATATAATAAATTATAATAAAATACATAGAAATAAATTTAAATTTAAAGAAAATAAAAACAATAAAATATAATAAATTATAATAAAATACATAGAAATAAATTTAAATTGAAAGAAAATAAATACATTAAAATATTAAAATAATTCAAAATACATAAAAATATAATAAAATACATAGAAATAAATTTAAATTTAAAGAAAATAAAAACATTAAAATATAATAAATTATAATAAAATACATAGAAATAAATTTAAATTTAAAGAAAATAAAAACAATAAAATATAATAAATTATAATAAAATACATAGAAATAAATTTAAATTGAAAGAAAATAAATACATTAAAATATAATAAAATACATAGAAATAAATTTAAATTGAAAGAAAATAAATACATTAAAATATAATAAATTACATTAAATTATAATATAATAAATTATAATAAAATACATTTCATAATAACAGGCAGGGAGGCTTCTGAGGGGGGACGGTACCCTCCGGCCTGTTACATTCGCCGACCGGGCAGCGGTCAGCCAGATTCCAGCCACAGTCGACGATCTGCTCGCGTCTGCAGATCGGTTACAGCAGTCGATGGGGACCCCCCCGGCCGACGAGAACGACACCTTCTGGACGGGTATGCCAGGTTGGGATCCTTCTAGCAATGCGATGATGGGGTTGCAGCCCTCTTTAGAGCCCCCAGAGATTTTGAGTAGCTGTATCACCGACGTAGTCGCTGGGCGACGGGCCGACATGGGTAGACCTCCTACTCGTGTTCCACCCACCATCCCGGAGGCATCTTCTTCAGCCATTCCGGAGACTTCTGCTTCAGTCGTGCCGCCGGAGGCTTCTACTTCAGCCGTGCTAGAGGCTTCTACTTCAGCCGTGCCAGAGGCTTCTACAGCTGAGCCTTCGACCTCCGCCACACCAGCGGCGATCTCCTTGGGGTCTGCAGATGATGTGATCCCTGACGTCGTGGAGGAGGCTCACGACGGTCAGGAGGGGCAGGCTCAGGGCCAGGGAGGCCCACAGGTAGAGCCCGAGCCCATCCCTGCGCAGACTGCCGCACCGGCTGCGCAGGTCGACCCTTTGTTGCCGCCGGGAGATCTGCTACTGTCTTACATGCATCACCGGGCGTACCATGTGTGGAGAGATCCTACGGTGGAGCTGGGTGCAGGATCTGCTCCCATCCGACGTCCCCCAGCTGAGGTCACTCCACTGGCAGTGTGTCGACGAGTTCACCTGCACGGCATTTTTGGAGCATTGGCACCCGGAGACCAGCTCCTTCCACTTTCCATGGGGCGAGATGACCATCACGTTGCATGATGTTGCCTGTCTGATGGGACTTCGGATTGATGGCCAGCCCTGCACGTCACATCTGCCCGCGGGAGCTCTGGTCCCCGCCATCGCGGAGTACTACCAGCTCACCCCTGCGACTCTGAAGTCGTACAGACACGCTGGCGGCCCTCCAGTGACTGAGTTTACTCGCCGGTGGCAGGAGAGACACAAGCCGCTCGTCGACCCCGCCCCCACCGATGACCCAGAGGCCGCGGCTGATCCTGAGCAGATTCGGCTGCGCACGCATGTGGGAGGGGGTCAGCCCCAGGATGACCCTGCACAGCGTCTGTTTCTGCACAGGACCTACATGGGCATTGCTCTCGCCGCGACTTTGTTTGTGGACAAGTCGCAGAGCCGGATCCCATGGAAGGTATTGGGCCTTGTTTGGGACATCCCACGTACGGCCACCCTTGCATTGGCTGCTGGTGCCCTCGCATGTCTCTACAGGGGCCTAGGCGAGGCTACCCGCTCCGGCGCGAAGGGCATAGACAGCTGCACGCCGATCCTACAGGTATGAGACCGTTGAATTAGAGTTTTTAGTTTATAAATATTTAAATTATATGCTAACGAAATATTTTTGTTGTGTCAAGGCTTGGATATGGGCGTACTTCCCTCGCTTCCGAGGTGATTTCTCCAGCGACCCGGCTAGGAAGGCTGATCCTCGCTTTTACGCGAAGTTCATCGGTCCGAAGCAGCCACCGCGGATGAAGGACGACGCGAAGCTGACGAAGATGCGGGAGTTGCGGGACGAGGTGGACCGTCTGACCGTCGATGATGTATGTATTCGAGACTCTATCTATATCACTTATAATTCTTAGTTGTGAATTAAATCTGATTTGTTTAATTGTAGGTTCGGTGGATGCCTTTTGGGCGTGATCTGGACTTCGACGGCCAGTACCGTCAGTCCACCTATCGGGGCACCATCACCTTCTGCGGGGAGGAGGAGCCGTATATGCCCGATAGGTGCCTCCGGCAGTTCGGACGGGTCCAGGGGATCCCGCAGGCCGTCATCGCGCCGTTTCAGGTCTACCGCGACACGACCCTGAAGAACTCGAAGTACGTGGCCGTGTTCGCCCCGGGCCACAACAGGTGGCAGAACCTGCAGGACGAGGGTCGCTTCTATAGGTTGGCCGATCACCGGCGCACCAGCGAGGATTGCCAGGCCGGTGTCACTGCAGATTATTTGCCTTGGTACGCATCGCAGAGCCGGCCGTACGTGCTGCCGACCACGCCACCGCATCCCGACCCGCCGGCGCCCGTCCACCCGATCGGCATGGACCCATGGGTGGACCTCCCTAAGCCTCCCGTCATCCGTCCGGCGCTGTTAGCCCGCTTTCGTGAGGTCGAGGGCTATTTGAGGGCCCTGGCGGACGACCCTCGCATGAGCAGCTAGTGGACGAGCTGACGGAGATTTTGGATCATGCTGTACACCATCCAGCTGGCCAGTGATGTACTTTTGTAGTTTGTATGTTGATATTATACATTTATATTTCGGATTTTGTATCTATCTATATATTTCTATTAGACTCTTCCCACTTCTTCAGAGTCATATTGAACGTAAACATCAAAAACGAAAACGTAAATATGATAAGTTTGCCCGATAACGAAAACGAAAACGTTAATATGTTAAGGCTGCCCGATACTTTCAAGATTGGCTAGGGTTTAAGGGTTTTGGCTAGGGTTTAAGGGTTTTGGGTAGGGTTTTAGGGTTAGGAAACTGCACGTCCCTAAGGACGTGCAGTTTCCTAACCCTAAACCCTAACCCTACTCAAACCCTAAAACCCTAGCCAAACCCTAAACCCTAGCACGTCCTTAAGGACGTGCTAGGGTTCTGCTTACAATTAACGCAACAGTGCCTATTTGAAGCGATGGAGCTTGATTCCGCACTCCAAAACAAATTCCGACTTCTTACAATTGAAGCGAAGGAGAACATCTAGAATCGTTATGGCCGAGCCGCAAAGCAATCCTCATCTCCAAGTCTCTCAGGTACGCACAGGGTTTGGATACAGTTTATAGTCAACATATTTCGTATTCGTTCCGTTTTGTTTATATTTTCAATTATATGAATACAGTTTAGAGACTTTACGTCTGAGTTCTCGGACCCAAGGGTTTGGAATGACCGTGAGGAAATGGTTACGCATTTCAAGGACTTGGGTCGGAGACACTGCATGATTTTAGTAATCAAGCGGTCTTGGACGGGGGCGTCGAATCGTCCAGGCGGGGTTCTCCTTGCTTGCGAGCAGTTTGGGGAGTACCGACCACGCGGGAGGAAGCTCCGGAGCACGCAGTCGAAGATAAGTGGTTGTCCATTCTCTCTACACGGACACGAAGCTCCGCCGGGTCAGTGGCGCATGACGGTAACCCATGGTGTTCATAACCACGGGCTTTCCACGAGCTTGAAGGGTCACGCCATCGCCGGACAGATGACAAAGGGGGAAAAGAAGATGGCGAGGTGGATGAAGGAAGTTGGCACTCCTCCAAAATCCATTGGGTACGGATTGAGGCAGTTGGATGATACGAGCGTCACATCAAGGAAGAGCCTTACCAACACGCTCGCCACGATGGTCGCCGAAGAAAGAGGTAGTCGGACGATGACCCAGGATACCTTGCACCATCTGCGGGAAAGAAGGTACTACTACGACTTCAGACGACATCCGGATGACGACAACGTCTTGAGCGACCTCTTCCTCGCACATCCCGACGGGATACGCCTTCTCCGAAGGTTCCATTACGTCATCATAATGGACAGCACATACAAAACAAATGCGTAAGTTACTTAATTACGATTACATTATTGCACATATAGCCAATTATAAAGTATTTTATATGTAACATATTTACACCTGCAGATATGGGATACCTTTGTGCGAGGTGGTCGGGTTCACACCCTCGGGCAATACTTACTGCATCGCCTATGCCTTCATGTCGCAAGAGAACGAAGACACATACGCCTGGGTGTTGCGGCAGCTTCAGATCTTGCTTAGGGGCGTTCAGCCTCAAGCTATCATGACTGATCGAGAGCTAGGTCTATTGGCGGCGCTGAATGTTGTCTTCCCCGACGTCCAACATCTCCTTTGTTGGTTACACGTGACGAGAAGATGCGAGGAAGCAGCTCTGAAGATCACGAAGAATTTAAACCACGCTGGCATCTTTAAGGGCAACTGTTGGGGGCTGTTCGAATCAAGGTCGGAGGAATCATTCAACCGACGTCGTCGGGCGCTACGAGCTGCATGGCCCCCATTCCCAGGTGTGGTGGCGTATTTGGAGTCGGTTTGGCTTCCATACAGCAGGAGCATAGTTCGGTGCTACGTAGATTATGTCTTCCATCTCGGCACCCGTACGACAAACAGGTACAACCTTACTTCATATCTCCTATAACAATATGATATGATATCGAATACTTAGTGGTATGCACTTCAATGTGTACAGAGTTGAGGGTCAACACAAGGTTCTGAAGGAGGCACTTCACTCATCGACTGGTGACTTCCGCATCGTGATCGATGCAATCCATAGAGTCAATGATTGTCAACTGCATGAGCTGCAAACTGTTTTGGAGATCGACCGCTTCAAATGGCCAACAACGGCGTATAAAGTCAACCTTTTCGATGAGGTAAAGACTTTAATCTCCAAAAAGTGCTTCGATTATCTGTACAAGATGTGGCAGGACGTCGTGAACCAAAAGGTTCCTCCGGTATGCACGGACCGACATTGGAGGGTTTGTTACGGGATCCCTTGTGTCCATGAGATTCAGGCATACGTCAACTCCGGCACTCCGATACCCGTCGAGGACATCCACCCGTTCTGGATGGATTTGACATGGACTGACCTCGACGACACCCCACTGCCGTATGAGCTGTCATCTTCATACACGGCTTCCAACGATGTATGCGAGGATGAGCTGCACCCACCCTCATCAGCAAGCGTCCGAAGGAAGGGGAGGCCTCGGGGGTCGAGGAATGCCTGCAGAACCAACCCGTTGCCATACGAGGAGGTAAGGGAAAGGTTTGAGAGAGAAGAAGCGCGTGCTGCTCGAAATGCTGCTCGGCCTCGTCCACAAGCGACCTCAGCTCGACGTGGACGTGATGATGTGTTCGGAGGGTTCAACTGGGGTCGAAACAACGTTGATCCCTTCATGTTCGGTCATATTGACACGGTGAGGGACACTGTTGGAGATGGTCATTGTGGCTACCGTGCTTTGGCGGCTTTGACATCACCGATCGGCGAGACTGCTTTCCCGGAACTCAAGACGTTACTATGCAATCACTTGGAGGATCACGCCGATCAGTACGCCGGTTGTTATACGGGAGAGTACCCATTCCAGCAGTTCGTCGACTACCAGAGATGTGCCGGAGCCACACATGGTGATAGGAGACGGTGGATAGAGCTTCCCATCATGGGTTTAGTATTTGCGACGGTATATCAGATTCCTCTCGTCGTCCTAGCTTGGCATCATCCGTTCACATGTCTCCCCATGATCTCGCCGGCATCTGCTAACAACCCTCCCCAATCAGCAACTCTTGGTGTAGCCTGCATCGGAAACCAAGACCATTTTGCCGCGGTACGACTTCAAACGTCTTTTTTATTACCTATTCATGCTTTTCATACATATGTCAATACTCTAACTCTAAATTGTTGTTCTCATAGATCTGGTTGCGTTCTAACGCTCCTCTTCCGCCGCCTCCACTAGAATGGGTCCAACATCATCATCCGAGCGTCGAAGGATGGGATGCTCCGTTTCAAGCTCAGATTGAGAGATTTAGAGCCTTGCGTGCCGATGCCGGCCGTCCTTTACTATTTTCCTAGATTGTATTCCACAACTTTATTAAACTTATGAATGTAAACATTTTTTCCGTTCCTTGTAACGTTATTCGCATATTATCCGAATGAAAATCTTAACAATTCTTGTGTTTTGTTTAATTTGACCATAAATCCTTCAAATCCACTAGCTAAACACTTCAATTTTATCAATTAACATTACAAAACCGTCGGAAAACCTAAACCCTAACCCTAAACCCTAAACCCTAAACGCAAAACCCTAACTAGGGTTTGCACGTCCTTAACAACGTGCAAGTATTGCACGTCCTTAAGGACGTGCTTGCACGTTGTTAAGGACGTGCAAGACTTAAATAGTGGACGTGCACAGTCCCAGACTTGCACGTCCTTAAGGACGTGCAAATCCTTAATCCGAATTTGCGGTGTATATAGTGACACCCAAACTATACTCCACTAAACTATTTAGGTCAAAATTTATCAAAGTTGGGTTAAACTTTGCGCCACTCATTTGGGCCAAAATTTGACCCAATACTTACAATGGGCCCATTTCATGAAATTAAAAGCAAACGAGTTAAGCATTTAAGCTTAGAGCTAATAAAATCTAACCTAACTTCCCATCCTATTGAAATTAATTGACTTGAATCCTCCAAAATTTTCTTGATTGAGATCCTCTTCAACCAATAAAAGAAAGCGGACTATAAAGGGAATCATAAAGACGGACTAGAGGATCCTCGCCAAAATTTTCTACCCACACTATCCAAAAACCAACCTAATCTAACCTAGTTCGATCCGACATCTCAATAACTGATAACTCAAATGAATCAATTATAAACCTAATATTATAACCGAAACCTGAAATAATTTAAACTTAATATAATTCTTAGAAAATTTTAAATATGAATGTTGAAATAATCAAAACCTGAAATAAGCATAAATTCGATCGGGTTTGGCATTAGGTGTGATAATTTTATGACATATGAATACTAAAATTTAAAATAAACATAGATTCAACCCCTCAATTGATATCCACAATGTGTATTTACATTTTACAATAGTAGTAATTAGCAAAAACACAAATCAACCTCTAAAATCAGTACAAGTGAGGCGGCGAAACGGCTACACATCGGGTAAACGGATCGGATCATCCCGGCAGGGTTCGGGTTGGGCCGAGTGGCGAAAAAGGCTGGCCCGGCAAAAAGGACACGTAGGATGACAGGTCAGCCAACGGTCAACACAGTCAGCATGGAACACGTGGGAGCAGCCAGGCATTAAACGCAGCGTATCGCCTTGCAAGAAGAGGCCCAGGCAGATGGCGCAGTCCTCCACGCCCTTGCACTTGGCGGCCGTCACCTCCTCCCCTTCCACGTAGGCAAACTTCGGGAGGGCGTCGATGGCCACTTCGTTCCTCGATGGCTCTCCAGCCACCGCACGGAGCCTCCTCCTCCGCCAGAGAACGAGGATCGCCCAAATGGTGACGAGGGCGAGCATCCACAAGTAGCCCGTGATCCACATTCTCACCATCGCGGAGGAGGAGGAGGAGGAGGTCAAGGACTGGTTGAGATCGAAGAGGTTAAAAAGATAGGAATTTATGGCCTTTGGTTTGCTTGGGAAGGTAATATTGGAATTCAAGTTTGAAGAGGCCTAGATTAGTTCCTAAAAAATTACCAATTTGTGTATTTATATGTATATATTTATATAAATATATAGTTCTTGGAACATAAACTTTTGAAGGGGTTCCGATCAATGCAGGTCAACAAGGTTTCTTAATTTATCCTGACATATATATTGAGTATTGACATCCAACAAACATGGAATTTATTATATATAATTTGGCCAAATTTGTGATTTCATTTGTCAGTACAAGGAACATATGATTATTATTATATATTTATATAAAGCCGGACAACTGCATAGTTAATACTGTTTTTTTAATGTAAATTGTCTAGTGAGAAAAAGGAGGATAATTGCAATCAATCTTTGCATAAGTCGACTGGACAATAGATTTTAAAAATGTTAAGAGAATTACCTATGTCTATAGGTTTATAATTTACACATGTTTTTTTTAAATGATAAAAAAAAACTATATAAAATATACATTTTAATAATAATAATAATGTGATAAGCCGAAAGAATAGAGAAGAGAGGCGCGGAGAAGAGAGGAGAAACTGATGTCTTATTAGGGTTCCAAAGGACCCAATATATAGGTGTATACAACGGAACTAGGGTTTCCTAGAGTTTATCCATCACAATATAATAATATTATAACACTCCCCCTTGGATAAACATCTCTAAATATTACAAGATTGTCATATTAAAAACCTCGCCTAGAAAACCCAATGAGACCAAAACTAGGACCAAGGAAAAATACAAATGACATGTGATACGCTTTGGTGATCTGCCTCGTTAAAAACCTTGTCAGGAAAACCCAGTGGGACAAAACCTGATCGAAGGGAAAAAGAGTGCAGTGCGTGTATACTCCCCCTGAAGTCAACATCCTTCTCGAAGTCTTCTCATTCTACTTGATGGCGCTGTCTTCATGAGCTTTTTGTCGAATCTCAACATTGTCTTTGACCTGGAATTTCTTCATGATTGACTTGATGCGCTTGACTTCCATGTATTGGTGTTGAGCTTCTTTGAATGCACAAGCATAAGGTACTTCAGGACCTAGTATGCTTTTCATTGTTCATCAGGGGGATCTATTGTATTAAATGGTGCATAAGTTGCCTCGTTAAAAACCTTAACTTGGAAAAACCCAATGGGATAAAAACCAAGATCAAGGAAAAGAGTACAACATTGTATGGTACTTCGGGACCTAATGCAATGTCACCATTTTCATAATTATAGGTACTTCTGGTACTCTTATAAGGATCTTTAATCAATTGTATGTGACGGGGCTTTGACATTAATGCTTCAGGCATTTTCAATCAATCTTTTTCATTTATATGCGTATGCAAGTAAAACGTCCGTCATTTATATTTAGATCCAAAATTATATTCACTTCTGGTGAATACACTCTCCATATAACCTTTGATAGGTATTTGTGCAATCAACTTGGTTTTATATTTTATTTTGTATGAACACCCACTTAAAACCAATTGATGTTGCACTTTTCGGTGTTGGAACTACAGGTCCAATGACATCATGCTTAAAGAATCCATCTTCGCATGACTTGCTTCTTTCTAGCTCTTTTACTATGATTTCAATGTCGACATCCATTATTTATTTGATGATCATCATATTCTCATAGACTCTTTCAACTTCTGGGGAATCGTATACCAAAAGCCTAATGATCTCCAACACTTCTGGTGTACTTAAGAACCACTTGATGTTCATTGAGTTGGAGTTACTTCTGGAACTTCCAAATGAGCTAGTATATGTGACTTTGTCACTTTCTTGGTCTTTAGTAAATGCTTTCAATGACATATTTGCTAAACTTTATAATCATTTCATTTATTGAACTTCTGGTTCACTTGTATTTATCCGCGGATATGAAATGATAGAGAAGTTGCTTCCGTGCAATCTCTTTCTTAATTGTCTCATTTCCTCTCCCCCTAAATACCGAGCATTTGATCACCATTATAAAGCTCTAGGTATTTGATATCAATAGGGACTCAAACCCCATGTATCATCCAACTTCTTTGTGGTCTCATTTTAGTTCATTTGGAGGAGGTACATCTTGGAACATATACTGCTTATTCAAAACCTTTGAATGACATACTCTCTTCTGGAGATAATTAGGGAGATGTTATTGTGTCAAATTCGAAATGCAAACATGGATAGGTCCATTTGACCAACGACTCTTCTGGGTCGTCGTGAGCTACCTTATGCTCAACAATGTTTTTGATAACATTCTCTACCTTATGTTTCATATGACCAAAGTGTTGAGGCATCTGTAATCTTGGAATTACACTGGTCTATATGATAGTGTTCCGTAGCTATCTCATTGAATCCATTCAAGAGACATTAGAGACATTGCATTTACTTTGAATTTAGATGGTCTTGTTGTTGATTTACCAAGATGACAGACCATATATGTTCGGTCACCTTTATAAAGGATCTTCGGGTCCTAGGATCTTCTGGTCCCTTTTAATGGGTGTGTATGTGAATGCCAATGATCCCGCCCATCATCGTTTCACATGAATGACCGAATGCCACAAAGAAAAACATTTTATCATTAACTAATTTCTGGTTAGTGATAAGTTTCAATGGGATAAATAAGTGTAAAATAAACCATATATATACATTCTCATTCTGTAAGACTTGCTTCTGGCTAGTCATATGAGATATTGGTGTTCAATACCATGTCAATTCATACATATGTGTCATTTGTTACTTCAGGTAACAAGATCAATGCTCTTCTTGAGCTATATGGTATTCATCCCGATTTTCCATTCATGATTGTTTGAGAAAACTTTGGGTTTTCAAATTTGTTTGACACTTATAAACCATAATATTCAACCATTGAACTTTGTATATGGTGATCCATTTATTTAATGTAGATGCCACTGAATGGGTATTGTCAGAACTTTCGTTAATTTCATACTTCAGGTATGATTCATTTATAATGTTCTTCAAGACATTTAGAATTAACCGTATAACAGACATAGCTATAAGCCACAACAATAACTTTGGTCAAGCGCTTAACCATAACCTCTTTCATATCCTCTACCGGAGGGGCACGCTTCAGGCAATGCTTAGAGGATAGTCAGGAAGTGGCCTTCTTAACCGGATCGTGTTATGTGGTCACTTCTATTGATTGTACCAACCAGACAAAAATAGTTCTGAATATGATGAAACCCACATTCCATGTACTTCTTCAAGAGTACAAAAGATAAAATTAGGAACATATACTCTTCTGGAGTTTGTGAAATCCTTTACTCTTCTAGAGTTCATAAAATATTCTTTACTCTTCAGGAGTTAATAAAAATCCACCAGTAGAGTCTTCAGGCTCTTAGGTTGGTGTTGAAAAACTTCACAATCTACGGGATTGTGGTAAACCTTTCTCCCAAATGTTCATTTGCCAAACAAAACTCCGCATTAGACACTCATGATAAGTAGTTTCTTCGGGAAACACTTTGAGCTTTGAATTACAATAAGTAAAATCATAATAATTTTATTCAATATATAACGATGAATAAAAAAAACAAATAAATAAATAAAATAAAATTGTATTTGTCCACTTCAGGTGGAGCCATGAGAAAAACTTGTCAATTTATCATTTTCTTCAAAAAATGATTTTATTCATAAAATGATTCATTTGTCAACTTCGAGTGACAATTAGTCTTTATTATGTATATTTCGATCATATCCTCCAAAAGATGATAAGTTGCAATTCAAAAAATATAGTAAGTTGTCATATAAACATTGTCCATATTCTTCAAGAAATGGTATGATCGATTATTACTCACTTCAGGGAGAAGACAACTTGTATACATTCACTTTAATTTCTACACTTCTGGGTATTTGTGCAACTTTAAAATAAAACTCATACACTTCTGGATATTATTTTAAATAATCTTTATGAGGATATACAATATATCTTTTATCATTCATATACTTCAGGAAATGAATATTGTCACTTCAGGGACAAATTTGTATTGATGAGAGAGACATTTTATGAATTTCCTTTTCATATACAACTCTTCAGGAGATGATTGTCGTTACTACAAGAACGATTTATGATTATGTGTCCATCCACTTCAGGGGATGCCTTTATATATTTCAAGAGATAATGATAAATAAATAAATAAATAGTTGATATAATTGATAAAACTATAAAAACATAAATAAATAAAATCAAATTGGCATATTGTCAACTTCTGGTGACAAGAAAATGAACATCTGCAAATACATGTTCGTCTACTTCTGGAGACTGGTGGAGAAATCATAATTTGCTTGTTTAGGTATAAAAATCATCGGTTCAGGGATGATTATGAATTTTAAAATTTTATCTACTACGGGAGATAAATTTTTATCATGATATATAAGCTAAAATATTTTATCTTCTTCAGGAGATAAATAAGAATTTCATCTTCTTCAAGAGATGTGATACATAAATTGTGTTTACTTTATCTACTTCAGGAGATAAACTATCACTTTTGGGATGATATGCAAATTAATCAATTTATATCTACTTCGGGAGATAATGTTTGTCTACTTTTGGAGACAAAAAAAATACAAATTGAAATGAATAATAAAACTGAAAATTAAAAAAAAATTCATCACTACGGGGATGATTTTCAATCGTTCACATCTACTTCAGGAGATGGTCCGTTCATCTACTTCGGGAGATGAAACATTAAACAAATATAATTTAAATAAATTAAATTAAATAACATACATATAAAATAAATAAACATAAATAATAAATATAATTTCATCATCTCTGCGGGGATGAGATTTATCGGCTTGATCATCTCTGCGGGGATGAGATTTATCGTTTCATCGCTTCTGGGACGAGATCAATTTATCATTCATCTACTTCGGGAGATGCGCTCGTTCATCTACTTCGGGAGATGATTTCGCTCATCCACTTCAGGAGATGATATATAAATTTAATAATTTTATCTACTTCATGAGATAATATATAAATTTAACAATTTTATCTACTTCAGGAGATAATTCATCTATAATAAAAAAAACATAAAAATAAGATAAATAAAATAAATAAATAAATAATTCATCACTTCATGGATGAAATTCGATCGTTTATCACTTCAGGGATATAATAAAATAACATCCACTTTAGGGGATATGACCGATTGATCCAATCGCTTCAGGAATTGATATTACTTTATCCGCTTCAGGGGATACTACAAATTCGATTGATTAAACCACTTATTGGGTTACACATCATCTTCAGGATGTGTGAATACTTCACAGGGGTAAAATATGTAGCCCTGAAAGTTTTAGGCCTTTTTATGTAATTGTGTAAAAATTACGGGCCAATCTGCAATTCTTAAGAAATTCTAGGCCGGTTTTGAAATTGTTCCAAATTTGGAATAATCACAATCCATCGTCTTCATCGTCTTCACAACGGCGGCGCAGGACAAGGGCTTCCTCGACTTTGATTGATGGTTGGCGATGACGATCGCGAGTCGATGGTTGCGAGGACTCGAGATGCGCTGGCCACTGCTCGCAGCACCGGGTTGTCATGTATAAGGGTTAGATAATATGGGTAGTAGTATAAATATACCCTTAATTGTAATTGTGGGAATCATCAATGAAATAATCAAATCCCCAAATTACCTCTTTTCTCCCTTAACCCTTAATCCCTCTCTTCCTTTACTCTTCCCTTATCCGTTCTTTCTATGAACTCCTCTCTAAACCCTAATCTCTCTTCTTCCTTATCAAATCCTTATAATCCCTAGTAGGGACATAACAATTGGTATCTAGAGCAAGGTTAACCAATTCGAAATCATCTATCCCGATTTCGAAATTTCACGATTTTTTTTGGATCTGTTCTTGTGTGGGCGGTCAGCCATGGCGGTCGAGGAGTGGTATGAACGACTCCGGGAGGAAAGCCGGAAATTCATGGAAGAAAACCAGCGACAATGGGACGAGCGACAAAGAGAATGGGACCGACGGCGAATCGCGGATGAACAGCGACTAATTGAAAGTCCAATCGCAGATCAAGAACGGGTTCGACGGAGACTCGCGGATCAAGAATGGCAGTTGCGGATGCAAGACTCGGATAAGCGATTTTACAAGAGTCTCAATGAAATCAGAGTTCAATTCGGGATGCCACTGGTTGATTACTCTTTTGGCGCAACTGCAGAAGAAGACCGATGGGAGGGAACGAATGTAGCAGCAGCGACGCCGGAAGAAATTGAAGTATCGAAACAGCAAATTAGAGACGACGGGACCAGAGGCAGTGGATCGGGTTTGTTTGGGGGATCGGAAGCAAGAAGTAGCTTCAACCAAACACCGCCGATTGATTTCCCAGCGAATCTTGAGGAAGGCTTGGGAACCGACAATGTTAATCATCAAGGCACGCACCTAGCAAATCCTTCGGCAAAGAACTCACAAGCCCCAAGCAATGACAACGACGTCTTCTCTGGAATCGAAGGAGCCGAAGACCCGACAATTTCTTGGGGAATCACCATTAGAGGAGGCCAAGAAATCAAATTGAATATAGATGGGGTCGAGGATCCGAAAGACCTGCAAACTCAACTCGAGCATCCCAAGTTTGAAGGTGAAATCATGGGGATAGCAGTGGAAGAGAAGCAGGACGAACTCCAAACCCAATTCGTTTTCCCTAAGGTAAACTTTGATCCTCTAAGTAGTAGCAAGATTGAATTTGTTTCACGGGAAACAATTGAAATTGATAAAGCTAAATGTGGGAATCATGCGAATGTTGATGTGCTGGAGAAGATAACTGAGTTCAGAGTGATTTCAGTTGAATTCTTAGAAATTCAAAGTGCACCGAATGTGTTTGAAAAAATGCCTGGATTAGTAGGTATGACTATTTTCGACCCGGGTGGAGGTTGTGATATCCTAGATTATGAGATTTGTGAAGCTCGAGTCATCGGTATGGTTTCGACTGGTCTTGTGGATTACAAGTCACCTATTGATGCCCTGTTCAGCATCAAATGTGTAAAGGATAGGCTGTTTCTGGGGCCTTTTGATAGAGGAATAGCTAGCATGGATGTTATTGATATTCAGTTGAGACTAGCTATGGCATTTGTTTTCAATCCGGGAAGAGCTCCGGTGATCCAAACAGCGGAACAAGGGCTGAAAATGCTGAGAAGGAGCTCCAAGTCTGCACTGAAGCATTCACTGTTGGTATTGAATATATGTTGTGTAATTGTTAGCATATGGATTTTTGATCCGGGTGGAAAGGTTGCTGGTGTAGATTGTTTGGAATTACTGAAATCTTTAGGGCTCAAGTACGGTTGAGTGCAAGCAAAAGGCTGGAAAAAAAAATGTGTTGTCATGGATATTACAGGAAGACATCATCAAGGTTGCTCAATTTGCTCCAAGTAGATGGCGCTTGTACTGTGGGTACATGTTCCAGTTGGGTTATTCTTTTTATTTTGTTACTACGTATTATGGTAGAGAGGATGCTCAATCATATCATGAATGGAGCCATTAATGCATCTTACAAGTTGATGTCAGGTGTAATCAAAGAGGCAATGTGTGCCTACTGTTATATTGTCATGTATACATAGGGTGTGTGATGCTTAAACTTTGTATAAGCTTTGAGGACAAAGCTTTTATAAGGGGTAGGTATTGTCATGTATAAGGGTTAGATAATATGGGTAGTAGTATAAATATACCCTTAATTGTAATTGTGGGAATCATTAATGAAATAATCAAATCCCCAAATTACCTCTTTTCTCCCTTAACCCTTACTCCCTCTCTTCCTTTACTCTTCCCTTATCCGTTCTTTCTATGAACTCCTCTCTAAACCCTAATCTTTCTCCCTAATCTCTCTTCTTCCTTATCAAATCCTTATAATCCCTAGTAGGGACATAACACGGGTCTGCCTTCGCCATCAAATAGACATGCTTCCACGACGGCGCGTGGCAAATCGGGCAGCGGCGACATTCGTGAGGCCTGATCGGAGGAACCTCGTGTGCTAAATCATCGCCGGTTTGTACGCCGCCTTAAAATCAAATAAATTATATTTAATATACAATCGGTATCTCCGGAAGTGAGTTGAAGCATCGATCGGAGGTGAACCATGGCTTAGATATGTAGGAGATGGCAACTGTTAATAATTTTTCTAATTAAACTTATATTTAATATACAATCGGTAAGCAAAGTATTATAAAGAAGAAGAAAATCAAATAAATTATAATTGATCGAAACTTATCTTTCAAATTGAAACTAAGAGCAAACTCGTGCTGATAACGTGTGATAAGCCGAAAGAATAGAGAAGAGAGGCGCGGAGAAGAGAGGAGAAACTGATGTCTTATTAGGGTTCCAAAGGACCCAATATATAGGTGTATACAACGGAACTAGGGTTTCCTAGAGTTTATCCATCACAATATAATAATATTATAACAAATAATAATATATTATTATTATAATATATTATTATTATTATTATTATTATTAGAGTAAAGTACATAAACCACCCTTAAAATAAGCGAGTTTTCACAAAACAACTATTCAAAATTTTTTTTTACAAGAAATCACCCATAAATTTATTTTAAGAGTGATTTTAGGTAATTTATCCAATTTGTTTTTGTATAACTTCATATTTATTACTAATAAGACCATATATATTACTATCCTATAAATTAAAAATAGAATTATTTTATTCATCTAAGATTTAATACAATTACTAAAACTATTTGTCTAATATGGCATAGCAGGTTAAGTATACCTGATTAGAAAAGAAAACCTTAAATGGAAATAATTGAATTCTAAAAAAAATTAAAAATTAACTAATTTAGTGAATTTTTTCCCAAGTTAGTATGCTAACTTATGCCCTAGAAATTTGGTTAGTAAAATTGGATTGTTACACATATATATATTTGTGAGGATCTTGTGAACGAATATATATATATAATTAAGTATATGTGACGTGAATCCTATATCGAGATTAATAAAGTTAATTTACATTGACTAGGTAACATTTCGTTTAATAAAGTTGATTAATGCTACATGTTATTTAAAAACATGAAGACATTGAGTTGATTTGAACAGGTGAAACGCCATTGACATGAATGTTACTCCTCCCTACGTCTTAAAATATAGGTCGTTTGATTTTTAATATATTTTTTTAAAGTTAAATTTTTATATAAAATATTAATATATTTTTTTATTAATTTTTAAAGATAATTTAGTGCTATGAATATAATTTAAAAATATAAATAAATAAATATTTTATAAAAAATTTAGCTTCTTCAAAAATATTACTATGTCAAAAAAATTAAACAACTTTTATGTTTTAAAACGGACTACTAGTTGGAGAGTATGAAGTTTGGAATGATCTCCAATTGCAACCGTTGTAAATGGATATACACTGTATTATATTTGGTGCTTTAATTAGAGGCATATAGGTTATATATATAACGTAAATATCTATCCCTTAAGTTTGTCTAAGGGACACAACTTGAAACTAATAGTGCATTTTCAAATTAACTCTTTGTTAATTGGGTAAATTACAAAAAATCATCCATTAAATATGTAGTGTTTCGATCACTTAACCACCCATTAAATTAAAAATTGCACAGAACTACCCATTAAATACAATTTATTAATAAATCACCACCCATGATTAAATTTTGTCGAGGCATTGAACATCCACATTATATCTATACATAATAGAAAACGTCTTGACCTTTAGTTACGTCTTGACCAATTAACTGGGGTTCTTGCCATAAATGAAAACGAGTAAATACGAGCATAAAAGAGGTTCCCACTATATAAATACAACCTCACAAAAATAATGCAAACCTGGCTCACGATTTACTAGCTCAAATGTGGAAAAACCCACTAAACCAACATCGTTAACCCTTGTCTCGCCCCCAAGTTACACATGTCGCCACTATCGGGACAAGTGTCACACATATGTTATGTACCCATGTATGTGAATAGGTGTATGAGTATTAGTATAAGGGTATGTGTATTAGTATAAATACCATATTAAATGTAATAGGACATTATCCATAAAATGAATAATGAAATACTCTTTACTCTCTCTCCTTTCTATCTCTCCTATCTCCTATCTTCTTCTTCTACTTCTCATCCCTTTTCTGGCAACCAATCCCTCTCTGTTTGCTCTTTGTGTGAGTCCAGTGCAAGAGCCATAACTTGCATCCTTGGGCCATAACAGATTTGGTATCAGAGCCAATCGATCATCACTTCCGCAATACCAATTTCAATTCGAAATTTCCAGATTTTTTTTACAAACAACATCAATGGCGGAGGGTACGAGATCCACGACTCTCGAGTTGCAGTTTCAAGAATTCAAGGAGGACACAAAGACGTTCATGGCTTCAACGATGAAATCCATTGCGGACTCGCAACGACTTCAAGAGGAAATCCTACGATAGTTCGAGGACTTCAAGAAGACCAGCGATCAGAGAATGGAACAGCTAGCAGATTTCGTTCGCAATCCACTTGTTATTGGCCACCAACGGGAGCAGCAATCAGATGCAGCTAATTCGGAAAGACAGAACAACGTCAGAGGGGGATCGGAATCGATGGCAGCCGACCGGACACTTCTCATCAAGGTTCGTCTAGAGCTCTATCCAATTTCTTGGGAAATTTTGGATAAGATTTTCTCTAAGTTTGGAATGATAGAGTATTTAGAGGTGTTCTGTCGAGGCGAGGAGTACCATTCCATGATTCGTTTTCAGAAGAGAGAGTCGGCAATGGAAGCATTTGAGTCTTTGAATCATAGAGAAATTTATGACAATTGGTGCCGATTGGAGTTGTTTTTGCTGAGTTTGATAGAGCCACCGTCGTTATCAAATCAAGAGGAGAAACCTATGACAGTTGGAGTTCCAATGGTTCAAGATTCACCAGGAATCATTGATCGAGAATTCAAAGGGCTATCCGAGATTGTTCTTGGGGAGGCAGCAACCGAATTGGTCACGGATGCAGTAGTCGGAGAGTCTGCATATCTGACTGAAGACGGAGACCAAGAAATTGATGCCCTCTCGAAAGATCTAGTCCAGATTATGGCCGTGATGACAGATGCAGTGAAGAAGCCAGAGAAGAACGACGACCTAGAAGAGACTCTCACCCAACACACTGATCTCAAGGTAAATCTCGATCTCTCTGAGTTTATCGTTAAGGAGAGTGCAATCAATGAATTGGGTTATTTGGTGAATCTCTTGATTGAACTGTGGGAAATCAGGCTGGAAAATTTTGGAATGAAATCAGTTGATAGTTTGAGCAAGCTTAGTGCCCGCAAGATGTTTGCTAAAATGTCAGGAACAAAACTTGTGTTGTTTGAGTCCAGAATTCTTGTGGGGCAGTCGAGTTTAGATCGAAACCTTGTCTTGGGTGATGAGTGGTGCTATTTGGATTCATTTTGTGAGCACCAAAATCATGTTAGCTCGTTACCATTTGATAGAGGAAGAATTTTCGATGCTTCCATCTGTTGTGTGTCTGCTGCATGTTTGGAAATAGGTGGCTTGGGTTTTGTGTTTGATCCAGGAATCTCAAATGGTGCCATGTCTAGTCTCAAAATAATCAAAGATCAACTAATTTGGATGTCATCTGACGGAGGGCAAGGTGCTGCAACCGTTATTGATCTAAGCAAGAGTTTGATTCTAGTTTTCGATCCGGGTGGATTTTTGTTGTTATGGGCTGAGGTATCAATTTGTTAATGAGCAGCTTATGGAAAGAGGTATCAGTTTGTTGTCATAAATATTGGTACAAAGTTCATGTTGCAAGGTGGAACTAAAATCCAGGGGATCCTCTTGTGTTCAAGGTAGGGTTCTAGATTGACTTCTCCTTTGAGAAGGGCTTCAACTAGCATCACTGCTGAATTTTTTTTCAACTGTTGGAGCTGCTGCGTGTGAGGCTGCTGCAAATGGGTATGTTCATCAAGTGCACTTAGTTGCTGCAATGGCAAATGGTCCAAATTTTTTCAGAGTATGATGGGCAATTCCTACTTTGGTTGCAAATGGATGATTTTGTTGGGAAGTCTCCTAAGTATGATGTCATCTTCAAAGTAATCACAAATGCTAGCTACTGTTACTGATTTTGCTGTCTAGATAGGGATGCCTATTCAAGCTTTAATGCATAGGATGAAGAGTCTATAGGCAGTCGTTTTATGCATTTACAATGAGGAGCTACTCTTTGAGGATACAAGTACAAGTACCAAAGACATCGTCTATGGCATGGGAGCAACAACTGCTACTCCACTCTTGCTCATTCCAATGCCTTTGTAAAGCCTTGCTGTCATATACATCAAGACCTAGAATTTTACATTGGGTCCTTGCTGGTGTCCACTCTTTGCTGTCATATACATCTAGTGTTAGGGAGATGGGTGTCCAATGCCATATCACTTCTTGCTCATTCCAGCTTCTAAAAAAATTGGAATATATGATGTGTGGTAGTAGCAAGCAGGATGTACAATGCAACATTGGGGAAACAAAGGCTAGGCAAGCTAATGGCAATTACACGGTCAACTGATGGAAGGCATTGAGGAGCTGGAAGTGCTATAACCTAGGAGTATTGCTATAATGGGGGTGTGTATAGGTGCAGAGAGTAGTTGGCCATAGAATCCCCCACCAAAGAGTGATAAGTCCCACTGTGTAAATGTCTAGCATTTCATTTTGTAAGTTTTGTGAATTTGTTTGTGTTGATATGCTAGTAGTTGACTAGTTGTTAGTTAAAATTGAGATTGGTCTATAAAGCTTTGAGGACAAAGCTTTCATAAGGGATAGACATCGTTATGTACCCATGTATGTGAATAGGTGTATGAGTATTAGTATAAGGGTATGTGTATTAGTATAAATATGTAATATGACATTATCCATAAAATGAATAATGAAATACTCTTTACTTTCTCTCCTTTCTATCTCTCCTATCTCCTATCTTCTTCTTCTACTTCTCATCCCTTTTCTGGCAACCAATCCCTCTCTGTTTGCTCTTTGTGTGAGTCCAGTGCAAGAGCCATAACTTGCATCCTTGGGCCATAACAACATATTACTTAATGAGTTGCCTATAAATAGGGTCCGAAGCTTCATCACCCGAGGGGTTTGGAATCTCGAATGGCTTAGGCCGGGTTCCATAGCTTTGAGAGCCCTTTTTCAAGCGGGAATCATCTTGACTAGTGAGAATCGACATTCCATGTAGTCCAAGGGGGGAGGGTGGTCCGCAAAAAGCGCAAATTCGGATCGGCCCAGGTTATGGTGCGCGGACGGAAATCTCATTGCGCATTTCAAGTAAGCTCGATCACCTGAGGTCATTCACGTTCTACTTGATCTTGGAACCTGTCAGAACGGGATTTTGGAATCGGACTTCGTCATCAATGGTTATAAAAAAAATTTGTTTAAAAGTGGCGGTAAATTAGTCATTTTTATTGATATTTTGATAGATATCTTTACTTGGATGGTGATTTGTTAACAAAACGTATTTAGCGGGTGGTTAAATGAAAAATCAATATTTTATAGGTGATTTTATGTAATTTATCCTTGTTAATTTGCCCAACTTCTAGGGTACTTTTCAATATATAATACGCCATCATCCGAGAAATTAACTAGGTGTATTCTCCTTGTCGATAGCTTCGTTTTGATATATAATACACCATAATTTGACATCTGAGTAAAAAGTAATTATGAAGGTTTGAAAATTATAGGTGTATTAATCACTTTAATTTTATTTCAATGGACTATAATACTTTTATATTTTACTTAAATTGGCATTCACATATTATAATTCATCTCGAGAGCTTCGAAAACATAGGTTATATTACTTATTTTGAGAATTTGGTAAGAAGTTACGTAAGTTTAAAATTTTCATATCTAGTTATACATTATTACATATGTTTGATATCTTTGTAGTAGTTTGTAATATCGTTTGAAACTAGTTTGTAATATCGTTTGACACTAGTTTGTACTATCGAACACGTTGTCTATTTTACGACTTTTTTTCTCAATCTTATTGTATACTACTGTGCTCGGTGACCCCCGCTGAAAAATTTCTGACTCCGTCCCTGTTAGTAGGGTACCCTAATCATGAAAACATGCAAGAAAGAGGGGAAGTTATCAAAATAGTGCCAGATTAATTTCTTAGTTCACTTAATTGTTTATCCATTATTATTGTTTTAAAATGTGGAATTATTAATTTCACATCACTAAAGTGTTGAATATTTTTGTGATTTAGTGAGACTAATTAAAGATTTGATAAAATTTTCCATCTCGATGTGTATGAATCCTAATTATTTAAATTTAACCTATAGTATTTTTTTTTTTGAACCGGAAAAAATTTGACTGTTGATAGAATCAACTAGCCAAGGGCATCCTTACGGATGATACTGCACAGAACCGTGTCAGGGGGAATGGTCAAGCCAGAGAATCCAACAGTGAAATGAGATAGTCTGTCAGCGGCTTGATTGCCTTCCCTAAAGACATGTGAGACCTCAAATTCTGGAATCATATTCAGTGCGCATAGAGAGTCGGATAAAAGCATCTCTATATCGCCACTACAAGACCTACTTGCCTTGAGGCTTTTGATAATACTAAGATTATCACCTTCAATGCAGATTCGCGCGATTTTTAATTCTACAGCTTTGAGCACACCTTTCCACAAGCCAAAGCATTCAGATCCGATGGCTGAAGCAAGTGGAGAGGGGCCGGATTCAACAAATTTAGTACAACCCTGACAATCTCTGATAATGTATCCATAAGTTCCTAAATTTTCAGAATTAAAAGCTCCATCAAAATTTAGTTTGCACCAGGTTTCTCTTGGTTTTTTCCATTTTATGGCTCGTTTCCTGGTTATTGCTGGATTGGGCATTTTGGTTCCTGATTCCTTTTCTGTGCTTAGATCATCCTGTTTAGCCTTTTCCCATTTTGTTAATTGCTCTGTTATGAATGCTGCTATTGTTTTTGGATTGGCTTTGATATCATCAAAGAGCGCCTTGTTTCTGAAATACCATAAGCACCACCAGCCAGTGGCAAGGGAAGAGAGTTCTGATTTACTTAAAGAAGCATGTAGAGCGCACAGTATGTCGGTTATGTTATAAGTGTTGTCGTAAACTCTTATGAGGGTGTTGTAGATTTTAGGGAATAGATGTTGCAGTGTAGTTGATGTTGTTGGACAGTGGAATAATAAATGGTCGATGTCTTCAAAGTTCATTCCACACGAAGGGCAGTCAGTGGGTATTCCCACACCACGACCAGCTAATTTAGCGGATGTTGGTAGGCCATTTTTGGAGATGCGCCATAAGAAATCTTTGATTTTTGGGGATGCATCCAACTTCCAAATCCAAAGGATCTCCGAAGCTGTATGGTTTTTGGTTTTGTTGATTAGTTCAATGGCAGAGGCCGTTGAGAACCATCCGTTCTTACTAGGAGCCCAGTATAATCGATCTTGCTGGATATGTTTTGGGATTGGCAATTGTGTTATGTTTGTCAATATTTCTCTACTGATTTGGTTGTTTAAGGTGGCATGTAGTTTACTTATGTCCCAGGTTTGATTTTCCCGAATAAAGTTTCCTACTAAAAGGTTTGTGTCGATTGAATCTGTGGTTGTAGCTTGCGCTAGTAGGGGGAAATCCCCGATCCATTGATCTTTCCAGAAATTTATGGATTTACCGTTAGCTATTCCCTATTTTAGCCCTGTTTTAAAGAGGGGAATTAGAGATGTCAGTTTTGACCATTGCCAAGATACATTTCCTTTTTTCTCATAATTTAGAATTTGTGTATCTTGTAAGTATTTCTGGGTTACCAGTCTAACCCATGGGTTATCTGGCTCTGCAAGTAATTTCCAGAGGAGTTTGAGTTGAAGTGCTTTGTTCATGTCTTCTGATAGGCGCAGACCTAGGCCCCCATTAGAACGAGCCTTACATATCTCGAACCAACTAATAAGGGGCATGTGTTTAGGGCCTTTGTTCCATAGGAAATTCCTATTGATCTTATCTAGTTCTTTATGTATGTATGATGGGAGAAGGAAGCACTGCATGATATGTAAGGGTTTAGCGGCAAGATTGGATTTGATGAGAGTACATCTTCCTGCTTGTGAGAGATTATTTGCTGTCCATTTTGATAATTGGGCTCTGCTAGATTTTGTGATGTCTTCAAAGGTTGAATTGGAGACTTTGCCAGTGATAACCGGACAGCCTAGATAGATTCCTAGGTTAGTTGTGTAAGGAATCTGAAGTTCATTCTTTATTGTGTTTTTTATTGCATTCTCCACATTTTGTGTAGTGTAGAATGCAGACTTATGGTAGTTTATTCGTTGACCCGAATGGTGGCAGAAGTTCTGGGTGATGGCATTGATTTGGTCACAGGCGGTTTTTGTGGCAGATGCAAAGATGATTATGTCGTCTGCAAAGGCCAGAAAAGGTATTTTAGAGCAAGATCGTTTGATTGAGATTCCGAGATGGCTACGTTGTTGGTCCATTCCTGATTGTAGTCCACGCGCCAAAACTTCAGAGACCAGTAGAAACAGGTATGGTGACAAAGGATCTCCCTGGCGGAGGCCCTTTGATGGGTAGAATAGGTTAGTTGGTTCATTGTTGACAAGCACTGAGTATGATACGGTAGTGATGCATTCCTTGATCCAACATCAAAATTTGTTGCAGAAGCCAAATTTTTCCAAAATGGAGAGCAAAAAATCCCAACGAACCATGTCAAATGCCTTTTCCATGTCTAGTTTAACAGCCATCCATCCCGATCTCCCTTTTTTATGTTGAAATGAATGAAATATTTCATTAGCAATCAGGATGTTATCCTGGATTGATCGTTTAGCGATGAATGCGCTTTGTAACGGATGAATGAGTTTTGGTAGGATTTGTTTTAGCCTGTTTGCTAGGATCTTGGATATTATTTTATATATGGTTGAACAGAGGCTTATGGGTCTGAAATTGTTTGTAGTTTGTGGGTTATCACATTTGGGAATTAGTGTGATGAATGTATGGTTTATTTGCTTGAGGATTCTCCCACTTGAAAAGAAACCTTTAGTGGCCTTTATGACGGAAGGACCAACTATGTGCCAGTAGGTGCGGAAGAAATCCGCAGGGTAGCCGTCCGGGCCCGGTGATTTGTCTCTGGCGAGAGAGAAAACGGCGTCCTTTACTTCTGAATTCGAGATTGGTTGTGTTAGCCAGTCATTGTCAATTGTGGATAATGCGGGTGAAATGTTGTCCAAGAGGCTACATGAACCCTGTGGCAGGGAGGTGGCTGAGTATCGTCCTTCAAAGTCTTTCTTTATTTCTTCTCGTATTAACGAAACTGAGTCTAAGACAGTGCCCTCCTTGGCAATGAGTTTTTTTATAATGTTTTTGTTTCTACGTCCAGTTGCAACTCGATGGAAGTATTTGGAATTAGTGTCAAGATTTTTTATGTGAATTCTTTTCGCTCTTTGTCCCCAGTATGTCTTTTGGAAGCTTATCAAGTTGTTGTATTTGTTTAGAAGACGAAGATGCCTCCTCTCTATATTTTCATCATATTTTGTGAACAGCTGCGTTTGTAGTCGTAGCATTTCTGTTTCCGTGATAGCAATTTGTGCAAAAACGTTTCCAAAGGTTTTCTTGCTCCAGATTTTGCTTTTCTTTTTTAGTTCTTGGAGTCGCTTAACTAGTTTAAAGAGGTGCGAGCCCGGAGGATTTAACCGCCAAGCTTGTTGTACTATCTTCTCATATTCTTTGTGTTTTGTCCAGGCTAATTCGAACTTGAAGGGCTGCATTATAGGGGGTTCATTAGGCAATAACTCAAGGGTTATTTGGGAGTGATCTGATGTTGTGAAAGCATGATTTCTGGTGGTTAAGTGCGGGAGGATTGCGTAGATGTTTTTATGGACCAAAAAACGGTCCAGTTTTTCATATGTGTTGTTTTCAGCATGTGAACTCTTGCGCCAAGTGAATTGGTTCCCAGTCGTTGGTAGATCTATTAAATCATGTTTTAGTATGAAGTCAGTGAGTCTAGAACATCTAGCTATTGTGGGGGTTGCCCCTCCTGACTTGTCAGAGATGCACAGGATGTCGTTTAGATCGCCAGCAATAATGCATGGATGGGAGCTAGTTTGGATTAGAGAAGAAATTTCATTCCAAAAAGCTGATTTTTGTTGTTGGTGCGGTGGTGCATAGATAAATAGAACTGCAAATGTTATGTTTTGGTTAGCACTATGGTACTCTGATAGGATATATCTGTCGCCTGATGATATGATTGTAAATGTATCTTTATTTAGATGAGATGATTTCCAAAGTAGGCACAGTCCACCCGAGAGGCCTTGAGACGGACAAAAGCGAAGGTTATCGAAGCCAATACTACGCCAGTGAGATTCCTTGGGGGGGGGGGGTTTGGAGCTAAGTTTCAGCTAGAGCTAGGATTTGGATGTGTTCAGCTTTACATGTTGAGTCTATCTGAGTCCAAACGTTTTTCCGGGCTAGGCCCCGTACATTCCAATAGCTAACTTTCATCTAATTATCTTGTTTTGAATCTGGGTAGGCATGGGATGTTGCTTTCGCAAAAGAGTTAGCCCTATAGCCAGGACCGAAATCCTATCAAAGCATAAAGGGATGTATTGATCATCCTTAGATTTTACCCTTTCATTGGTGTTATGGTCTAGAATTGGGTTGTTTCTTTTTGTTTTATCTGATCGGCTAAGGATTAAGGGGATCCTGTGATTAACCCTTTTAGTCACTTGTCCAGAAACAAAGGTCCAAAGGACACCACTTGGAGTGACAAAATCGCAGGCTAATTGGTAATGCGGAATGTGTATTAGTTTTATTCTCACAAAAGCAGGGAGATTTAGTATGGCATGCCCTTGTGCAATTTGCTGGTCTTGTTTCCTTTCATAATTTTCCATAAACACAAAGAATGCCTTGCGCCCAAGGGAGAGGTTTTTGCTATTAGATTTAGCGTTTAAGTAGAAGAGTAGGTTTATGTTTAGATAGTGACGTTTAATTGCTCTTGGTTTGCTATGTGGTAGTGGAGTGGATTGTATTATAATAGCGCAATAGTGTAGCTTACCTGCAGTTAACATGTTGCTCATCAAAGCTAAGTAAAGGAGACAATCCTGAGTAGATTTTAGAATAAGGAGTAGATTTGTTTTGCCTGAGATGATGTAAAGAATCAAGGCAAACAACAGAGAGATATACCAAGATAATGTAAAAGATATAACATTAGTATAGAAATAGGGAAGAAGGTATACAGGCTTCCAACAGTGAACAGATCTAAATCTAATACATTTCTTCAAATGGAACTTTAATTTTACATGTATAACATCATTATGATTTAAGATCGAATTTCTTGGTGCTTTGGTGTTATATGTGTGATACCTACTTGGATTCTTGGAGTAGGCCATGATACAACAAATTAAAGTATTATAGTTACCCAGCAAACAAACAGAAAATTAGATTAGAGTGCGATGTATACGAAATGGCCCTACTAAAATAATTAATCATTTGGATAAGTAAATCCCTATTTGGCCCAGTGGTAGTTTGGCATCAATTAGATTAGAGTGCGATGTATACGAAAATTTCCACTCCTATATATCATAATTATTTAAATTTAACCTATAGTATTAACGTGTGGCTTTGTTTGTTACTTAAAAGATAATTCAAAATAATAAAATAAAAGAAAATGGAGGTGCGGGGAATCGAACCCCGTGCCTCTCGCATGCGAAGCGAGCACTCTACCATATGAGCTACACCCCCTAATTGATATTTTAGTTATATTTTTTTTGTTTTTAAAATTTAATTGCCAGGTTGTTGCATATTTTTTGCTCCTCAAATGTTTAAAAAAAAATAAAATCCACGACAACCGTTATTATACACAATGGAGAAAATCCCACAAATACTCAATCTATTAATTAAAACTTAACGTTTTACTATTTACACACGCTTTTTTAGGTGTTAAAAACTATATAAAATATTAAATTTTTCAACAATTTTTTTAATAAGTTCATACTTATTACAATTGAGTATGAATTTATAAAAAAAATGTTAATATTTTATATAGTTTTTATTATTCTAAAAAAACGTGCCTGAATAGTAAACGACAAGTTTTAATTAACGGAGGGAGTAACTTTTTTCGGAAGAATGAATATATGAAAGTGTGATGATAATATATAAAGTGTTACTGTATTTTTTGCTTCTGAATCATTAATCATTAAGATAAAGTGTCATGTACATTATCTTGTGTGTTTAGGAAGAATGAAAGTGTCATGTCTCTCTAGACTCCACCAATTATAAGAATTGGTTGGAGGCAAAGGTGGGAGATTCTAGACGGAAGGTAATCGATCCTAGCTCGGTATTGCAAGTTGAAGAATAGCCTTCAGAGAATGAATTAAAATGACATTTCAACTTGATATCAAGAAGTTGATAATTGAAGACGATAATCTTGGGGTTATCATTGCCGTTAATAGGAAATGAAGCACACTATGAGAGATTTTTAATGATTAGGGAAGAGATCGATATCACTCTCTCACAATTTGAGGTTTTCAAGATCTACCACTGTTTTAGATAAGCAAATAAAGCGAATGATTTATTTTTAGTAATAATTGTAATCTGAACTCTATATATCACGCTGTTTTCAGGGATGTTCTGTAATCATTTACAAAGATGATCTAGGACGGTCTTCTGTTAGGAAGACATCCTAAATTTTTATCTGCTGCAAAAAAAAAAGTGTGATGTTTCAATTGAGCAATAACTTGCTCAACCATAGGAATGCTTTAAAAATACTTGGAGGGTGCTTGACGGTAGGGTAGGGTCAAGGGTCTAGGCAGAATCTAGTGGATTTCATGTAGGCAGGTCTTGGTGATCTTGACGGCCTTGATGACGGGGCGAGGTAAAGGGTTTAGACGAAGGTTTAGACATACATTGAAGAGTTTTTCAAAATCGTGGCCACATGGATGCTTTTACTTGCACTTTGTGTTTTTAAGTTTGGATTTAGGGTTCATAAGTTTAATCATATATACTCTCTCCGATCGGAAATAAACGATGTTTTAGAGATATGTACAAAGATTAAGAAATGTCACTTCAATCTTTAAATATCCCATCAAATAACTTTTACTCTCCTATCACATTTATTATGCACAAATGTGATTGGTTAAACAAAAAAAAGTACAAATTATATCAAATATTGTTGATCAAATTTCACCTCCTAAAACATCAAATATTTTCGATCGGATGGATATATAGGGCTAATAGGGCTGGTTGAAACCAATGTATATATGGTCAAAATTAACTTGCGTTTTAATTAGGGCACAATCAAATCAAATCAAACCAACTTTCAACAATTCAACAATACAGACAGATGGATATCAATTAATCTATACGGACTACGGAGTATACACACAACTTTTTTTTTTCTTTTTGATACAAGGCAAGATTCGGGTGGTGTCAGACCCTGCTGATTCACCACCCAATAGCGTTCTTACGGACGACAGCAAGAAGCTCATGGTGAGAAGCAATCGACCCCTGAGCTTGCCTCAGTCTGAGATGAGCTGCTTTGTCCGCCACTTGGTTGATCTCTCGGAAGACAGAAACCAGAATATCGGCGATCATCAACTCAATCTCCCAAGGGCACTTCCAGCTCTCTTTGATGGAGTTGATAACCGTAAGACTATCCCCCTCCACTTCGACCTTTGAGATCCCCATCTCTAAAGCAACAGCAAGGCCCAAACGAAGAGTTAAAGCTTCGGTCATCAAAGCTGAAACAGTGTCACACAACGAGGCGTTGCAAACCTGGACACTACCATGGTGGTCTCGAATAACAAGACCCGCCGCAGCTTCACCTGAAGATAGTTTTGAGTTTTGACCCATCAAAATTGATCTTAAAATACTCCTTCGCGAGTTTCTTCCATCGAGTATACACACAACTAATTGAAAGCCTCAAAATTGAAATTGAAATAATCATGTTGCTACATATCAATCCCACAAGCTATTTGCGGGTCATTTTGCCTGCCTTTTTTTCCACTGGGGAACTCATCTATTTGAACACTCAAACTACAAACATTTGATCATATGGTTGAGAAATATACAAATACCAACTGAAACCTCTGAGAATCTATTATGCATATACAGACTGAAACCTCTACCAGTTTCACAAACAAATCAACAAGGAATGTACAGAAAATCAATGCCCTTATCAATATCAAATATAGCAACCGGGTAGGGGAGGATCGAATCGAGGCAATGCCAATCAGAAACTTGTTTCTATACATTGCAACAGATTGAAAAAAACAGAAACAGTGATCAAGATTTCAGCTGCTGATACTTTTTATGCAATACAGGGGGCACCGAGAAAATCGACTGCTTTTGCTTCTTCGGCTTCACTCCGAAGATGAACGAGCGTAGCGGGACCTGATTCTTGTTCGCCGAGTCGCTTTGCACGATGCTGGCCGAACGGATCTTCGATGCAGGAATGATCCCCAGGTCTTCAGTCAACTTGCCCGTGATTTTCTCGATTTCGATTTGCATAATCGTCACGTTGTCGAGGCTGGCTTGGAGCTCATCCGCGACCCTGTTGTTCTCCTGCTGCATGTTGAGCACCTCTCCCTGGAACTTGGCGGCCTGGTAACTCGTAAACTGCATCTCGTCGTGGATCGCCCCATCGTTCAGCGCCTGAGTTATCTGTTCTTGGATGCGGCATAGCTGCGAGAATCTGCATTGCAGCTCGTCTTTCAGGCTCAGGCTCCGCTCCATCCAGACGGTGAGATCCGTCTGTATCTCCTTGAGGTGCTTGTATATCGCCCTTGCATTCGACTTGAGCGAGGAGCCCGTCTCGTTGCCCCAGTCTTTCTTCGTCTTGCACTCCTCAATCCTCGATAGCTCGTGCTTAAGATCTTCAACCTGGCTGTAGTACTTCTGTATCTCCGCGAACGATGAGCTGAACCTCATCCAGAAATCAAGGTTCTCTTCTAGGATCTCATCGATATCTGCTCTCAGGTTCGCCTCAACCGGAGACATCTCTCTCGGCTCCTCAATGCGCATCATCTTTAGCATAACATCATCGCCTTCTGGCGCTTGGACAAGGCTTTCGTCGCCCTCTTCGGCTTCCTTCATGCTCTTGTACTCGTCCAGTTTCTTCTGTAGGATAACCATTTTTTCGCGCATAGACCGGATCTCCTCGTCCTTCTTGCAATTCGCATCCTTTAGTACCCTCAATTCCGCGAAGCTATCCTCGCTCTTATGTTCTACATCCCCGAGCTTCTTCTTGACTTGCTCGTAATCCTCAAGAACAGAGGTGTAGTCGTTTTGAACGAGTACTTTATCGCGCAATGACTGGATCTCCTCGTCCTTTTTGGCATTTGCATCTCTCAACTCCTTCAACTCTGTAAGACTTCCCTCGCTCACATCTTCTGCTTCGTCCAGCTTCTTCTTCAGCTCTTTGTTCTCAAGAACCGAAGTAGAAGCGTTCTGAGTCAATTTGTCGCGCAAAGAACGAATCTCCTCATCCTTCTTGGCGATTGCATCCTTCAACTCTGTAAGACTTCCCTCGCTCACATCTTCTGCTTCGTCCAGCTTCTTCTTCAGCTCTTTGTTCTCAAGAACCGAAGTAGAAGCGTTCTGAGTCAATTTGTCGCGCAAAGAACGAATCTCCTCATCCTTCTTGGCGATTGCATCCTTTAACTCCCTCAACTCTGTAAGGCTTCCCTCGCTCTTACCCTCTACCTCGCCCAACTTCTTCTTCACTTCCTCATAGCTCTGAAGAACCGAAGAAGAGTCGTTTGCAGAGAGCTTCTCGCGCAAAGACTGTATCTCCTCATCCTTCTTCGCATTTGCATCCCTTAGTTCCCTCAACTCTGTTAGACTGCCCTCACTCTTATCCTCCACTTCCCCGAGCTTCTTCTTGATTTGCTCGTAGTTCTCAAGAACCGATGTATATTCCTTCTGAAGCGCCTTTTCCTTTTCTAGCTCGTCGTCAAACAGCTGTTTCCAGTTCGGCTCATCTTCTGCCTGCTTCGCCTTCTCTGGCTTGGAAGCCTGAGTCTGCTTGGGTGCTGGCATGTCTCGCGGTTTCTCAACTTTTGCTGAATCATTTGAAACAGGTGGAGTTGGAGTTGGAGTGATTTCTTGCATTGATTCTGAGTCCTCCTCAATCACTTCGTCCAGATTGAGATCGGGCAACTTGTCGGAAATCAAAGCAAGGCTATCATCCACTTCTGTGAACTCGGTTTTGAGATTGTTGTTCCTCTTCTGCACTGTACTTTCCAGCTCCCGGAGCCCCTTCAACTTGAGGTCCATCTCCTTGAGCTTGCTTTTAGGGATGCTCTTACCATCGCCAACCAGGTTTTCCAGCTCGCCATTCGCCTCTTTCATCCTACTTACCATTGCCCTTTGAGACGACACTGCAGTATCCAGGGTGATCACCTTGTTCACAAGCTCATCAATCTTCTCAACCATTGCTGAGACACTCACAGAAGATTCCACATCGAAGTGCGCCTTCATCTTATCGCGGAGCATCTCAACCTCTTTCGTGGCGTTTGCCTCATCACCGTCTGCCCTGATCCAATCCTCGTCTCTCGTAGAAGCCTCGGCCTCGCTTTGGCTACTCCGATCATCCCCGGTGCCAGGAGCCTCTCCCTTGAAAGCCAGTATCTTGTCTCGGGTGCTCTTCATCCTCCGCCCCTCTTGTTCCGCCTCTGCAGTAGCCTTGGCCTGCTTTTCCTGCAGCTCAGCCAATGACTGCTGGCAAGACTTCAAGGCTGCTTCCAGCATCAAAGTCCTCGCTTCGTTATCCTCAATCGCCTTCCCTACGCCGAACACATCTTGCAAATTTGACACCTTCTCTTGCATTTCCGTGATCTCCTTCTCAATCTGCCAGTACTTAGCCACCCCATTCTCATAGGAGCTCTTGGTGAACTCCTTCTCTGTCTGCTTCGTCAGGATCTTCTTTTGAAGCGCGTCGATTTCATCGATGGCTTGGGTTTTGTTGAACCCAGACCTTAGCGCTTCAACGGCCTTGTTTCCTGATCTCTTCCCAGGTTTCTTCGGGGGCGAGCTCACATTATTTGCCTTTGTCGCGATTGCTATAATGGCTTTGATGTTCTTGGTTGGGAATTGTTTGGGGACACTGGGGATGTTCTTCTCTTTCTCTTCCGGGTTCCGGTAGGCCATCCCCCTTCTTGGGGGAGGTTTGGCACCCCCAAACTCATCGTCGTCCTCCATGGCGAACTGGAACTGATCTGGGAATGCGGAGGCTAGGGTGCTGTTTGCATTTTGGAGCTCCTTCGAGATATGATCGAATCTCTCGGCTAGGGCTCGGTATGCACGGAAGGATTCCTCGACAAAGTTCAGGAGCTCTGGCCTCGTCTTGTAGTACATATTGGCCCTCTGGGCAAACGAATCCCCATCTTCCGAGATGAGTTTCACTATCGCTGCCGACTTTTCCTCCATATCTGCACCCATCACAATACACACCAAACAGACACAGTCTCATCGAAAAGATGATTACCATTACCGACAACAGGAAATGCAAAAAGAATCAACCAACCTTGAAGACTTTGTTCGAGCCATTTGGACTGCTTGGTCCGGATATGGCTGGCCACCCACCATGAATATGCATTGCTAGCTGCTCTTTGCAACATTGTACTTCTCTTGTCTTCTTCCCTTTTGCCTCTTGCTTTTGATTTGAATCCTTCAAACTTCTCTCATCAAACATCAAGGCATGCTTATAATTTATTAAGGGTTAAAATCTCAAAAAATCTAAATAGGAAAATACAACTTTGAAGCCCATTGATAATGGGATATTTACAAATGTTTTGATGATAAACGATAAGAAAATGTTCTAAGGAGGAGCCAAAACTCAATAACAAAGAAGAGGAGGAATGTTTTAATAGACAACTTATGTTGTGTGGTGGAGGAAATTTAGGTCGAAAGAGGTGTCAAACCCTTTATTTTCTTTCACAAAATTTTCTTTTTTGGGTTGAAATATGAGGAAGTACAAATTAAAAGAATATTGATCTTAGAACTCCACTTAAGAATATAGATTTCTTTTAGAGAAAATGAATAGTTTTTCTAAAAATAAACAGAATTTCTTTTTAATCTTCAATTTAAATTATTAAGATAAAATAAAATAAATGCTACAATCCCTCAACATTTAAATTATTCTAAGCTGATCTTCTCCATGAAATATGTGGGTAGATTCATACCTGATACCAAACTCACACTGCTGAGAAATTTAAAAATCTACTGTATTATTTTATTTTTAAAGTAAAAAAGGGTTAATGAAAGCACAACATCTTAGGCGAAATTAGGGACAACGAATCAGACGCTCCAAAGAAAAATATGCAGAGAACACCATTAGAGCTAGAAGATCATTATCAAGTTCAAGTACTTTCATTTCAAACTTCAAAGTCAATGTAATATTACAAATTATATTATAATAATAATAATATCACAAGCAAGAAGCTTACTGAGTTACTGCATTATCTGCTGCATATCCTCACAGTTTGAAAGTGTATTCTTTCAAGTGTCCTATTTGGTACATATAGTGCTCTTGTAGCTCAAGCAGTTATGAAGGGGCCGGGCTGCTACTCAGCTCCATTAAGCCCTTGGCTGTCTGCAAATAACACGAGAAAGAAGTTAACTTGCAAGCTCTAACACGATTGGGGGACAGCAGCAAACTATGACTACTGTTCAACTGCCATTGCATAACTCAGCAAAGATCCTTAGGCTAAATAGCTGCAGGCTTTAAGACATTATAGTATCCAGCTAGATTTATGTAAGTCAGTGTAACACCAGAATTCAGTATTGTTACTGATAGAGAAAAGATGATTTATAAATTGATACATAAGAATTCTAAGCAAGCAAAGGGACTACACAGCACCTAGCCAGAATTTGTTGTCAAGCAATAAAAGTTTGACACATAATTTCACCTATGCAAGAAAATGAAGGCACCATGAAGTTGCGTCCATTACATGCTCGAGAAGGTATTTCAAGATCTTTTATAGAATGCACTTGATCACTCACAATTACAAGTACTTTCTTTGTAGAGAATATACCAAACTATTAGCCTATTGAAAAGCTAGCATTACTGAAAAGTGAAAACACCATTTCATTTTCATCAAAGTGAACACAGTATTCCAAAGAAAGATAATACAATCACATAATTCATGTCAAACAGATCTAAATTTCCTCTTTTAATCTGCAATTTCATATTATAATCTAAAGGAATAGGAAAGTTCAGTACAAAATTGCATATTTCAAAGACATCCAAAATCAACCAAATCTTACTAAATACTAAGTCAAAACATCAGTTGAACCAATCAACCCTCGTCCCTCATTAGCACCAACAACAAGAACTCCTGCAGAACTTTAATCAAAACTTGAGAACATGAAACAAGCAATAAATGTTTAATCTCTTACCAGTGAATTGCTCATTTGTAAGGTTAAGAGCTGATAAGTGATAACCAGAGGATCCAGCCATTAAACCCTTCCGAACATTTCTGTAACAAGGAACCAAAACGGCAAAGATATCTTCTATCTCATCATCGCTCAAGAAATCCGACGAATGTGGCTCCAACCACCAAATTGACCAATCAGAGTCCTCCAATTCAGATCCGGACAAGCACACACAGTCAGATGGCACCAACACAATGTCAGGTTCCCTGTCGACTCGCCGATTTCCTCTACAGTGCAGCTTCTTCTGTATCTTGCTCGGTTAAGCCACCGATATGGGGCTCTTAACCGCCGGAGAATTCATCAAAGTCTCATCGGAAACGGTATCCTCCTGATTTTTTCTCCCCCGAAACCAAACCTAAAGCGCGGCAACGCCTGTGCCATTGTGAGTAACGCAAGCTCCGAGAGGGGGAAATGGACCACGATCTGATTTCCACGAACAAGAACGAAAAATTCGTAGGAAATCTAGAAACAAGATCGACTCCTCTCCGATTTCTACTTCCGAGCAAAACACCGATGATCGAACAATCTATAATAGCACTTCAGTGAGACAGAAACACGATTTGGGAACAAAAATCGGTATACGGAATGTGCAGTCGTGTAGGCAGCAATCAAAATCGCCGGAAACATGAAAATCGCAGGAAACTTTGGTGTGTGTGCGCGCGGGATACTCGACACGAACCGATTATCCGTGTCGGATCCTCGAAATAACTAGGGAATGGAAATGTAAGGTATTAAATTTTAAACATAAAATGTATATGATTATCATTTTTTGTGAGCTTGGAGGAGAGGATGAGGGGGGTTATTAGCCCATCCTAGAGGTATTAGTTACCCTCTTTCGAATTAGGGAATAGGAGGGTAACACATTTGTATGAAAAATGGGAGAAGAAGGGGAATAATTAGAATAGTAATCAATGTATCTTCACTTAAATATGGACTACATTCATAAGGGTAATTATTACTTTTCCCTACCAAAAAACAAACGGGGGGTTAGTGTTAAAAACCCGATCCGAATTCAAAACGGATAAATTCGGGTATCCGACCCGGATATGGTAATCGGTTTCGTGTCAAATACTTGGTTATTCGACACAGATATAACAAGAAGCAGCCACCGTCGAAGTCGAGCGCCGCCAAAGCCGCCGGAGAATTCATCAAAGTCTCATCGGAAACGACATCCTCCTGATTTTATCTTTCCCGAAACCAAAACCTAAAGCGCGGCAACGTCTGTGCCATTGTCAGTACAGCGAGCTCTGAGAGGGGGAAATGGACCACAAGCTGATTTCCACGAACAAGAACGCAACATTCATAGGAATAATAGGATATCTAGAAACAAGATCGACTCCTCCAATTTCTACTTCTAAGCAAAACTCCGATGTAGCACTCCAACAATCTATAATCGGTGGCTAACAGTACCACTTCAGTGAGACAAAAACACGATTTGGGAACAAAAATCGCTATACAGTCGTATAGGCAGCAATCAAAATCGCCAGAACCAGAAAAATCGCAGGAAAGAGGTTGCAAAATCAAAACCTAGCTACCGCTTCTTCGAAATTTCTCTTCGCGTTCTCTATATACACCGCGCAAATGGTTTGTCGGATTGGACGTTGCAGCAACGTTGGATTAAACGTTGCATTTGGTGGTAAAAATTGCCCAAGAGAAGGGGTTCCGATGTTGTAACAACGTCGGTATGGACGTTGTTGCAACGTCGGATCCAACGTTGCAACCTGGATCCCAAACGGGCTCCGTCGGGCTTAGCAACGTTCATTTGGACGTTGCTATTTTGACGTTGTTGCTATGTACAAATCCCCAAAGGCAAACTAAGGGCGGGCTTAGCAACGTCTGTTTTGACGTTGTTTCTACTTCCAAATTTCCCCCAATCAACCACCCCTATAAAAGGGAGTGAGGATCGAATTTGAAAAATTCAACACAACAATTCCACATTCTCATTCCTTCCACATTTTCATTTCGTCCACATTTTCAATCCTTTCATGGAGCCGGTTACATCTGGAATAGAAGGCACCACGTCCAGCATTGATTTTGTAATTGAAAAGGTTCGGTACCCAATGCCCCCGGAGGAGTCCAAATGTGCTTGTAGCAGTCCAGAATATAGAGGCATGCATCCATGCACGCTCTTTCGGGTCGTTTGTGAAAATGAGAATCAAATTTCTACACCTTTGCAACTCGGGTGTCTGGACTGCAATGATTTTCATCCGAGCATTCGTGGAGCCTACGAGTGAAAGGTTGGAGATCTTCTTCTTCAACATATCCGGTCATTCTTCCCCGATGTAAACAGACGTGACCACGTTGATGTGGCTCAAACGGCATGGATACTTGTGAGGGAAGCAAATATGGAGGTTGGAAGCTTTCCATTGAACGAGTTAAAGATTAAAATGATTCCGAAGACGAATTAAGAATAGGCTGGTCGATTTGAAGAAAAATTTTTGTTGTTATCCATATTGTATTTGTTAGTTTTGGTAATGCCTCGATGTATGTAATTTGTTAGTTTTAGTAATGCCTCGATGTGTAATCTAATCGTTACCTGATCGTTATCTATGAAGTGAAGCGTTTGCATGTGATTGTTTGTTGTTGTGATCGGGTAGAAACCATCGAAAATAATAACGCAAACAACACGAACTACACAAATATAGTATACCGGCAAAATACGAAATGTATGTCATAAACAAACGGACTATAATGTATCTAGAAACAGTGTGGCTCATCCAAATTTATAAATTCCTTATTTGCGAGAGTTGAGGAAATTCCTTATTTCTTCAACTCTCGCAAAGGATTAAGCACATAAGTAGATGATGATAAAGACATACAAATTCATAAATTTATAAATCAAACACACATATCTATGTTGGGATCACCCCAACCCTAGAAGAAGGAAATTAGAAACAAAACATAATAAAAGAAAATAACGTTGACATTAAAAATAAAACTAAACTTACAACCATGCAATAGTCTATTTCCTCCTCTTTCTCCTCTCTCGCCTCCTCTCTACCTCTCCTCTCTCCTTGCGCCCGAAGATGACTTGGCTTGAATGTATGAAAATCAGCCCCCTAGGGCTTTATTTATAGGCCACAATCTTTGCTATCAAAGGAAGGAGCAAGTCTATCTCTATCTAAATCTATCTATCTATTTCCTAAGATAAATGTTTGATAAATAAAACAAATAAAATTCCCTTAAGTAAATATGGGAATTACTAAAGTTGATAAATATCTTCCATCTTGATAGAATATCCTTTGCTTCATGTGGAAGATATCAAACTCGGAATTCGGACTCGGACTGCTCGAAATAGGCTTCTGGGGGTAACTCGATATCGACCAAGTTAGGTCGATATCGACCTGTCTTCTCAGCTTCACTCGATCTCGGCCTCTGGAGTAGATTTCGACCTGTGTTGACTCGATATCGACCAAAGGTGGTCGATATCGACCTCTACAATGTTTCTCCCAGTGTTCTGGTCGATTTCTGGCATTTCTGGTTGATTTTCTCCACTCGATATCGATCAAAAGTGGTCGATATCGACCTCTTCTGCAGTTTCCAGCATTCTGGATCCGTCTTGAAACGCACTTTCCTGAGTCCTCGTTTGTCCGATTGACGCATATGAGTATGCGTTGGAAAGCTCTTTTCGAGGGCTACAACTCTCATGAAGACATCAGATCTTGGTTCAGAATGATGAATGGTGAAAAGTGGCATTTTCTCCAGATGCACCATCCCGTGCTCTTCCTTAGGTTCTCCAATGTTTTCATGACTTTCCTTTAAGCTCAAAAGTGCGTCCGTTTTCTGAGAAATATAACAAAAACTTGTGTAGACCTCAATAATTTGCAAATAAACATAAACTACACAGATTCTGTATAAATCAAACCCAGAAATATGAAATGCAGACAGAAATCGATATGAATGCAACCGAAAAACATGGTTAATTGAGCGCACATCAACACCCCATACTTGGATAGTCATTCAAGGGAAGAAACAAAACTCTCAATATAATAGATTCATTCTTATATGTCATTGCAATCAATTACCATCATCGACAAGGTACTTGTGCCACAAATCCATACATGTGCAATAAAAGCAACATCTACTCACAAAAGGAGGTTATGCAAAAACGTTCATAGGTGACAAAACATTAATAATCAAGAGGACTTTAATTTAAGCTCAATAAGGAGTAGATTGGTAAAAGGCTAAAGGTGGGATGTATTTGACCATGTGGTGCTAATAATCCGGGGAAATTGAGTACTTTCCAAACTTTCATACCATTACTCTCGCTCCAACCATAAATTAACTATCATAAATTACCCCACTTAACATTATACTATACTTCTTGCCCTTTTTTGCAGATATGGTTACATCCCAACGCCCATTTACCTCCTCCAGCGCATGAATGGACGGCATACCATCACCCGAGCGTCAACGGATGGGATACTCCCTTCCAAGACCAATTTGATAGATTTAGAGCATTGCGGATTCAGGAAGGTCGCCCCCTGCACCATGTTTAGGAGTCATGAAAGTTGGAATTATCCGTGTTGTATTTGTTTGTTTTCTTGTCTATGAAGTTAAGAGTTGACAGTTGAATGTTTGTTGTTATGAAGACGTAGAAATAATATAAAAAAGAAATCATTCAACCAAAACGAACATCAGTTGGCCCCATATCTAAAATTACAAACGGTTTTTAACGTTACATTTCAGCAAAGGTTGTTGTATTGAACGGAACAACTACCGACCGACTCTTCGGGAATGTTTGGGTATATCCGAATCTGCACCTACTGGAACGCATATGTCGTCATCTGATCTTGGGCAGGGCGCACTACTGTATCAACTGCATACTGTGCTACTCTGCGACAGTGCGACGGAGACACGTCGTTGTACAAAACGATTAGTATATCCGTTATTTGCTCAATCATCCGTGTATAGTACGATGCAGGGTCGTCGTCACACTCCTGACACCTGAACTGCAACTGTGTTAACATCTCCAGGATGCGGAAAACCTACACAGAAAATAGATTGCATCGAAAAAAATGTGTATAGTTCATGTGCTTGTAGTTGCAAGCATCCTCCTTAGGCAGACGATTGTGTCTCCCCACTTCAACAATGAAACGGGTTCCATCATTGAACATGCCATATTTAATAAAGCAACTTGGGCTTGATGCCATTACGTGTGTTTCGTGTATGCCAATAATGAAACGCAAATGTTGCTGTATTTATAGATGGCCTAATTAGCAACGTCCAATTAAACGTTGCTCATAACATAACGTTTAATGTAACGTTGCAACAACGTCAAATTGAACGTTGCTGCAACGTTTAATGTAACGTTGCAACAACGTGATATTCGACGTTGTATTAAGGAACCCTCGCAAAAAAACGAGAAAGGATTTCCCACTATAAATTAGGCCATGAGAGGGTCGAAATTACAACATCTCGTTTGAGGGAAGAAGAGATGGCGGCCAGTAACACACCAGGACCTTTCTTCTCGGTCACAGGGAGCGGCCTTAGGGATTTTTTCTGGTGGGTAGAAGGCGTCTCGCTCACACAAATACTGGTAAGCCCCCTTCGGTCTCACAATCTGATTTACAATGGTCCCAACTCACTAAATAGATCTTGACATCTGCAGCCTCTGCCATCCAACTTCGAGGAAGAATACGGGCTGGCGTGCGTCGAAAGAATAACGCTGACTAATGGGCCCGGGAGGAGAGGCACCAACATCCGGGTAGAGCGCAACAGCTCTGGGGCCTTCTGGCTCGGACAAGGATAGAATACGTTCGCGAGATCGCGTGGCGTGCGGGTAGGCGCGGGTTTGGTTTTTATCTACTTAGGCAACGCTCGCTTCCGAGTCGTCATAGTGCTGCCGGAGAATGTTTCACCATCAGAGGAAGAGAACAACAATGATTCCCTCTGAGGTGGGACACGACGGTGACCCGGAAAAACCTCTTAACTAAGTTATTTGCTGCAATCTTCTTTCAGTAATATGATAACTGAGGCAATCTAAACGTTTTCAAGTAACGTGTTTTTCCCTGAAATAACCACAAATCGTATTTGAAAACTCTCCGCGAGGGGCAAAACGCCCCAACAAAATAAAAGGTGCAGACATCACGCTAAGTTTTCACCAACATACTACCCAGCAAAAACAAAGATAATAGAACTTAAAAGTTGATCCAAGTGTTGCTGTTAACAACGTCCGATTTAACGTTGTATAACCTCTATTTTTCATATTGCAACGTTGAATTTAACATTGCTGTCTGGCCCGACGAGGCCCACTTTAGCAACGTCGGATTTGACGTTGCTAAATTGTCCAACCCGCCCACCATCCTCCAATTCACAACGTTGTGTAGGACAAATGACAACGTCGAAATGAACGTTCCTGAAACGTTTAATCCAACGTTGCTAAAATGTCACATTCGATGTTGCATTGGCAGCGCTAAACGTGGATTTGCGGTGTATATAGGGAGACCCATAATTAAGGATATGTATTGTGTCATTCATATCCTGAAATGTACTGTAAGGTGTCAATTAAGGTCTGAATTCAGTGGATGATAGTGTTTTCAAAGCCAGATAATATTCACTGAAGCAGCAAAATTGTAATCTACTGTTGGGTTTAGTGGTTTACAAACATAACCTATTCAATTGAACTTCACAACTAAGTAACTGTTGATGTTCAAACTTCTGAAGTTTGGATTTATCAAAGAAACTATAATAGGTTGTTTGAAACATGGAAAACAAGCAAGGGTGTAAATTCGGAACACACGGTATTGGCTTTCACAAATCAAACCATATCCGATTCCACCGTCACGTTTAGATTGAAGCTAACATCACTAACCTCCAACAGTAGCATCTATTTAATGGGTAAAATCAATCAATGTACACAGGCACAATGATATTATGATACGCATATGGAGTCATTTCTCCGAGTCTACAAAGATCAAGATTGTGCTAGAAGAGAGGTTGTGAGGCAAGAAGAGTAAGTTACACACAAGTGATCGTAAGGAGGATTTTATTATAAAATAAGGGACTGGCCCTAAGGTTTTGACAATAATGAACATTTGTTTGTGTTCTTCCTAAATTTGAGCTTTATCACACCATGCCTTAGTTTGTTAACGGCCATGAAGATAAGTAGCAAGTTGTAATATTCAGCCCCTATTGTGAAAAAAACTGTTACAGCAAAACATTGCACTTTCTAACTAATGAAACTAGTTATTTACCCATCAAACTAAGAAGAGATCATGAAAACCAATGGCAGGCTCGGGGAAATACCTTTTGGTGTTATTTGCTGGAAATCTGGAATTGGATAACATTAGAAAAATCTTCCAACGATGATTAGGGAACTCCAAGAAGTGCTACTGTCCACAAAGGAAACTTGGAAAGAGATATAGAGATAACAAGGAACAAAACATATATGAGGGCAACAATGTTATCAAGAATGTGTTTCTCACTTTAAGCAGTGGGATGAAAAGTATTACCCTCCTTGATTGTAGCTTCAGCAAAATGCACTTTCTGCAGCACCACAGTCCATGCATCTCTCTTTATTTGCAGGATCAAGATGGTTGACTCACCTGACCAGGAGAGAATATTTGAATCACCAATAATCCCCAAAAATTTATTAAATGTCATTAAGGATATAAACTTTACAAGAGTTCATATAAAGGAATGATGCTGAATTTTTCGTGTATTCACAGGAATTTAAATATCTTCAAGAGAAATAATTGGATAAGACAATAGACCATAAGGTTCCAAGGGTTGCAGCAAAACAAATTACTATTTAGAAATTTTCAGACTTTAGCTTTCCTTGGCACTTGTCCAAGCAAAGGGAATAATTAGATGATCAACGCCAAAATCTTGCACAATCATCCAACCCCCCCCCCCCCCCCCACCCACCACCACCATCACCACCACACACACACAGGATGATGTCTTCTGTGTTTAAATTGACAAAACAATGCCCTAAGCAAGTACAAGCTCATCAATCTTCTGTACATTTCAAAATTAAAAAGTAACCAAATAAAAGGACATAAATAATACCAATTAAAGTGTTAAAGCAAAGCAGCTATTGTATTTAGTTGTTTGATCCATGAAAAGTGGAGGAATAAAAGATACCTTTCTCGACATTGCTTTCCTATTCGACCTAGCAATGACTTTGCTATAAGTGACCATTTCTTGTTATTTCCTTGCTCCTTAACCAACTTAATGACATGTTCATCCTCCTTGAATATGAGGCAAAGCAAAATCAATGAAAAAACACTGAATAGGGTCAAGAATCTCCAAGGAGATGAGGTTTGATAATTACCTCCTTGTTCCATGCACCTTTTACAAGATTAGGGTCAAGAACTTTCTGCCATCGATGCAAACACTGAACATCTATTCGCCCAGGAATATGTTCAGCTGTAAGGAAGTAGCACATTCTTAAGCAATTATTTCAACAATTCCTAAGATATTGTGGGAATACTTCAATGCATTAAGAAAGACTAACAAACAATAAGATACTAGGATTAATGTTTAGAGATACATACCTATCTTTTTCCAATTCTTCCCATTTAACTCTTGGACAACAGTAGCTAAGATCTTATCCTGTTTGACAACGGAATGAAGAGGAACAAAAAGATTCAATATTTCAGATGATGCCATTAAAATTCTCAATAAAATCAAAGTTCAAATATATATATAAGCTAAAGCAGATCATCGATAACGAACCTCTTTCTCAGTCCAATTTTGATGATCGTTTTTTGGGGCTACTCAGCCTCCTGAATCAGCATGGAAATAGCTAAGTTATGTTCAAAATACAAAGTTATGTCTGACAATTACAATTAAACCCCAATGTCCCCCCTTTCCCACAAAAAAAACCCAAATCTTAGCACGTACCTCAATGAAGTAGTGGTTTCAAAGTTCATAATCTCACAGCTAGCATCTGAAATTGAAGAAACTAAAGCCTTGGATAAGCCACAAGATGAATCAAAGTTCCAATTATCCTGCTTTAACTCGAACAACATCGCTTGTCTATTACCTACGCTATGACAACAAACTATTTAAGTCTAATTCAGGACACAGAAAGTGGGAGAATTAACAAATTGGAAATCCCAACCAAAACCACACTAAATTCCTAACGAAACCCAATTCAAACCACAAAATTTCATATTTTACATCCTCAATCTCCCAACCGTCATACGCAATAACAACAAATCGACGATCATGCAAAACCCCCAATTCCACCCATCAAAACATCAGCTAACAAAAGAAAAAACCCCACCTTTAAGTTGAAATACACCAAAAAGGAGACAGGACAGAAGGACACGACGCTTCACCGCTTCACCTCGGCCTCCGAGACACACAGATCGCAAACATCCAAAACCGGGGGTTGAGGCAGAGGGGAGGAGAAATCAGAACGGTAAAGAGATCAACCGATTGACCGATGCAATCTACTTGGGTGCTTCAAACGAGAGTCGAAATCGGAAGGGTTTGCATAGATTAGGGTTTAAGGGTGGGGAGAGAGAGAACTTGGAGACAAAATAGCGGGAAAAATGTGAGAGAGAGAAAGGGGTAACGCTTCCCCTTTTGAAATGCTTGCTTCTCTCTCTTTCGCTTAAGCTTACGTGGGAAGCTATAAACGCTCGTAACGTGGAAGGCGGTTGTGTGTGGGCGTCAATTGTCTGTGGATGAGCTCCACCGTACCCCACACCATCGATCTCTGCTATGTACTCATCAACGGATGGATCAGATTGTACCTTGACAATTTTAGATATTTGGGAAAAAAAAAATCAAATTTCAATTATTTTAAAAAAGTTAAAAGATTTATTCATCGAATAATAAAAAAATCTTTTTCACTTTATATTATTAACCTATGTTATTATTTGAAAGCTCCGAAAGCTTGGTGATCTAATTTTATCCAAATGGAAGCTCCCTCAAAACTTGTTCTAAACTCAATAATCAATATTGTTCTAATCTTATTCTACCAAACACTACATCCTAGTTTACATTTTCTCCAAAGCTCCTAAAACCCTTCCAAATCTAGTACCAAATAGGCCCTAACACCGTAACTATATCAATTAGTAATTACCCCAATTCACCAATTTACCCCGTTGGAAATGATGGGGGTGTAATTTCCAATAAGAGGTTGTTGATTTGATGGGACAAACTGATTGATGGGAGTTGTTTAACCCAAGAGACGAGAGTCTTCTCGACAAAATCTACTAACATACGGAGTAATTTCTTTTTACAATGGAGTAACATTCAATTTCAAAAAACGTTTCACTTTTTCCAGCAAACACACACTTCTCAATAAATAAATACCCCTAAAAACTTTTTCTAATCTCCTTCCACCAAACCTTGTTCTAAACTCAATAATGTTCTAATCGCCTTCCACCAAACCCTACATCCTAGTTTATATTTTTTCCAAAGCTCCTAAAACCCCTCCAAATCTAGTACCAAACATGCCCTAACACCGTAACTACATCAATTAGCCCAATTCACTAGTTTACCCCGTTGGAAATGATGCGGTGTAATTTCCAACAAGAGGTTGTTGATTTGATGGGACAAACTGATTGATGGGAGTTGTTTAACCTGAGAGACGAGAGTCTTCTTGATAAAATCTTCTAACATACGGAGTAATTTCTTTTTACAATGGAGTAACATTCAATTTCAAAAAACGGTTCACTTTTTCCAGCAAACACACATTTCTCAATAAATAAATACCCTTAAATTGCTAAAAAAAAGCTCCTCTTGGAGATGGAGAATGCGCTCCCACACGCACCCCCAATTCCCCTTGCCAAACCGAGTTTCAAAACCCCTGTTTCCTCAAAACCTCCCACTATATCTCCTTGAGAGGCCGTTTTCTGGACGATTCATCTTCGAATTCGGGTTATTCTCCCCCTCCTTTCTTTAATCGTGCAAAAATTTGGGGTGATTCATGGCTGCCATGGCCTGCTTCATCTTCCTCGCCTTGGTGGTGTCCTTGTCGTCATCTCTCTAAAACTGGCTGTTCTTCACAAAGTTGTCACTCTTCTTGACGATCCTTTGCCACAAAATTCAATTTGGGGTGGTTTTTATGCCTGGAATCTCCTCTTGTCTCCCTCTACGTTTTGCGCAGTACATGGTCCGGTGGACGGACGGATGGAGAAAGAAGATTAGAAAGCAGATGACGGTGGTGGTGGCGAAAAAAATTAGAAAGAGGAATAAAGTATTCTCTTGTTGGATCGTGCGCTCCCTAGTTTTCTCGTTCGATTGTGGCGCCAGATCGGGTCCTGGGGGTGTTGTTCTACATTTCTCTGGTCGGACGTGGTTGGGGCTTTTCAATTCGGATTTCCTTTGCCTTGTTCTCGATGGTTGTCTATGTTCCGATGTCATCATATAGGTTGACTCGCCTTTGGGTTGATTCCTATATAAGGGGCTTTGTGTTCCCTCTGCTGCATAACGCCCATGTACATGTTTGTTTGCATAACCCCTTATATGTCTCGGTTTAACTACTTTACATTGTTCATGAACTCCCATGATCTTACTTTGGATTGGGCTCACTTACTGCCTTTAGCACATTTATTCACCGCCTTTTGGTGGATGAAAAACTCGGTGCTTGAGGTCTTTTACTCTACACTCCTTACCCCCGATTTTCTGGCCTTGAACAAACGATGGATTTTGGGGCTTTTATTGCTCTTGTCTCGAGTTCTGATGATGAAATTTTTTTCGTAAAATCCGTGACTGGAAGATCGAGCCCTGCTTGTAGGTTTCAGTCTTACATCGATGTTTCATCTTGTACATTTGTTGTTGCTCCTCACGTGGGCGAGGATGTCTGTGGCGGTGGCGAGGATGACCGTGGGAGAGGAGATGAGTGGACGAGTGGCTCTTTTGGTATGAACGGAGGAGGAGCTGGTGAGTGTATGTAGATAGGAAGGTTGGGCGGGTGTTGAAATTAAGTATGGGCGGGTGTCCAAATTTTTTCAAAGTGTTTATCCGCGCGTTTCAAATTCAAAGTTGCGCGTTTTATTTTTTTTTTAAAATGAACAATTTAAAATTTGTCAAAAAATTTAACTGATGTATAATCTATATATATAAACTCTTAATTTAGAAGAGTTTATCCTGAGGTGTCAACATTAGAGAGATTTTAGGGGTTTTGACCAATTATAATTTTCTTTTTTCTCTTTAATCCTTTTTTTTAATTCCTCTTTTTTATTCTTTTTCTTTTAATTCTCTATTTTTTTCTTTAATCTTACTAACTATCTATATCTATATAAACTCTTAATTTATAAGAGTTTATGCTGAGGTGTCAACATTAGAGAGATTTTAGTGGTTTTGACCAATTATAATTTCTCTTTAATCCTTTTTTTTAATTCTCCTTTTTTCTTCTTTTTCCTTTTAATTCTCTGTTTTTTCTTTAATCTTACTAACTATATATATATATATATATAAACTCTTAATTTAGAAGAGTTTATGCTGAGATGCCAACATTAGAGAGATTTTAGGAGTTTTGACCAATTATAATTTTCTTTTTTCTCTTTAATCATTTTTTTTAATTCTCTTTTTTTCTTCTTTTTCTTTTAATTCTCTATTTTTTTCTTTAATCTTACTAACTATCTATATAAACTCTTAATTTATAAGAGTTTATGCTGAGGTGTCAACATTAGAGAGATTTTAGTGGTTTTGATCAATTATAATTTTCCTTTTTCTCTTTAATCATCTTTTTTTTTAATTCTCCTTTTTTCTTCTTTTTCCTTTTAATTCTCTATTTTTCTTTAATCTTACTAACTATTGGGCTCAATTCAAAACATAGAATTCAATCTAATATAACTATCTATATCTATCTATATAAACTCTTAATTTAGAAGAGTTTATGCTGAGGTGTCAACATTAGAGAGATTTTAGGGGTTTTTACCAATTATAATTTTTTTTTTCTCCTTAATCCTTTTTTTTTAATTCTCATTTTTCTTCTTTTTCTTTTAATTATCTTTTTTTTTCTTTAATCTTACTAACTATCTATATAAACTCTTAATTTATAAGAGTTTATGTTGATGTGTCAACATTAGAGAGATTTTAGTGGTTTTGACCAATTATAATTTTCTTTTTTCTCTTTAATCTGTTGCGATGGGAAATCAACCACAAATAAAATACCTCAATTCCCACTATGTAGATAGAGGAAGTCGGCATCGTTCCACTGGAGAGAGGACATCACTTTCTAGAGTAGTTCCTGTGATCTAACAACACACAAAAATCAGTAGCAAAGGCGGTCAATATCGACTAGAGAGGTCGATATCAAGGGGATGGTCGAGAGAAGTGATGCATGTCGAGTGATCGTTTGTTTTCCAGCAGCAAAATAGAACAAATAGCAAGGGATTTTAGGGATGTAAACAATATAAAAAGAACTTCCAAGGTCAAGGGATAGCCACAACAACAACCATGCATGAACCACACAAGAATCATAGAACAAAGATCATGTTTTTATCATCAAAAGATAGCTTTCGCATACTCCACAAATAGAGAATAGAGGCTTTCGCATAGAACCTATTCGTTCTATCCTTTTCTTAATTAGACCCCTTTTACTTTCGTCAAAGATCTCTAATTACTATCCAAATTCATAATTAAATCCACTTTCGCTTCATAATCATAAACATAGAGTTGTTCTTAACCTTCGCAAAGGATTTAAGCACAAGATAGATGATGATAAACTGATAAGAACATCATAGATTCAAGCTTTCATACATGGCTATTGTTGGCTCACCCCAACCCTAGAAGAAGAGGAACTACTCACTCATAGCTAAAGAAAATATGCTGAAAATTGAATAAAACATAATCTGAAATTGCATAAAATCAAACCTCAAAATCAATGTCAAAACCTTCAACCAAAAACTCCAAAACTCACGTTCCTCTTGCTGTTCGTTCAGCGTGTGATGAATGATCCTAATTAGCCTCTAATTGGCTTTATTTAAAGATAGAAATTAAAACTTAATCTCCAAGGAAAGTGATACGGGGTTAGCCGTAGGATGGCCCGATCTTCAACAATCAAGACTCAAAGACAAGAACGGAAGCAAAAGACTCAAGAACAATAACAAACGACTTGATATCGACTAGAACAAATAAAACGCAGCAACTCAATGAAACAATAAAGACACGAAATTGAAAGAACAAGACCGATAGAAGGGTGATTCGAACTAAAATAGAACGAGGCAAAGACCCCAGGCCTCCTAAGAGGGTAGGAACCAAATACCAACGACTATAAAGCCCGCCTCTACAACCTTACACAACCAAGCGGACAACTTGGAGCTACAACCTTACACAACCAAGCGGACAACTTGGAGGCACAAGGAGGGGACTTGTGATTACCTAGATCACCAAGCTCTTGCGAGGTTGACGAACTCAAAGCAAACCAAGCAGGATCTATAACCAATTTTCAATCGAAGAGAAACGCTACGAATCGATTGACTTTCTCACAGATGTGTTTCACACAAGAACTGTAAATTTTAATAATGGAATACGTGCGTTTGACAATGGAAGAATCGGCCTCTTATAACCCTAAGGAGGCTGATTTCTAATAAAAATAATAAATAAAAGGAATTAATTAAAATACCCCTAAATTGCCTAAAATAACTTAAGTAAAGAAGGTCTCTAAAAATAGTAATTTATTCCCGTCAAAACAGTGACAGCTTGCAAAGATGGTGATTTTCGGCCAAGCTTTAGGCCGAATCTGGAAAAACCTTCAACGGCAAAGTTGTAGATCACTTTGTCCTCGTTCCGAAAAGGTATGACACGATCCAATCCGATTAATATTGAATCCGTACGACTCATTTTACTGAGACGTCGAAAAGCTGTCAACTGTGTATGAACGAACCCAAAAACGAACGACCCAAGGTGGAGTCTTCTTCTTCCTCTTGAGGATGACATCATTCTCACGAGCTTGAATCATAGTTCCATCCCCAAGTATAGGTGTGTCCGAAGGTATCTTGGATGGTCCCGCATCATTCCCCCTTTCTTGAAAATGATTCGACCTCGAATCCAAGGTCGTATAAGATTCCGCAAATGCATCCACACGAGCTCCTGGATCGAATACCTCATGCCAATGGAAACTCCTCTCGAGGCCGACTGTTGCAGGGGTTGACCACTTCTGGATGGATTTGATCTTGGCTTCGCCATCTTGTAGACCATTAGAGCTTTCTACAAAACCAAGAAAAGAAACTTTATTAGTGCACAATTCATATTTCATAGCATCTTCATAAGGTTCTAATTGAATATGCACTTGAGTTTGTTCATTTATCTCTAAGTTTCCATCCAATGCTAGCAAGTTTTCGTCCTTTTTCAAGGCTGAATTGTCAAACAATTTAAGGCTAGCAATAGTAGAAGAATTTTCACCATCAATGATCAAATTAGAAACTTTGCCTTTCTCTAAGCATTTAGTATGACATAAATCTTCTCTTTGATTATTATCACAAGGCATAGGTTGAACATTTAAATCAATCAAAGAATCATCATGCTCATATTCAATGCAATCATTATCATCACATGCAAGTAAATTAAGATCTTGATCATTTTCAACATGCTCTTCAATTTTATCAACAAACTGAATATTTACACTAGAAGAAACATGAGATTGGTTAGCATGAGTAGGAGGAATAGGATGAGTTTGTTCCCTTTCCTTTGGTGGTGGCACGGCATCTTTAGGTGGTACCCCTTGTCCGGGCACCGTGATAGAGCCAAAACAAGAACTAAACACGGGGTAAGAACAATCAATACTTTGTACCGGTAAGCCGTACCGATGCTCTTGTACCTTCAATCTTTCATCTATCTTAGCCAGGGTCTCCATCATGGCTTTAAAAGATTTCATCATCTTAGCATGAGTAATCGGGTTGTTGCCCTGGTTAGACATCACAAATAAACAAACAAAGAACTATGTAAAGGGTTAGGAAAATATAAACAACCTCACAAGTGTTTCGCTCACACTCGTCTCACTAATTGGTATGACAAGCTTATTAGGGCAATCCACTTTGGGCAAATCAACATTCAAGCAAGGACTTAATAATCAAAAGAGAGTAATCAAGAGAAAGGACAAAGAAACACCAAATAAGGTACTCAACAAGGCAAGAACCACTCGACAAAAGCTGGACACAAGGTCGAAATCGACCAAACTGACTCGAATTCGACCAAATCAGACTCGACAGAACCCGTACCGAGGATGTAGGGGGTCGGTATGGGCACTGCAGTACACGACACACAAAAATAGAAAAAGAAAATGAAGGAAAAGAAATAAAAACTTGGATTTTTACCTCTTTTTTATTTAAACCCTTAGTATGGATGTTGCAGTTGCAAGGTAGGGCTTTAAAAAAAAATATGGTTTGGGAGGTATGTGTTTGAAGGTTGTCGACTAGGGCTATAACAAATTCACCAAAGTTGGTCCTTAAGCTTTCTTGCACTAGATACAATCCTTTTTTTTTTTTTTTTGAAGCTTACTTTTGCCCCTAGTGAAATTTATCCTCCTAGGTCAAAGCTTGAATGTGTGTGTGTGTGTGTATATATATATATATATTGAATATGTGGACTGTTTTTTTTTTTTTTACTAATGCAAGAAAAACTATCTATGAAATAAAGGACTCTCAAAAATTATATACTAAGGTGAAAGAGAATAAAATATGTAGCCCTATGAAATATATATATAGGTGATGGTTTGGCTATCTTAGGTAAGTAGATCTATCCAAGGCCTTTTATAATCTATGATAGAAAATATGAAATATATCTACCATAAATTTCAACAAATTAAATAAGGCAACTAAATAGATAAATCTAGGATAGAACAAAAGATAGAAGTAAGTAAGACTAGGGTTAGGAAACCTCTTGTGGTTGGGTTTTGATCGGTCGAACAAGGCACAATTTGTCTTCAATATGCTACTGTGGAATGCCAAAGACTCCAATTCAAGCAATTATGTTGATAGCATGCATTTAGGTAGGCATAATAGGTTGCATTTAGCTTAGTTAAGATGCATTTCATGGATGGATTAAGCATGATTTGTATATTAGTTCTCTATGTTGTTGGAGTCGGAATCTACACGCTTTTATTGATTATTTCAGGTAATGGTAGATCCGAGGAGAAGACATGAGTTGATAACGCATTTGATGAGAATGTCTAGTTGATCGAAGAAGCTTACATGAAGATCTCAAGAGGTCCTGAGAAGAAGAAGCGAACCTAAACGAAGAACAAGTCTGCAGAAATTGTCGCCAGACATGCTGAACTTGTTTTGCACTTTCTGGAGCCCTCGGTTGTCCGATCGACTATTATGACCATGCGTTGGAAAGCTCTTTCAGAGAGCTACAACTTTCATGTTGACGTCGAGAGCTAATTCGAGACGGAATTTTCGGGAAAAACCAATGCAGCGCCCGCGCTGCTATCTGGCGCGCCCGCGCTGCTACCCGACGCGACCACGCTGCTAGGAGGAAGTGGCCGCGTCGATGCACCAGATGGAAGAAGCAAGTCGACTTCTGGCGCGCCCGCGCTGCTACATGGCGCGCCCGCGTCAGTCCCTGGAGACGGATTCTTATCCGATTTCCCCTATCTTATTAGTTTTAATATTATATTTTTATATTTTTACGGGATGTTAAACCCGATTTTATTAGTTTATATAGGCCGAGAAGGCAGCAGTAGAGAATTAGGTTATTTTCCAGAGACGTATTTTTCCTTTTGCCTCATCTCACAAACCCTATGGAGAACTAACTCTCCTTTGTTACGCTTGGTTCTTTGAAGCCTTCGATTGATTTGGTTGTGAGTATTCTACTCTTGTTCGTCCTTTGTTAATTGTTTCAATCTCCTGAGCTTATTGCTTGAGTGCTTATTATTGGTTAATCTGGATTGATCACCTAGGTTTATCGATACTAATCATATTGCTAGGGTTTCCAATTCCAGGTTTGGGGTTGTAGATTCATTGTAGCAAACACAATCACCATACGCGGGTTGCTTGTGGTAGAGTGTGAAGGAGATTCGATTACAGGCTATTTTAACGGGTTGTTAGAATCGCTTGTATCTCATTATAATTCATGTTTGAATGCTATCGCTTTATTATTCGGTGAAGGTTTTCCCTTGTAATTTGGTGATAAGTGCTTTTAGGACTGGTAGGACTAAAAGCTATTACACGATCTGAATTGAGAACAATTACTGGACGTTAGAACTTGAGATTCATAGAATGCGATGATGAACCATCTCAATTGTTGTGCGGATAATTACCTGGTGTGATACTTTTCCATCATATATTCGCAACCTCTTATTGCAACTTGTTTTGTCACCATTGCTTACACACAAAACTCCCCCTTGAATCGGTTACTTTTGGGTAATAATACTTGCTCTTACAATTGATTCTGTTTCCCTGTGGGTTCGACCCTAACTTACCTACTATACTTGTTATAGTTTGCATCTTAGGAATTTACTTTGATTTGGCATAACGACCTTAGGCCTGTCATATGTCAAATGGAGCTATGTGGGACACGACTAATATGTGTTTAGGCTAATTGTAACCACAATCATCACAAACAAACAAAGATTAATTCAATCAAATTCAAAAATTCAAGAAGTAAAAATCAAGAACAAGAAAGACTCTATTTTTGTAGTTTTTGTGTTTAGGGAAACAAAAGACACAACTTTGATGTCGGAAACCAAAGCTCTGATGTCAATTTGATACGGGGTTAGCCGTAGGATGACCCGATCTTCGACAATCAAGACTCAAAGACAAAAACGGAAGCAAAAGACTCAAGACCAATAATAAACGACTCGATATCGACTAGAACAAATAAAACGCAGCAACTCAATGAAACAATAAAGACACGAAATTGAAAGAACAAGACCGATAGAAGGGTGATTCGAACTAAAATAGAACGAGGCAAAGACCCCAGGCCTCCTAAGAGGGTAGGAACCAAATACCAACGACTATAAAGCCCGCCTCTACAACCTTACACAACCAAGCGGACAACTTGGAGGCACAAGAAGGGGACTTGTGATTACCTGGATCACCAAGCTCTCGCGAGGTTGACGAACTCAAAGCAAACCAAGCAGGATCTATAACCAATTTGCAATCGATGAGCAACGCTATGAATCGATTGACTTTCTCATAGATGTGTTTCACACAAGAACTGTAAATTTTAATAATGGAAGACGTGCGTTTGACAATGGAAGAATCGGCCTCTTATAACCTTAAGGAGGCTGATTTCTAATAAAAATAATAAATAAAAGGAATTAATTAAAATAGCCCTAAATTGCCTAAAATAACTTAAGTAAAGAAGGTCTCTAAAAATAGTAATTTATTCCCGTCAAAACAGTGACAGCTTGCAAAGATGGTGATTTTCGGCAAAGCTCTAGGTCGAAAAAACCTTCAAAGGCAAAGTTGTAGATCTCTTCGTCCTCGTTCCGAAAAGGTATGACACGATCTAATCCGATTAATATTGAATCCGTACGACTCGTTTTACTGATACGTCGAAAAGCTGTCAACTGTGCATGAACGAACCCAAAAACGAACGACCCAAGGTGGAGCCTTCTTCTTCCTCTTAAGGATGACATCATTCTCACAAGCTTGAATCATAGGTCCATCCCCAAGTATAGGTGTGTCCGAAGGTGTCTTGGATGGTCCCGCATCAGAAAGAGATTTTATCTACGAAAAATAATATAATCTATTTAATGAAGGATAAAATATCCTAAGTCTATCTAACTAAAAGATCCTAAAAGAGATTTAGATGAAAACCCTAATTAAAAAGCCCATTAAGTAATAAAATCAGCCTGCAAAAACTTCTTCTGGTGCGCAGGGTATCGGCGCCGAGGGTCTGTTCGCTTACAGTGTTACTGGAATTCGCTGGGTGTCGGCATCGAGGGGGGCAAGGGTCGGCGCCGAGGCTCTGTTCGAACGCAATAGCGTCTGTTTTTCTCCAGCTTTTTTACTCTGACTTCAATCGCACTTTTCTAAGTCCTCGTTTATTTGATTGACGCATTTGAATATGTGTTGGAAGCTTTTTTCAAGGACTACAAATCTCATGAAGGCTCTAGAACTTGAATCGAAGTGATGGATGGAGAAAATAAGGCTTTTCTTCAGCTGCACCACTTTTTGCTTTTTGCTTTGCTTCTCCATTGCTATCATGATTTTTCATTAAGCTCTAAAGTGCGTCGAAACTCTTCCAAATCACCTCCAAAACCTATAAAATCACACCAAAGCTTGTGTAGACTCCATATCTTGCAATATTAAGCATAACTACACATTTTCCTTACTTTCCCAACATAAAAGCTAATAAAAGGACTTGAATGAAATAAAAACATGATGCAAAATAAGACTAAATATGCGGACATCAAAACACCTCATACTTAGACTTGCTTGTCCTCAAGCGATAACCAAACAATAACCACTACCTACAACACCTCCTTCAAGTCTTTGCCTTCGCCAAAAACAACATCATAAGCGCAAGTGGTCTAAAAGAATCAAGCAATCAAACGTCATCACACATATCTAAGCAACTCTAAGCAAAAACAATCGAAATTCAACCTCACAAGGATATATGTGTTTCACTCAACTCTCAATGTGTTTAAGCTTTGAAGTACATCTCTCAACTCAATCCTTAATGCAAAAAGCTACATAGACATTGTTATTTATATCACCAATCTCTCCACTGGAGATGTCAAAGCAATCAAAATCATCAAGAGGACTTATGGCTCAATGAAAGTTTTCAAAGAAGACTTCATTCAGCCGGGTTGTAATGTGGCTTGGTGAGAAATAAAAGGTATGAAATTATTTAGGCAAAGTGGTGCTAAAAATCCGGGAATCGAGACTCCTAAACTTCCAACTCAACTCAACCAAACAACTCATCTCAAAATTCAGCACATCTACCAAACTCATCAACAATGAAGATCATCAACCCATGACAATATTTCTAAACCAAAAGTTTCATCCAACTCTCACATATAATAAACTAGGCTCTTAATAAACACTTTTTTTTTCTACCGATATTTTTTTTCTTTCTTTCGGAAATAATACATATATATATAAATTTTCAGAGCCTCTAAATTATAAGAACAATATGAGGAATAATGCACAACCTTACGTAATTTTGCTCCCCAAGCTAGTCTCCCGGAGTGCGGCAAGTCCCAAACTAGCCCGAACAACGAGAAGTGTACGCGGCTTTGTGACTTGTCGATGAAGAGCGTCGCACCCAGCAGAGTAGCCAAGAAAGAAACGGCGAGGTCGTGTTGCCACTCTCTGCCTTCTGGGGTAGGTGTGGCCGTGCCTCTCCTCCCACCAAGTCGTCAATTCCGGGGTGGACGCTCTGCAAGCCTTCCTATGCTTCTTTAGCAGGGCCGCGTTCCAATCAAACAACTGCTACAGCAGAGGCTCTAGTTGTAGTGGAAGATAGTCAGGGAGAGGCTCACAAGGCAGTCCCTCAATCGGCAGCCCCATCAGACAAGCGACGTCGTGGAGGGAGATGGTCATCTCGCCCCATGGGAAGTGGAAAGAGTTCGTCTCCGGCTGCTAGTGCTCAATGAAAACAGTCAACAACTGGGCATCCACTCTGTCCCAGTTCAAATCAAGCATCCCCAGTAGACCAGACTGAGTTGCCGCTTGCACCCATGTCCCAGGACCCTCGTACATGTAGTACCGGAACGGAAGGAGGTGTGAAGCCCGATGATGAACCTTCAATAATTTATGCCGAAAGGTCAGGTCCGTCCAGAGCCAGTGAGCCCTATGGTGCCTAAACGAGACCAAAAGATCTCCTGGAGGTAAGGCGCCATCGGGGAGCTCATCGTCCCCCTCCTGCTCGGCCCCCTCCTACTGCTCGGCCCCCTCCTGCTCTGCCCCCCCCCCCCTGAAGATATGTATGGATTTTACTCGTAATGGAACTACAGTATAAATTAATAAATTTATGGAAGTGTAAGTTCACACTTGTATCTGATTAACGCCTCATCTAATATATATATAATGGTTTAAATTCCGGGCACCCTCATCTCCATTAAACCCTTCCGTCATTGTCAAATATGAAAATGATAATACATATATTACATACAATGAGTCTACATATAACTAGTTACGGGGTACTAACGTAACTGGGTGTACAACTACCAACGGACTCATCTAGATTGGTAGAGATGTCGATTTGCACCTCGATGAACGCGTACTGCCACAACCTATCGTTTCCCGGACCCATTACCCTCTCAATCACAAACGCCGTAACTTCACGAATACAATGCCGACATACATCACGGTAGAACAAGTCTAGCATTTCCGTAATCCTATTTCCCATTTCGGATAGGTAGGCCTCTTGGTCGTTGATATACATCATGGCGTCGTGGTGGCATCCGAAATCCGTCGGCACCGATCTCCTTGAGCCACTTTGACATACGACTCGGAAAAGACAACATGGGAATGCCCGCTTGTACTTCTGGTGATGGCAGTTGCAGTCGCTTTCTTCGGGTGGATAACGGTGTTTCGTCCCTCTAATTTGATAGCCGATCCCCTCGGACGTTACTTCGTCCTTTGTGAAGTAAGTGGGTTGCCTATTGGGATTATACATTAGGTAGCATAAGTGTTAAAGGGATCGGGGTGGATGGATAGTCCGTGTGGGTGGCTTTTATAGGCACTTCACAATAGAACGTTGTATCCGACGTTGCTAAGGTTAAGCAACGTTTGATCCGACATTGCTCGGGTTAAGCAATATTCTATCTAATGTTGCATAGGGACACCCTAGGGGAACCCTAGGCGTAGGGTATACAGGGGTTGCTAGGGTTAAGAAACGTCGGAAACAACGTTGCATAGGATTCTAAAACGTTGAAACCAACGTTGCATATGAAGACCCTAGGATAACCCTGCGTTGCTAGGGTTAAGCAACGTTTTATCCAACGTTGCATTGGGTCTAGAAATGTTTTATCCGACGTTGCATTTCGATCTGCATTACTCGTCGACATCGACTCACCTCAGTCGATGTCGAGTTAATTAAACCGATATCCAGTGAATATGAACACATGTCAATGTATCTATTCAAGCGAATTTGAAAATAAATCATACGTCAATGTATGTTCTTATTAGGTTTCATTGAACTGAATATGAAAATGAGTCATTATTCAACGTTTTAATTCTTCTTATAAGGTTCCATTCGAGCGAATATGAAAATGAGTCATTATTTGTACTTCTTGAATTAATACGTTTACAATCAAGAGAATTACATAGATTTCACATCGCAGATGCATTACCGAATATATAACATATAGAATAAACATAATGTTTCCCCAAATCGTACATTGAATACATAAAAACAATTGGATCAGTTGCTCCCAACCGACTCAGTAGGTGCCGCTGGTTGAATCTCGATCAGCGCTTGCTGGAACGCGTAAGTCTCCATAGTTTCTTGAGCAGGTCGCGCTACTAAGTCCACTATGTACTGGGCAATGCTGTGAATACGCGAAGGACTCACGTCGTTGTACAAACTTTTGATATTATCCTTTGTATGCGCCAACACGCGAGTATAGTACGACTCAGGGTCAATGTCGAAGTCCATACAGCGGAAACAGACCTCCCTTGACCTCTCAGACATGCGACGACACTGCACAAAAAATAAATTGCATGGAAATAAAAGGTGATACTTCCTGTGCTTGCAGTTGCAAATGTGACGTTCAGCTGGCACGCTGTGTCTCGTCACTCTAATAGTGTAACGGGTGTCATCCGAGAACTCAACTGTCTTGATGAAACTGTACGGAGTTAAAGGCATGGTAGAGGAGGGCTTTTGGTGTTTGGAGTGAGAATGAGGAGAGGGGGGGGGGGGGTACCGGAGGGGCCTTATATGGTGCCCACAATACAACGTCTAAACCGACGTTGTAATTAGGTTCTTTTACCCTATACAACGTTAGATTGGACGTTGTAGTGAGGGAATGTACCATTTACAACGTTATATTTGACGTTGTAAATGGGTACATTCCCCAAATACAACGTCCAATTTGACGTTGGAGTTGGGGAATGTACCCAATCACAACGTATAATTTAACGTTGTAAAGGGTATATTCCCCAATTACAACGTCAAATATGACGTTGTGAAGACTGACCCATAGAACGCGGAAATTGGCGTCATATATGGTCCCCCTACGGATGCCCTTATATACCCCTACCAGCAGGCCGAATGAATGCATCCCTTCACCTCACAATTCAAGACAATAGTAGTTTCATTCATAGATAGGAAAATGTCATCATCCTCAGAAAGTGAAGAAGCGATGGAGGTGGCACGAGTTGAAGGTCCCGCACCACGAAGCAATGTCGTCCCGCAGGTAAAATCCTATGGCTTTATTTTCCGTTTCTATGTTTTTTTTCATTATCCTGTACAACCTGAAGTAAAAATATACAATTTTCGTAATATCAAGTGCATATACGTTGTTATGTCTTTATCCAGATTGAAGACTATACAAATGCGTTTACCGACGCCCGTATTTGGCGATCCCGTAACGAAATGATCGACCATTTCAAGCAACTCGGCGTGAAGAATAACATTGATACGGGGTTAGCCGTAGGGTGGCCCGATCTTCGACAATCAAACAAGAAATAGCAAGAACGGAAGCAAAAGACTCAAAGACTCGATGAACAATAGGCAGGACTCGAAATTGATAACAAAGACACGACCGATAGTGGACTGCTTCGAACTAAAATAGAACGAGATAAAGACCCCAGGCCTCCTAAGAGGGTAGGAACCAAATACCAACGACTATAAAGCCCGCCTCTACAACCTTACACAACCAAGCGGACAACTTGGAGGCACAAGGAGGGGACTTGTGATTACCTGGATCACCAAGCTCTCGCGAGGTTGACGAACTCAAAGCAAACCAAGTTAGATCTATACCAATAGTTGCAATCGACGAGCCACGCTTCGAGTCGATTGACTTTCTCTCAATTGTGTTTCACACAAACTGAAATTTTCATAAAAGAGACGTCTGAGTTCTACAATGGAAGAGACGGCCTCTTATAACCCTACGGAGGCTGATTTCTTAAAGAAATAATCAATAAAAGGAATAATTAAAATAACTCCTAAAATTACCTAAAATAACATAAGTAAAGAAAGTTACTAAAAATAACAAAGTTGTTCCAACACTTAGAATAATTCCCGTCAAAACAGTAACAGCTTGCAAAGATGGTGATTTTCGGCCAGGCTCCATGTCGAATCTGGAAAAGTCTTCAACAGCAAAGTTGTAGATCTCTTCGTCCTCGTTCTGACAAGGTATGGCACGATCCAATACGATTAATATTGAATCCGTACGACTCATTTTACTGAGATGTCGAAAAGCTGTCAAACTGCTGAACGAATCTAATAATGAACGACCATCAAGCTTGCACCTTTGGACCTTCTCCCATGGTGGAGCCTTCTTCTTCCTCTTGAGGATGACTTCATTCTCGTGAGCTCGAATCATAGATCCATCCTCAAGTATAGGTGTGTCCGAAGGTGTCTTGGATGGTCCCGCATCATTCTCCCTTTCTTGAAAAGGATTCGACCTCGAATCCAAGGTTGCATAAGATTCCGCAAATGCATCCACACGAGCTCCTTGATCGAATACCTAATGCCCATGGAAACTCCTCTCAAGACCATTAGAGGTCACTACAACACTAAGAAAGGAAGCCTTAGTCGTGCACAAATCAAATTTCACATCATTTTCATTATGTTCTAACTTAATATGCACCTTAGCTTGTTCATTTATTTTTAAGTTTCCATCAAAAGCTAGCAAGTTTTCTTCCTTTTTCAAGGTTGGAATTTCAATTAGTTCAAGGCTAGCAATATGACAACAATTTTCACCATCAATGAGCATAGTAGAAAATTTGCCTTTTTCTAAGCAATTAGTATGAAACAAATCTTCTCTTTGATTATCCTCACAAGGACTAGGTTGAGCACTTAAAACTTTACTATCAATCAAAGAATCATCATGCTCGTATTCAAATGCAATCATCTTTAGAGGCAAGTAAACTAAGATATTGATCATTATTAACATGCTCATAATTTTCACCACTAGAATTTTCAGATTCATTATCACCTAGGTGATTAATCATGAGAGTATTCTTATTTGGGCAATCCTTCATAACATGTCCTCTACCTTGGCATATAAAGCAAGGAATGTACATAGGTTTAAGAGTAGAAGAGTTAGGATTACTTCCTTTAGGGCCAGTAGATGCCCTAGACGAATCACGTCCGTTCCAAGGCGCTTTGCCTTTGTCGATGGGCTCCTGAGGCATTCGGCCTTCACTCCTCCCTTGGGGTTGGCTTGCTCTCTCCCTTGAGCCGCCATCAAACCTCCTTTGGGGCTGCTGCACATGGCCTTGGTGCCGCCTTTGGGGTTGCCCACTCGACATTCTACCACCTTGGCTCCTGTATCTAACATTCCTTTCCACCGTCATAGCTAAATGTAAAAGTTCAGTAGGCGTAGAATAAGGAAAGTAATCAATTTCACAAGCAAAGGCGGGGTGCAATATTCTAAGAAACCTAGCATTTGTATCTTTATCATGTTCAACTACATTAGCTCTAGCCATGGTTTCTTGCATTGCATTAAAGGTTTCCTCAACAGTTTTGCTACCTTGCTTAAGATTTTCTAATCGTTGTGTAAGCTCTCTAGCATAGTGTTGAGAAACAAACCTACTTCTCATAAGTGCTTTTAATTGAGTCCAAGAAGCGATAGGCGCATCAAGGACTCTTCTTCTTTCTTTATTCAGACTATCCCACCAAATTAAAGCAGAACTTTGAAATTCTAAGGAAGCTAGTTGCACCTTTTTAGCACTAGAGAAATTATAACAATTCCAGATTTGATGCATTTTAGTTTCTCAATCAATATATGCATCTGGATCGGTGTTACCATCAAATTGAGGGATATTTACCTTTACCTTACCTATGCCATCTTGCGCAGGCTCTCTAGGTGATCGATAGTGGTATCGACCTCCTCTGTTGTTCCACCTTGAGCGTTGCTCCCAATACTCCTCTTCTTGGAAGTCGTCGTCACGCTCTGAAAAGTAGAACTCCTCTTGGAAGTCTCGGCCTCTCCCCTTTCCTTGTCCTTGTCCCTGCATATTAACAAACCCATTATTCCTATCATTTCTCCCACCTCGTGGAGAGTTGTTGTCATTAAATAAAGGGTTATTTAAATTAAGATTAGGATTAGGATTAGGATTATTGACTTCCCTTGCATCGCGAGGCGGCTCGTCACGCCTCTGATTTCCTTCATTTATCTTAGCTATGTTTGCATTTATCTTAGCCATGTTCTCCATGATGGTAGTGTATCAATCATTGCCTTGGTTATTAGACATTGCAAATAAAGACAAACAAAGAACTATGTGAAAGTTAGGAAATATAAACAGCTCACAAGTGTTTCGCTCTCACTCTTCTCTCTAATTGGTATGACAAGCTTGTTGGGGCAATCCGCTTTGGGCAAATCAACACTCAAGCAAGGACTTAACAATCAAAGGAAAGTAATCAAGAAAAAGAACAAAGAAACAAGCAACCGACAAGTCACAGCACAAAAGTACCGAGTCGAAAGGAAGAAGTATCGACTCGATATCGACCTGGAAAGCTCGAAATCGACCAAAACCGAACTCAACAGACACTGTACCGATGCTGTACCGAGCCTGAAGGGGGTCGGTATGGGGTCGGTATGGGCACTGCAGTACACGACACACAAAAATAGGAAAAGAAAATGAAAGAAATGAAAGAAAAACTTGAATTTTTACCTCTTTTTGATTTAAACCCTTAGTATAGATGTTGTAGTTGCAAGGTAGGGCTTAAAAAAAAATTATGGTTTGGGAGGTATGTGTTTGAAGGTTGTGACTAGGGCTATAGCAAATTCACCAAATTTGGTCCTTAAGCTTTCTTGCACTAGATAACTCCTTCTCTTTTTTTTTTTTGAAAGCTTACTTTTGTCCCTAGTGAATTTTATCCTCCTAGGACTAAGCTTTGAATGTAATCTTTTTCTTTCTTTTTTTTTAATATGCGGACTGTTTTTTTTTTTTGACTAATGCAAGAAAACTATTTATGAAATAAAGGACTCTGAAAAATTATATGCTATGGTGAAGGAAAAAAAAATTATGTAGCCCTAATGAAATATATATAGATGAAACTTTGGCTAACTTTGGTAAGTATATCTATCCAAGCCTTTGTATAATCTATGATAGACAATTAGGAAATAATCTACCACAAATTTCAACAATTAAATAAGGCAAGTGAACAAGATAGATGTAGGATAACAAAAGATAGAAACAAACTAGGGTTGGTGATTGTTTCGGCCGATCTCAACTAGGGGGCACGTACAGTACGTGAATGCCGTCGGTGGAGACTTCCAACTCGAAATTCCAATTCAACAATCTGCACTATGGTCGTGGGTCACGGCTGGTGTAAATTTAGGCTAAGTGCAACCACAACAATCACAAACAAAGGTTTATGCAATCAAATTAAAAAAATTCAAGAAGTAAAAACCAAGAACAAGAAAGACTCTATTTTTGTAGTTTTTGTGTTTAGGAAAACAAAAGACACAACTTTGATGTCGGAAACCAAAGCTCTGATGCCAATTTGATACGGGGTTAGCCGTAGGGTGGCCCGATCTTCGACAATCAAACAAGAAATAGCAAGAACAGAAGCAAAAGACTCAAAGACTCGATGAACAATAGGCAAGACTCGAAATTGATAACAAAGACACGGCCGATAGTGGACTGATTCGAACTAAAATAGAACGAGATAAAGACCTCAGGCCTCCTAAGAGGGTAGGAACCAAATACCAACGACTATAAAGCCCGCCTCTACAACCTTACACAACCAAGCGGACAACTTGGAGGCACAAGGAGGGGACTTGTGATTACCTGGATCACCAAGCTCTCGCGAGGTTGACGAACTCAAAGCAAACCAAGTTAGATCTATACCAATAGTTGCAATCGACGAGCCACGCTTCGAGTCGATTGACTTTCTCTCAATTGTGTTTCACACAAACTGAAATTTTCATAAAAGAGACGTCTGAGTTCTACAATGGAAGAGACGGCCTCTTATAACCCTACGGAGGCTGATTTCTTAAAGAAATAATCAATAAAAGGAATAATTAAAATAACTCCTAAAATTATCTAAAATAACATAAGTAAAGAAAGTTACTAAAAATAACAAAGTTGTTCCAACACTTAGAATAATTCCCGTCAAAACAGTAACAGCTTGCAAAGATGGTGATTTTCGGCCAAGCTCCATGTCGAATCTGGAAACATCTTCAACAGCAAAGTTGTAGATCTCTTCGTCCTCGTTCCGACAAGGTATGGCACGATCCAATCCGATTAATATTGAATCCGTACGACTCATTTTACTGAGACGTCGAAAAGCTGTCAAACTGCTGAACGAATCTAATAACGAACGACCATCAAGCTTGCACCTTTGGACCTTCTCCCATGGTGGAGCCTTCTTCTTCCTCTTGAGGATGACTTCATTCTCGTGAGCTCGAATCATAGATCCATCCTCAAGTATAGGTGTGTCCGAAGGTGTCTTGGATGGTCCCGCATCAAACATGGTCTTAGTAATCAAGCGATCGTGGTCTACCGCTGCAAACCGACCGGGTGGCGTGTTGGTAGCGTGCGAGAAATATGGGGTGTTTCGCAGAAGAGGGAAGCAGATTCGCATCACGCAGAGCAAACTAAGCAAATGCACGTTCTCCTTACTCGGTCATGAAGGGGGGCCGGGTATGTGGACGATGACCGTTAAAAATGGAACGCACAACCATCGCCTCCCTCAACGATTGAAGGGTCATGCTTACGCGGGAAGGATGACACCAGGAGAGAAGAAAATGTGCAAGTGGATGAAAGACATAGGAACTCCACCGAAGGCCATCTCGTACGGTCTACGGCAAGCAGATGCGACTAGCGTTACCTCAGCGTGATCACTGGAGAACACCCTCAACAAGCTCGCCGTTGAAGAGAGAGGAAATCGAACGATGACCCAGGATACCCTCCATCGTCTTCGAGAAAGGGGCTACTACTACGAATTCAGGAGAAGCTCAGGCGATGACAATGTATTGAATGACCTTTTTCTCGTACACCCAGATGGGATTCGACTCTTGAACAAATACTCGTACGTCATCATCATGGATAGTACGTACAAGACCAACGCGTAAGTACTATATCCTATGTCTTCGTACATTTCTTCCATATAAAGTGCTATGCTAATGTGCGTACGTTGTTGCACTGTGTCCACAGGTGCAGCGTCGCCCTGTGCGAGATAGTCGGCTTAACGCCAACGGGAAATAACTTTTGCATCCCATATGCCTTTATGGCTCGCGAGGACGTTGACACGTACGCTTGGGTGCTCAACAACCTATGTGTTATTCTTCAGGAAAAGGTGCCCGATTCAATCATGACAGATCGAGAGATGGGCCTTCTCACTGCGCTCAGGGTCGTCTTCCCCGATGTGCAACATCTACTGTGCTGATTACATGTAACTCGCAAGTGTGAAGAGGTTGCTTTGAAGATTACAAAAAATCTTAAACTTTCAATTCTATTCAAGAATCACGTGTGGGGTTTATTCTCGTCTTCGACAGAGGAGTCGTTCGAGAGGCGGCGTAGATGGCTTCACGCCCAATGGCAGCCATTGTCCGGGGTCATGGGGTACCTGGAAACAGTGTGGCTCATCCACCGGACGAGCCTTGTCAGATTTCACACCGACCATGTCCTGGACTTTGGAACGATGACAACCAATAGGTACGTATATCGTTTCCGTCGTTACCATTGTCACTCTTTTACTACATTTCGGCATTCGTTCACCTCGAGCACATGATGCATCGTGTAGGGTTGAAGGCCAACATAAAGTGTTGAAGAAAGCATTACACTCGTCCACAAGTTATTTCTGTGTTGTGGTGGATGTCATTCATCGAGTGAATGAATGTCAGGTGCATGAGCTCCAGGCTGTGTTGGAGATAGATCGTTTCAAGTGGCCAACTAACGCAGACGAAGTCCCCTTATTCGACGAGATTAAGCACATGGTTTCGAAGAAGTGTTTCGAACATCTCTACGCTCATTGGAGGAAAGTTGTCGATGGAAAAGTACCTTCAGAGTGCGTCGACCGGTATTGGAGAATATGTTATGGGCTGCCGTGTGTGCGCGACGTTTAGCGTTTTGTTCCTGAAGGAGTTCCAATAACACCTGACGACATCCACCCATTTTGGAGAGATTTGACGTGGGATGAATCAGACAATGCGGCCTTACCCTATGCCATGTCGGCTTCGTACACTGTATCCAATGACGCTTGTGACCCTGATCTGCACCCACCGGAGCGGGGTAGCATACGGTCAAATGGAAGACCTAGAGGGAGGAAGAACCCATGCAGAATGAATCTCTTGCAATATGAGGAATATCGGGCGAATTTTGAAAGGGAGGAAGCCAGATCAGGTCACCGTCGGTCCCGACCCTCCGTCTGACGCACACTATTGGGGTTTTAGCTGGGGCGACAACAATGTGGACCCTTTCATGTTCAGGCACATTGCGGCATCCGTCAACACCGTGGGAGATGGTCACTACGGATATCGAGCTTTGGCACAACTGATGTTACGACCAGGGGAGGCACGGTTCGCAGATATGAAAGGGTTATTGTGCAACCATTTGGAGCATAACTATCACCTTTACGCTGGTTGTTACATGGGAGGGTATTCAGTGCGAGACTTTGTCGACCTGCAAAGTTACTCCGGCATAGTGGGAGGTGACCGGAGATACTGGATCGAGTTGCCGATCATGGGTCTTGTGTTCGCAACCGTTTATCAGGTGCCCCTTGTCATATTATCTTGGCAAATGTCGTTCCCATGCCTCCCTATGTACACCGAACAACCAAACGGTGCACCTCAAGAGGCCATACTAGGCATGGCCTGCATCGGGAACCAAGATCATTTCACAGCGGTGAGTCTGATATGTGTTACTCTCGCTCCAACCATAAATTAACTATCATAAATCACCCCATTTAACATTATACTATACTTCTTGCCCTTTTTGCAGATATGGTTACATCCCAGCGCCCTTTTACCTCTTCCAACGCATGAATGGACGACATACCATCACCCGAGCGTCAACGGATGGGATACTCCCTTCCAAGACCAATTTGATAGATTTAGAGCGTTGCGGATTCAGGAAGGTCGCTCCCTACACCATGTTTAGGAGTCATGAAAGTTGGAATTATCCGTGTTGTATTTGTTTGTTTTCTTGTCTATGAAGTTAAGAGTTGACAGTTGAATGTTTGTTGTTATGAAGACGTAGAAACAATATAAAAAAGTAATCATTCAACCAAAACGAACATCAGTTGGCCCCATATCTAAAATTACAAACGGGTTTTAACGTTACATTTCAGCAAGGGTTGTTGTATTAAACGAAACAACTACCGACCGACTCTTCAGGAATGTTTGGGTATATTCGAATCTGCACCTGCTGGAACGCATATGTCGTCATCTGATCTTGGGCAGGGCGCACTACTGTATCAACTGCATACTGTGCTACTCTGCGACAGCGCGACGAAGACACGTCGTCGTACAAAACGATCAGTATATCCGTTATCACACAAAATATTATACTTTAAATTAAACGTTGCTCATAACACAACGTTTAATGTAACGTTGCAACAACGTCAAATTGAACGTTGCTGCAACGTTTAATGTAACGTTGCAACAACGTGATATTTGACGTTGTATTAAGGAACCCTCACAAAAAACGAGAAAGGATTTCCCACTATAAATTAGGCCATGAGAGGGTCGAAATTACAACATTTCGTTTGAGGGAAGAAGAGATGGCGGCCGGTAACATATCAAGACCTTTCTTCTCGGTCACAGGGAGCGGCCCTAGGGATTTTTTCTGGTGGGTAGAAGACGTCTCGCTCACACAAATAATGGTAAGCCCCCTTCGGTCTCACATCCGATTTACAATGGTCCCAACTCACTAAATAGATCTGTACATCTGCAGCCTCTGCCATCCAACTTCGAGGAAGAATACGGGCTGGCGGGCGTTGAAAGAATAACGCTGACTAATGGGCCCGGGAAGAGAGGCACCAGCATCCGGGTAGAGCGCAACGGCTCCGGGGCACTCTGGCTCGCACAAGGATGGAATACGTTCGCGAGATCGCGTGGCGTGTGGGTAGGCGCGGGTTTGGTTTTTAGCTACTTAGGCAACGCTCGCTTCCGGGTCGTCGTAGTGCCGCCGGAGAATGTTTCACCATCAGAGGAAGAGAACGGCAATGATTCCTTCTGAGGTGGGACACGACGGCGACCCGGAAAAAACCTCTTAACTAAGTTATTTGTTGTAACCTTCTATCAGTAATATGAGAACTGAGGCAATCTAAACGTTTTCAAGTAACGTGTTTTTCCCTGAAATAACCACAAATCATATTTGAAAACCCTCCGCGAGGGGCAAAATGCCCCAACAAAATAAAAGGTGCAGACATCACGCTAAGTTTTCACCAACATACTACCCAGCAAAAACAAAGATAATAGAACTTCAAAGTTAATCCAAGTGTTGATGTTAACAACGTCCGATTTAACGTTGTATAACCTCTATTTTTCATATTCCAACGTTGAATTTAACGTTGTCGTCTGGCCTGACGAGGCCCACTTTAGCAACGTCGGATTTGACGTTGCTAAATTGTCCGACCCGCCCACCATCCTCCAATTCACAACGTTGTGTAGGACAAATGACAACGTCGAAATGAACGTTCCTGAAACGTTTAATCCAACGTTGCTAAAACGTCACATTCGACGTTGCATTAGCAGCGCTAAACGCGGATTTGCGGTGTATATAGGGAGACCCTCTTTTCACTCTCCCTCTCTAAGGGAGCTAGGGCGTGCAACTAAAAAAGCAACCGAAAAATGATTTTTTTTATACAAGGTAAGATTTTGGGTGATGTCAGGCCTGCTGATCCACCACCCAAGAGTGTCCATTTGGATGAGAAGCTGAAACTCAGGATGAGACACGTGAGGGTCATGGTTGAGGATAAGTCGCAAGTGCGCCACTTTATCTGCAACCCGATTAATCTCCCTCAAAACATGGACGCATGAAACCGCAAGGAACTCCTGAAGCAGCTTCCAAGCAACGGCCATGATGATCTCAATCTCCCAAGGGCAACTCCAGACCCCATTGATAGCATTCATAACTGCTACACAATTACATTCAACCTCGAGCCTCAAAATCCCGACCTGGCGGGCTGCAGTCAAACCCTGGTGAAAGGGCAAAGCCACCGCTTTGAGAGCGGACATCTCCCCGCAGTGTGAACCTAGGCAGCAAACTATCGAGCCACCATGATCACGAATACAAATCTCAGTAGTCGCTTCGCCAGCAGAACTCACCGCCGCATCAAAGTTCAATTTGAAAGATCCTTCCATCGGTTTTTTCCATCTCAAGTTCCTCATTTTCCTTTGGGTTGGTTGTTTTACCTTTTCTTTATTTTCCTCCTCTTCCCAGAAGACATGTTTATATTCTTTCCATTGTGAAAGGTGGTATTTGGTATATTGTTCATGCTTTTGTTGGATTGTGAAGTTCTGATCTCCCTCAAATATAATCTTATTCCTAATTGTCCAAATGCACCACCAGATAGTGCCCAGATGAGTTTTTTGGTTTGTAGATAGCTTCCCAAAAATCCTAGCGGCCAACTGCTTTATGTTTTCATTTATGGTTTGTGTATTTTGAATAATTTCTCCCAGATGATGGTCAATTTTTCGTATGAGTTCCCTTGTGCATTGACAGTTGATGAATAGGTGAATTGAGTCTTCATCACATTGGTAATTGGTTGCAAAAATTGCAGGTTAGGGGGACCGCCACCCCTTTATCAGTTAGTCTCATTTTTGTGGGGAGTCCATCCATGATAATTTTCCAAATGAATTTTTTTATTTTTGGAAAACAATCGATCTTCCAAATCCATTCCGTCAGTTGATCTTGTGTATTTCCACTTCCTGTGATGCTTTCTAGTGTTGATGCTGTCATAAACCAGTCATGTCTACTTGTTTTCCAATATAGTCAATCGTCAATTTCACCCGGAAAATGAATTTATACTTTTCAGTTCTCTATCCAACAAGTATTTTAAATTTCATAAAACGTCAAAAACAATTAAATTTAAGAAATCTACCCCAAATGAAATTTTTTTTAGGCTTATTTATAGGATAATTGATATACATACGTTATTATATATTTATTTATTTATTTATTTGAAACGTTAAGGACCATATTGATAATTTACGCACTAGATTATTATATGAAAGTGAAATTTACACCATAGTTTTTCTATTATATACCTCACATATTCCATTTTTTTAAAATAAATCCTACTTCGCTACTTCTCTTGAATTACCGATGCATAAATAATTAAGTGTAATATACTTATATTTGAAATACCTTATACCTTTCGAGTTATACATCTATGACTCAATAGGAGTAGAATCTATTTTCAGTATAAAAAAAAAAGAATATATAGTGAAGATATTAAAGAAATTTTTTTTTACAATATGTAGCCCTAAATCATACAATCAAATAATCAATTAGGAAATTTTACTTTGATTTTCCTATTGCTTAATTTAATGGCCATAACCATAAAGAAGCAAATCCTCCTTTTTCTTCAACAATATCCACACTTTTTGTAGTTGCATTTTCCAAACCATACTTTAATAATTAACTTCAAACAATTAGGAAAGACATATAAACCACAATACAATAAACTAGTTGAGAAGTTGAACTAACTACCCATTTCATATCTTAATGTTTTCTCCAAGTTGGCCCAACAACATCTCATCAAACCATCCCCCTCACTTCCTATAAAATGCCCATTTCAATCTCCCCCATGCAACATTTCCAAAACACCCTTCATTTCTTACTTCTTAACTCACCCAAGGCAAAAAATGGCATCCACAAAGCTATACCTCTTGGCTTCACTCATGGTGGCCCTCTCCTTCGTCGACTCGAGTTCCGCAGCTCGCCATCTCCTCCAGACACTGCCTTCAATACCCTCATTGCCCAAGCCAGCTGCTCTGCCCCCTTTGCCAGCCATCCCAACCCTGCCCGTCACCAGCCTCCCCATCCCCGCCCTGCCCACCGCCCCGAACCAGCTGCCCAAGCCCACCCTTCCATCCATCCCTTCCTTGCCTACGGCTGCACTGCCACCCCTGCCCGTCAACCCCCTCGGCTCCGGGCAGCTGCCCAAATTCCCCGCCATCCCCTTCCTTGCCCCTCCCCCATCAAAATAAGCCCTTCATGGCTTCATGGACTTGTACTATACCATACTATATATAGTGTTTTTTTTTTACTTGTGATGTACCTTTTGTCTTTTTGAAGCTTGGGAGTTTCATTTTGTACTACACTATATGTTTTCATCTTCCTTTTGGGTTGATTTTGATCTTTTTGGGATCATGATCATTATGTACCTTGTTGACATTTATAAAATAAAAGAGCTTTTTTTTCATACCAATAATAGTTATCTTTTTTTGGTCAATCGATACTAAATGGCAACGAAGCGGGTTTGGGACGGGGTCTATCATTTTCATCTCCAATTCTCCATCTCTGACCTCCCCATTCATGTTTAGTGATAAAAAAAAATGACCCTGATTCACATCTTTATCGGGTCCCATCCCTATCAAAGAATCTTCGCTCCAACTTAATTTTCTCCATTTATGTTTCTCGCGAGTTTTCCCATCGAATACTCTCCTTAAAACTCACAGGTTTCCATTTAATAGAAATTTTATATAAGGTAGAAATTTAAAAGTGAAAGAAATTAAAATTATATAAAATCTAAAGAAAATGGGGATTCAATACTCCAAATTCTCCAATGGAAGCAGAGAATGTGCGGGGATCGAGGTGGAGAATATTTATCCCCCATGTTCCTGTCTCCATTTAACTTCCCTATCCCCGTGACCCCTTAGTTTGTTCAATTCACAAAGCTATAACATTCGAACATGTGTTAATATTTGCTTAAAAACAACATGAAAAAACTAAATCCTCTAATGTGTTTTTGACAAGATAGAACTACATTGCCATTTGTTGGCTAACTAATTGTGTTATTAAAGTTAAGGCTCTTTGTATAGCTGACAAAATCCTTAGATAACACAGAGTGAGCTTCTAAAACAGACTTTGGTGGCTTCACTTCACTCTTTTCAAGTGCATTTCCCACCAACATCTGCATTTGTGAACCAAAAACACCATCCACAGCCTGCCAAAAAAAACAATCCAAAATCCATCTTAAAATCACAACAAATTCTACACAACAAGCAATGAATTCTTAGAGCAAAAAAGGACCCTAGCTAAAGTCTTACACTAAGAGCAACCCGGGATCCTCGGTACCATGATCTGTTCTCTTTACTCATCTCCAACGCGTAAAGAACCTCCTACAAACGTCATAGAGATCATACAAGTCTATATTACATTACATTACATTACACAAAGAAGAGTTGTAAGACTGACCTTTCCGAACCTGTCCCATAAGCCCCAACAGACTGCTAAGAACACTTGAGTTTCGAAGACCGAATGGAGGTGTGTTAAGGTGTTTGCAATCAGATCACTCAAGGGCTGCATTCTGCTTTTTATGTCTGATTCGGTGAATTTCTCTTTCAAGTCCTCAACTATCTTCTTCCACCTTGTTGCGCTATGCGCTTTCGTCTACACATTTTTGTCACAAAATACATATAAGTCTCTTTCATACCCAAAAAATAAACACATTAAGAAAACAAACTTATAAGCCTTACATTGTTGAAGATCTTCTCTATTATAGATTGCAGATAGTTCCTGAACTTGGCTCTTAGCACTGTCATAGATTCGCCAAGAGATCCTCCAAGCACTGCGCTTCCATCATCTCTAGCATAACAACTCCATGACTTCACTTGGATCTCAATCTTAGGCCAAAACTTGTGGAGCATCCTTTGTATAGAGTTCATCAATATGCCCACCTAACATTTTGTTGTCACTTAAATGTAACTAAATTAACCACCAATGTACAAGTAGTAGCTCACCTCAGATGGCACGGTGTAGCTGCTTTCGGCTCTTCTAGTAAGCCTATGAACATGTTTGAATCCGAACCTTGAGGCGTTTTCCTTCAGTGGTGACACAACATCAGCATAGTGCCGATCCAAGGCTTCAACCACCGCGTTTTGAACATCTGCTATGGCCTTTCTTGGCCCATAAAACGAAGAGGTCGATGATTTTTACATATGATCCATACTCTATATATACATCTACGAAGATAAAGGGCCTACCTTCTCCAAGGAAAGAGCAAAACTCGGGAAGCGAGTGATGATAGCTTCATACACATTGAGTGTGTCCTTAAGCTGAACATACATGTCCTCAATGAAAGGACTCGTACGCGTTTGGCCTCTAACATCCGGCCATTTGGTTGTACGACATGCCCTTTCTTTTACGCACAAGCCAAGCAAGGCAAGGCGCGTGTCTTTGATCCAGTTCGGTATCATTGATCCAAACAAACCGCGAGGATCAACTCCTCCCTTGATTGGCCTGTGGATTTGAACATATGATGATCAAGTTGTAACAAATACATAACATAAAACAAACTGTTTTTTGCAGCTTACTTTATCTTCCATGAAGAAAGATCCCTTTGGAAATCGGCAACAGCAACAACAAGCTCTATGGCATAAGGCGATGGTCCATTAGGAGGGCAAGACTTAAGGAAGGCACACAACCTAGCTTGAAGCTCAATGCTGTATATCGGCGAGGTGATGTTTGGCAGCTCTAGGAAACTCGGAACCACACCTTGGTTGTGGATCTCCACGTCGGTATGAATCTCTTCTTTTATGCTCAAGCAAAGAGATTTCATCTCCATATATGCAGTAGCAATGGAGGTACTATCAATCGAGCCTCTTAAGTGCATTATCCTTGATCTTTTTCTAGCAGCCGCCTTGTTAAGGAGTTATAGCGGTTGAAAGGTAAGGGTATAACTCGATTGCAAAGGGAAACGGATAAAGGAAGTGTAACAAAGAAGCTACCTGAAAGTGTCTGCAGAGTTTCAGCTGGGCTTCAGCCGAAAGCACATCATGGATGGTGGTGTAGAGCTTCACAGCAGAGGCCAGGGCAGGTGCTGCCAAGCCGGATGGAGGCCTGAATGATCCATCTGCTAGGCCTGAAGAGGATGATTCGTCGAGTGACTTGTAGTTCTCAAACACTACTGATAAAATCTGATGTATTTTCTCAAGCACTTCTCCTAGGATCCGGTGCTGTTCAACAAAGCGAAGTAGGTGGAAATTAGGCCTAAATGGTGTGTGATTTAAGGTGTATATGATCTTCTGCCAAATCACACAAACCTCCTGGTGGCTCAGTGTCGTTGTGTTGCTTCCACGCGACATGATGGAGCATAGCGAATCTTGCAATAAACATAAGCAATCAGATGTTGGTGTCGCGATCTCCATCACATATGAGAGGTATCTGTGTTCGGATGGGAAAACACGAAACATGTCTTAGACAATTTTATAGTAGTAAGTCTTAAGGCCAGATTTGAGATATGATGCAACAATGTACCTTAGCTTAGTGTATGCATCAGAGACTCCGAAGAAGGCAGCAAATTCAGCAAGCAGCCATTTCCAGTGGCCATTCAACACCAAATTCCGCGACTGGAAGCCTTGTGCCTTCATTGCAGTCTCTAAGACCACATCGTATGCCACTGTTTCCGTGACAATGCCACACTAGGAGAAAGCAAAACACATTATCAAATACGTACAAGATCACATCTTCAAGTGTCGAAAAATAGCCTTCCAACCACATTATATTACCTTGAGAGGATTGCCCTCATCTTGGCTTGTTGAGTAGCTCATGTAGAGCTGTATTTTACCAACGGCTTTATCATCAGGCTCGTCGTATATTGGCCACCAACTAAGCTTTTCGGCCTGCATCTAGCGTTACACGACAATCAGCTTATCACTTGTACCTTGCTTTATGCATCAGCCAAAGTGTTTAAGACTTTAAGGAGATACCTGGTTTGCTGCAAGTGAATCTATTTGAGCAATGGCGCGTCCACAATACCGACCTTTCGAATCTTGAACTATGATATCAAGATCATCTCCTCGGCTGTCCGGAAAGCTGCATCTCAAGGAACAAAAAAACATCAATTTCTTGGCATCAGTTAGGAAGAGAATGTGAGTTCATAAAGCAAACTTACAAGATGTGAGTTTGATCAGTTCCTGACTGCATTCGTACCACATCGTCTTCATCCGAGCTCTTCAGTCTCATCAAGCAGGAAAATGTTTCCGAAAGACGAACAAACATCTTCTGATATTGAACTGAAAAAATGTTCAATTTTGTCTTCTTTAACGAATTCGAAGGAGAACCATTGCTCTTTCCAATCTGCACATACTCACACCCTTTCCTTGAAACAAATCGGTTTCCAATCGATTGGAAGGACTTCAGATTTATAAGTTTACATCCATAAGAAGGCTCCGGGAACATCTTCACCTTCCGAACTGCGTTAGAAAGACAATGTCAAAGCTCTTAGATCATAAGTTTTCGAAACTTGCATATGAAATACCGAAATCTCTATACCTTGTATTTTGACTTTGCTTATAACTCTATTAAGCCTTGGAGCAGCTCCTCGGCTTACTAGCCCCGAAGCCTGTTTCGACAACACCTCTTCCTCTGACTGAAGAAGTGTTGATCTCAAGCTATTCAAACATAACATAACATGAACTAAAGTCTTAAATGTACACTAAGAATCAAGATGGATGAGTCAAATTGTGTACCTAAACGCCTCTCGAAGTAACTTGCATTCGTTATTCAAGAACGAAACAGCTTGCTCACAGCCCTTGGCCCATGAATTGAGGCAAAGGCGAACGCAGGCATCATACGCGATCACTGCATACCATGGTCCGAGTCCACTGAAACCGCGTTCCATAAGAAGCATAAATCTTCTCAATTGATCAATCTAGTCCTCGACAAAACACCTATCTATAATTTCCGCCATTCGAATAGTGAGTTACCTTGCTCGAAAAACAGGCAAATCAGCTTCAAACTGGGCTGAACTCGACATAGCCCTAAATTGCCATTGAACAAAGCAAAGCAACACATTATTTGAGACATTTTGAATTGAATTGAATTCATAGGAAATATACGCGAATACACACTTTAAAGATTGATTGGATTCGGCCTCAGACTGCGAACTAAACGAAACCGAATTCGACTTGGAATCATCAGAAACTTGGCACTGAAAGAAGCAATTCAGCAAATTTGGCATTACAAAATGATCAATCAATTCAACTGATTTCCATCAAAATGCACACAACAAACATACGGAAACCGGCTTTCGGTGTCTCGGATTCATCCTCGCCATAGCTAAGAGGTCATCAGCCCTCCTGAATTGGGAATCCGAAACCCCGGAGCTCGAAGAACAGCAGTTCAAGGACTCCTCATAGCTGTGTTGCTCTAACAGCACTCTCTCATCCCCAATTTCTTGAATCCGGCAAGGGCTGTTGCTGTAGCCGATTTTGGGATCAGCTACCTCGTCTGAATCAGACCCCAAATCCATGTCCGATCCACCATCAATCTCCCTCACTGACACCAATTCATCTCTGGAATTGTTAACTGCCATGGAAATGGGGGTAGTATCAAGATTAAAGCTGGAGGCGATGAAGAGGAGTTATGAAAAGGTTGATTGATGGGCAGTTTTTTTTTTAGAAAAAATAAAATTTTATTTATTGATTGTGAAAATCTGAAAAATGAGATCATTGAGAGATATTTGCTCGTCCGGTTGTGAAACTGAGTTTGAATCGTCACTTCCGAAATTGCCTCTGATTTCCTTAATTTTTTCTTTTTAATTCCTTATTTCTTCGACGAGTCAAATGTGTAAATCTTCACGTTCGTACGTGCTAAACGGCCAGATCAGGAAGGCGGGAAAGTTTGAAATCTGTTTATTTTATAACCAAAAAAAAATACTATGGTTGGTAAAAAAACTAAAAATGGGGTGTGTTTAGATTCCCATACATTTTAATTACGATTTTTATCAAGTATATAAAATGTTAGTTTTGTAAATAATTTTACATTTATTAATTAATAAATTTGAAATTATTTTTTAAAAATAATTACAAAAAACTTAGCATTTTTTAATATATTTTTTATCCTCTTTAAAAAACTAAATAAATAGGAAAAAAACATTTAAATTAAATGGAGGTGCCATGATATTCATATATTCATATCCACATATGACATAACATAATATTTAGAGTAAATTACATCAAACTACCCATTAAATATTGATTTTTTCACTTAACCACCCGCAAAATTTAAAATTATACAAAATCACCAATTAAATACGATTTTTTAACAAATTACAACCCAAGCAAAAACATTCATCGAAACATCAACAAAAATGACTAATTTAACCCTACTTTTTAATCAAATTTTATTTTCAAATCCACCTCAGTATTGTAATTAACCAAAAATAAAAAGTACTTCTTTATAACACTGTCATAAAATATGCATCTAATATGTACAAATGTACATGTTGATGTTCAATCCCTAAAAAAAAAGTATGTTTATTTTTCATTTACAATATTTTTTCAAAAAAAAAACTTGATATAATTTTATTATAGGTGGTGATTTGTTAACAAATTATATTTAATGGGTGATTTTGTGTAAGAGAGAATAGCACAAAATGATCAAAAACCCGGTTTTTTTGCAAGGTTAACCCAATCCGGTTTGAAATTGGACCAAACCCACTGGTGGATCCAAGGGTGGGCTTGTATGGGCCTAAGCCCACCCCAATCCGGTTTGAAATCTGTTTATTTTATAACAAAAAAAAATGGTTGGTAAAAAAACTAAAAATGGGGTGTTTATTAGATTCCCTTACATTTTAATTACGATTTTTCTCAAATATGTAAAATGTTAATTTTTTTAATAATTTCATATTTATTAATTAATAAATATAAAATTATTTTTTAAAAGTAATAAAAAAAATTAAAAAGTTAATATTATATATATATAAAAGTACATAACTAGTAAAAAAACATTTAAAATTAAATATAGAGAGTATGATATTGTCTAGGTTCACATAACATAAAACAAATAACATTATATTTATATCCATGTGTTATGATATTCATATATTTATATCCACGTAACATAAAATTTATATTATTGAAACATAATATTCATTCATTTCACTGATGCATCGTATTTTTCATTTGACTATATTAAGCTCTTTTGGATGTATATATTAACATATAAATCTACTTGAGCTAATGTTGATTTATAGTATATGACATGGGCATAATAAAAGACAAGTTGGGTGTTTGTGGTATATGTTGAGATTTGAAATGCATGTGACATTTTGGGTGTGTCTAAAGTTACCACCTACTCTTTTCAATTTGGTCCCCAAGAGTGACTATATATATCTTTTTGCATTTCTTTAAGTGTGTTTTTATTTTTTAGTATGAAGAGCTAAGCAAGAATCTGATGCAAAAGCATTGGGGTTTTGTGTTGTTTAAAGCTTAAATTTTCTTCTTGGAATGATGAGCTTTATGTGTGTGTGTTGTGTGTTGCAAACTAATTAACTTGTAATGTGGTCTATTGACAATGGTATCCTAAGCTTGTTTTTAACTTAGTTTTGCATCGGTTTATTAAATGCATATGATTATTGGATATCTTTTTATTTGTTTATTTAATCAAATGCTATGCTTTGTGAAGAAATTTGTTGATTGTTGTGAGATGAGTTGGTATAATAAATTCTTCTTAGCAAATTGATAATGTTGAATCTCTAACTTATTAATATAGTATTTTTAATACCTCCCACAAAAAAAAAAGTATTTTTAATACCTTATGTATAAATCTTATCATTTACTGAATAACTGCTAGGGTTATTATATGAACTGAACAGCTCGAGCTTGCTCACTTATTTAAACAAGACGAGTTTGAACAAAATTTTAAGCTCGGTTGAAAGCTCGGCTCATTCGAATAAAACTCGAATAGCTCGAATTCTATGGAATTTCTAAAATTTTCTTTAAGTTAACATGTTTTAACCAAGTAGAACTACTTAAAGCTCGAAAAAAGGTTAGCTCGAACTCGTTCATTTCCTAAAAAAGCCAAACTTGAACAAAATAAAAAGCTCGTTTAAAAATTAGGTCCGGCTCGGCTTGAGCTCGTTTAACAAACGAATTAAGCTTGAACATGACATGCTCGACTCGTTATGCTCGAATAACACCCCTAGTAACTGCTCACTTTGAAAAGGAAAAAAAAATCAAAATATATTCTTTATTTTACGAAATAAGTTATGAATCATTATATTAATTATAGATAGATGAATTTTTTCTTTTGATTAAGTAAGAATTTGAGATTATAAATTTGAATCTTCATTGTCTATTAAATCGGCAGACGGAATACCATTAAAATATACAACAGAAAATAGAATAGGTGCAATATATATAGCAAGCAGAAACTCGCTATACAAAAAATAAATCTAGACAAAACTAAATCTAACAAATTGGGAGCGTAGACTACACACAAAGTCAAGCATCATCATGCAACAGTATCATTGTTTAGTGATACATCAGAAATCATTGTGGGTAGTGAAGACGAACTTTTAAAGAGTCTCTGTACAGACCACCTCTGTAGATAGATGGACTCAATAAATATAGTAAAATATTCCTTTATAAATTTTATTAAAAAAATATTATTTGAAGGATGAGATAAATAGTTAGTATTTAAGATGCGTCGATGAACGTGTGCTTTGACCACACAAGTAGTAATTACACTTGTAGCTTTAATTTGTACGTAGTAAGTATTATGACTCGTAGGAAATTGGCGTGCATTTTGTTACATTAATTAATTAATATGAGACTACAATTTATATAACTAACCATCTTTGAAAATACTAAAATAATACCGGACAGAAAAACTTTGTAAGATAATGTTTTATTTTCTTTCCTAGCGAGACGTTATGAAATATTTTATTTCTATAATAATGTAATGTAGGTTCAAGAAATGTCAAGCAAGAAAGAGAATTTAAGCAATCCAATTATATCATCTTAAAAGAATTATTGCTCAAAAAAATCTTAAAAGAATTATATAATAACTTTACAAACAGTTTTATAAATTTATTATTTTTTAATCAAAATTGATCTATGTTTAAGATCTACTATGTTTCTTTAATTTTAGATTATCAACGATTTTTATTTGTATATATTTTATTCAGTTTCATGTCGTCTCTTTTTTTTTGCAACATGAGGGTTCCGAGGTTATCGACTAGTCCCCACAGGTCTGAGCCCTAGCCTGCAAAAGACGCGAACTGGTTAGCCAAGCGACAAGCTAGTGAAGACTTAGCACCCACTATCCACTAATTACACAATTAATGAAGATTTGAACACCCACCAATGAAGACTTGAGTACTCACTACCCACTCATTACACAATTAATGAAGACTTGAGCCGTAATTAATGAAGACTTGAGCACCCACTAATTACAGAAATTTTGTTGATCTCTTGCACGGGTCACATCTCCCTTACCACTATGGCAAGGGGTAATTGGTTCATGTCGTCTCCTCTGGATCAAAATGATTTCCATCTGTAAGATCATGAGATTGATTGTAAAGTCCTCCTTTGATATGCTGACAGTAGGCGGAAATCGACGGGAAAGATGAAAGCTTGCAACTTGAGAGTTCGTGCTCAAGGTAGACGGCACGGGTGGACTTGTTGTCTTGAAAAAGATTCTGAAGCTTGGTCCAGGCATCCAAGGCGTTGTCTTTGGGGTTGATGATGGTTGTCAATAGATCTTTAGAGATGGTGTTAAAGATCCATTGAAGGACGATGGTGTCGAGTTGAGCGAAGAGATCGTCGTCCTCAGCGGTGGGACGAACGATAGAGGAATCGATGTGGTGGAGGACCTTATGAGCCTTAGCATGGGCCGTGAAGAGGTGAGACCACATGGTGTAGGAACTGTACTCATGATCAAGGATGATGGGGATGCAATTTTTTATGTTGGAGATTGTGAGAGCGGAGTGGAAGGGTGGCTTGATAGGGTTGGTAGGAGGGTCGGCCATTGGGACAAGAGGGAACGAGAAGGAGGGGATCGGCGGCGAAGGAGGGGTGGCCGATGGGGGGAGGTGTAGGCGGCAATGGGTGGCCGGGAGGGTGTGTTGTCGGCGGCAGAGGGTGGCCGAGAGGAGGGGCGAAGGAGGGGCGGCGGCAAGGGGGTGGCCGACGGCTAGGGTTTGGAAAGAGAAAGAAAATTAGGGTTTTAGGATCTTAGGCTGTGATACCATGTAAGATCATGAGATTGATTGTGAAGTTCTCCTTGAGGGTTTCCTTCATTGATTAAACATGTGTGTGTGTGTGTGTGTGTGTGTGTGTGTGTGTGTGTGTGTGTGTGTGTGTGTGTGTGTGTGTGTGCGGGCCTTTTGACCCGCTACACAATATAAAGCCAATATAATCTATCACCATCGATCTCTTATTAAAATAAAATCCCCCTTTCTTTTGTTAGTATAAATACAATACACTAACCATAGCTAAAATTAGAACAATTCCTGTTTGGAAAAATTAAAGATTAGTATTAGTTTGTTTTTATTTCTTTATATGTTTTGTGTTAGCCCGATTCGACCTGATTATCCATTGGTCATTGAATAACGTTGATCAGAGGTGTGTGTGTGTGTCGTGTCGTTTTAGATTAAAGTTGTATAAAGAACTGTATATAATACAACAACAAATGATGTTATTTTAAGATAAACCGTCGTCAGTTTATGATAAAATGGCATTGCTTTTTTCCCGTTATTAAATAAATAGATGAAATAGTCGAAGAAAAAAAACTAATAAAATAAGTATAGAAAACGCAATATAATAAATATTGAGTCAATATGTAATTTGTTGTACTCTTAACATGTAATAATGTATAACTAAATATCAAAAACTTAAAGTTGCATAACTTCTTACCTAATTGTCAAAATGAGTAGTATAACCTCTCTTTTCGAAGCTCTCGAGATGAATTATAATATATGAATGGTAATCTAAAGAAAATATAAAAGCATTATTGTTTATTGAATTGATTAAAATATCTTCAATTTTCAAACACTCATAACTTTTTACTCAAATATTGGATCATCACGTATTATATATCAAAACGAAGTTATCGATGAAGAGAATACACAATTACACCTAGGTAATTCATCAAATGAGAAAGAGGACACGTGCTCTCTGAGACCCCTGGCTCCACCACTGACGTTGATAACTTTTTTCACTCAAATTAAATCTGACGCTATACATAACATCTATTTCATTGTTAATTTGCAATGTATATAGTCTCCTGGATAAGATCCTAAATTGGAAAAGATTCCTTACAAAAAAAATACAATTAATCATAAAAATCTAATTAAAAAAAAAGGCTAAACTAATTTAAAATTTTTAAAAAAATTCCAAATTTAGGATCTTATCATATACTCAAGGTATAATATAGAAAAATAGTAAAAAAAAAAAAAAATGCTTTCTAATTTTGTGAAATTTGCAATTAGTGATTTTTTATTTAATTCTCACCTTGCTATTGATAACCAGGCCCGTCTCTCTCGTTTACCCTACTCACTCATCAACATACGCTCTTCACTACTTACTTGCCTTGCCTCCATTAAAAACCTTCACCTCCTCTACCCTCTTTTCATTCACCTCCCTTGAATCTCTCAGCCTCTATCCATCTCCTTCATCTCTCTCTAGATACGTATCCCAACGAATTCGACTCTCAAACAGTCACCATTTCCCATGACACAAAGCAAGAAAACGAGCTCCACTTCCATCTGATGGTCAAATCAGGGGATTCAACACGGTCTTTAATAATAATCCATCAATGTCTGACATTCACTTGATCTGCGACGATTCCTCCAGGTTCTTCTGCGACGAAAGCAAAGACCTTTGCTTTGATGATCTCGCCGCTGCTGCTGTTACTGGCGGGCCCATCTCCAACGACGGCGACCCAATTGGTAGCCCCCACGGATCCCACCCGGTCGATTCCCGGGTACCCGTTTGGTCCGATGAGACCTTTTCCTGGATGTTAGAACGAGAGTGTGCCTACGCGCCTAAAGAGGGCTATCTATCGAGGCTCCGTAGTGGTGAATTGGACTTGAATTTCAGGAGGGAGGCTTTTGATTGGATTTGCAAGGTTCGATTTTTAATTTTCCCCCAATTTCTCGTTGCCCTATTTTTTGAGTTTTTTTTTTCCTGCATTGCTGTTGATGGTTTGATCATGTTTCTTTGATGGCTTGAATTAGAGTTTCATTTAATTGAAGTGAGGTTTAATTTTGATATTCATGTTTGGAATTGACAGTCACAAATTCATTAAATTTGATTGCTTTTTTCTTTTATACCTTAACTTGCAGGCTCATACCCATTACTGTTTTGGACCATCGAGTTTGTGCTTGTCTATGAACTACTTGGATCGGTTCTTATCACTATATGACTTACCTGTGAGTTCCTGCATTGTCAATTCAATCAACAGTTCACTGTCTAAGCTACATTGTCAGTTTCTCATACAATTTCTTAACTCTCTACATGGGCAAATAAATAGAGAGGCAAAGCATGGGCAGTGCAATTACTTGCTGTAGCATGTTTATCAATTGCAGTCAAAATGGAGGAAGTTAATGTGCCACAGTTGATTGAATTTCAGGTGGGTTTAGTTGTTCTAGCAATTTAGTTTCTTGATAGATTGTTGTCTGATTAATCCATGGGTCATTTTGTTTAAATTTTCGTGATGCGGATTCGTAGGTGGGAGACCCCAAGTTTGTGTTTGAAGCCAAGACAATTGAGAGGATGGAGCTTCTGGTGTTGAGCACTTTGAACTGGCGAATGAATGCTCTAACACCTTGCTGTTTTGTAGACTACTTCCTTGGCAAAATATACGATGGTAATCCTATACCGATGAAGGTGTCCAAGAAGTCAATTCAGCTCATCTTGTGCACTATAAGAGGTTTGTGTTTGAGCTCATGTTGAAAATCCAAGTTATTGTTACATTGCTTAACCTCTAACATATTTGATCAATGGAAAATTCCAGGGCTGCACTTCTTGGAGTTCAATCCTTCTGAAGTAGCAGCTGCGGTTGCCATCTCTATTGCAAAGGAGACACAGTCAGTAAGCATTGACAAAGCCATTTCAACAATACATGTACAAAAGGTATGCAGTGTAGCACTATGACAAAACCCTAGCATCTTTTGAAGTTTGAACACATGATTTTAATCATTTTTATCATTGCTTGATTAATTGTGAGAGATGGGTATTTTTTATAGGATAGGGTTATGAAGTGTCTTGAGCTAATCAAGGACTTGTCGTCGCCAATGAATAAGACCGGTGATGGCACAAGATCCTATATCCCAGAGAGCCCAAATGGGGTCCTGGAATCAGGATACTTTAGCAGCAACACAGGTGATGATAACACAGCAGTTGAGTCATGTCCAAACCCTTCACAAAACACTAAGAGGAGGAGATTGGATCAGTTAATCTCCGGAGGGGACTCATCCAAACCATAAGGTTTCTGAGGGAGTGGATAAATGTTTCCAGCTGGAAACTGGAGTCAGAGGAGTTCAGTTTTGGTTGTGGTTGGATCATGAATGGTGGTTTCTTGGTGTGGTCCAATTGCTGGTGGCCCCTCATTGTTCATAGACACAGTGCTGTAAAACTACACAGATTGAGAGTGAGAGATGAAGAAAGGAGATAAATCTGAATAAATCTAATCAAGAAGGGTTCATGTTTGAGGCATGACTGTGGCTGTGTTAATAAATTGCTCCAACCATAATGCATCAAGAAACCAGCCATCTTCAGCCATGGGACCTTTGGTGGATGAAGGCAAAGATTTTACATTTTCTTTGTTATTTGTTAACATTTTTTTTCCTTCTTTATATTTTTTGGGGGTAGTAGACAGATTTTATTTATGACAGAGAAAATAGAAATAGTGAGAGAGCACTGTACTTTGGTAATTGAGATGAGTGAGATACTCTTTTCGTTCGACATAGTGTGTTTGATTGCTTAGGCTCTATTTGGAACAATAAATAGCTTTTCGGTGCATGTAGTTTTGATATATATAGTTTTAAATGAAAGAAACATAAGATTTTAGTTTAATTAGTTTTTGAAATTGTGGCTTTTCAATAGTTACTCACCCAAGCTTTTTAGAGCTTATGATTTTTTATTTAGAAGTTTCCATCCGCTACCTTAACAACTCTGTTTCCTAAACATCCCCTAATCAGCGTGAGGTACCCTTTTATCAAACATATGAATTCCACCAAACGGATTCTAATAATCTTCGATAAATATATATGGTTTTTTTTAATCGTGATTAAGGGATAGATTTTCGAATTAAATAAAGTGATATACTCCACAAAGCAAGTGATATAACTTGGTTTTGAATTAGGGCGGTTATTCGATCCGAACGAGCCGAATATAGCTTGTTCATATTCAGTTCATTTGAGATATAAACGAGCTCGAGCCGAGCCTAAATTTTGACTCGAACTTAAAAATGTGTTAATACTCAGCTCATTTAGGAAATGGACGACCTCGAGCCGAGTTTTTAAGTAGTTCTACTTGCTCATTATACAGTAACTTAAAGAAAATTTTATAAATTCCATAAAATTCGAGCTATTCGAGTTTAACTGAAATGAGTCTAGCTTTGGACCGAGCTTAAAAATTTGCTCATACTCGGCTCGTTTAGAAAATGAACGAGACCGAGTTTGATTTTTATCGAGCAGGTACGAGTCGAATTCGAACTACTCGTGTTCTTATAACACCCCTATTTTGAATAGGAATTTTTTTTTAAGTGTGTGTATGCATATAAAATTTTAGTACTGCATATTTCTGAAAATGAAAAAGAAAACAAAGTAGAGATTATGTGAATAGATTCCTTTTTGGAGAATTCAGGAACATGACAAAACAGAGACTTCAGAGAGCAGTCAAGATTTTGGATTTTTTTCCCCATTGTTTATTGACCTGTTTTTAAATCCTTGAACGACAGAAATGCATGTGGTGGACTTGAGTGATGAACTATGCAAATTCCAAATGGTTTGTTATAAATGTGATTTTATTTTCACCTAGTTTCAATTACTTACAAAGTTACAATCAACTGTTTATTTTCTAAACAAGTTCATAATTTAATAATAATGTGGGTTAATCCACTTGAGTGATGAAATATGCATATAGTGATGAAAGATGTTTTATACTATATAAATTCGATTCGGAAACTATATGGTCTATTTATGGGATTGATCGTTTCAATCACGAGTAATTTTAATTTTTCATGGGAATCCGATTTTGAAATGGACACAGTGAATCCGATTTTTGAAATGGACACACCATCTTTAAGCCTCTGTATTTGACATGGATTTAACCCTACAAAAAAATTAAGGCCCATAAGCCCAATAGCCACTTATATGAAACCCAGGCCCAATAACAATACCTTGGCACTTAGCAAGACAATTTTTTTTTAATCAAAATAAGAATTCGAAATATCTGATATCATCCGTGTTAGATAAATCGAGAGATCAAAATAATCGTCACCCGGACTAATTATCATGATATAAACAAATAAATAAAAAAGGGGCGGGGGCAAAATACAAGAATGACGATGAAAAAAACTTAGGAGACGAAGAAGTAGAATAGCACTCCAAGGCAAATTGCGAATAGTAAGAATGCGAGGAAGTTAAAGAAGACCCTAATTTAGCAAAATAAATTATGAGTAGTACTCCCTGGTAATGATCTCGTGCATTAGGTATTATATTAGTTTAGGGTATAAATATACCTTATGCCTTGTAATTGGTCATCAAAGTAATAAATCAATCACTTCCCTTATCCCTCTCATAATCTCTCTCTCTCTCCCTCTCTGCCTATCTTCTTCCTAAACCTCCATATGAACTCTACTTTTCCCTATCTCTCTATTCACCCTCACTGACTATCGGGTCATAACAATCCTTTTTTTTTATAAGGAAAAGATTCAATCATTCATTCAGGTAGTGTTAAGGACAACTTAAACACCAATCGATAACATCTTTTCATCTGAGATCCAATAAATCTGAGTGACTTTGAACGCAGTCGACGCCAAAAAAGATATTGGGTAAAAAACTGACATCTTTTCGATTAGTATCACTTACTATATGTTCTCTTTTGAAAAAGAGTAAATTACACATAACCACCCTTAAATTAGACTAGTTTTCACATAACCACCAATAAAATTATAAGTTACAGAAAACCACCCATAAATTACATTTATTTTCAAAAGACCACTCATCCATTAAACATCTATTTGTTTTGTTTGAAAAGACTAAAATACCCCTAATTCAAACTTAGTTTTTAAAGGAAAGATTGAGGTGGCAATTGCGCGAGTCAGGTCAGATTCGGTTAGTCGGGTTTCGGTTCATTCGGGTTTCTGATAATGTCTAATAATTTGATCATCTGGTTGGGTCGGGTTCGGGTTTCAGTTGTGTCGGGTTTCGATTGTCTTGGGTTTCAGTTATTTCGGGTTTGGATTGTCTCAAGTTTTCATTATTTGAATATTCATTTTAAATTTTTTACTAGAATATATCTTAAAATTCGGGTTATATCGGGTTTCGGTTATAACGGGTTCGAGTCTTAATGGGTTTCAGTTGAATCAGGTTTGATTCATTCAGATTTGGTTGAGTTTCGGTTATCGGTTATTCGAATTTCAGGTCCAGAATGGCCCGGGTTGGGTAGGTGTTCAAGACAATCGGCTTCGGGTCGACCGGGTCGGGTTTTTGGGTTCGGGTCGGGGTTTGCCCGCTCTAGGGTCATTGTATGTATTTTGGAACCGATTGTCTTGAACACCAACTAAACCCGGCCCATTTTGGACCCGAAATCCGAATAACCGATAACCGAAACTCACCCAAATCCGAATGAACCGAACCCTATTCAACCGAAACCCATTAAGACTCGAACCCGTTATAACCGAAACCCGATATAACCCGAATTTTAAGATAGATTCTAGTAAAAATTTTAAAATGAATATTGAAATAATGAAAACTTGAGACAATCCAAACCCGAAATAACTGAAATCCGAGACAATTGAAACTCGATACAACCGAAACCCAAACCCGACTCAACCAAATGATCAAATTATTAGACATTACCCGAAACCCGAATGACCGGAAACCCGACTAACCGAATCTGACCCGACTCGCCCAATTGCCACCTCAGTCTTTCCTTTAAAAAATAAGTTTTAATTAGGGGTATTTTAGTCTTTTCAAACAAAACAAAAGAGGTTTAATGGATGGGGGGTCATTTGAAAATAAATGTAATTTATGGGTGGTTTTCTGTAATTTATAATTTTATGGGTGGTTATGTGAAAATTAGCTTAATTTAAGGGTGGTTATGTGTAATTTACTCTTTGAAAAAATAATACCAATCACATATTTAGATATTTAATACTCCCTCCGTCCCGAAAAGAATGTCTTTATAAGATTTTTCACGGTTACTAAGGAAGCTAAAAATAGAAATTTTTGGGTAAAATAACAATGATTGGGTTCACTTGCTACAAGAAAAGCACACTAATTAAATTAATTAGACTACTCGTTTGATGGGATGGAGAGGTATTTAAACGTCACTACTCACTAGCCGGAGCCAACCAAATTGCCAAAGTAAAAATTGAGAAATGGGAAGAAGTTAAAGGGTCCTCCGTATGACCGTATGTATATGTAGAGCAGGGGAAGGAGTTGAAGAGTTGCATTTTGAAGTCTTAATTACTACTCCAGTAAAAGGTTAGGAAAGTAGGGTTAATTATATCTAATCATCCACTAACTCTATCTATTTTAATTTTTTTTTGATTCAATGGTGGGTCAAGGCCCTTTTATTGTAATATAGAGAAATATGTTAGGCCCCTAGAGGGGTTACAGGTTCAATCAGCACAGCAGTACAATTAGGAAGAGTGGTGTGTTCCATGAAGCCACTGGTAAGGGACAACGACCAGTTGGCAAGTGAATCAGCCGCAGCATTAGCCTTACGGCGCACATTGCTAATCTTCACTTCCCAATCATGGTCATCAATCAGGCGGCGGCATTGCGCAATGCAATAGTAGTTCGGGTGGGGGGTAGGCGACCTAGAACGTAACAGATTACACACCAAAGCAGAGTCCGACTCAATAATTAAGCGAAGGTACCCCATCCGAACAGCTAGTTGCATCCCAAACAGCACCGCTTGAATATCCGCAGACAAGGCTGAGCAAATACCACTTTTAAAAGTGTAGGCACGCAAGACATTTCCCGCTGCATCTCGGAATAATCCGCCCCCTCCCGCAAGGCCCGGGTTACCTTTCGAGACACCGTCGGAGTTGAGCTTGATCCAAGATGCTGGAGGAGGGCACCATCTATCAACAGCTGCGTTGGTCGGGGCTTCCTCAATATGGGCAGCAGTGTCCTTGGAGGAAACATCTGCATAGATGCGAGCTTGTTTGACCGCAGTAGCACATAGGCCGGTCACAGTCTCCTTCCCCTCGAAAATAAGTATATTGCGGCACTTCCACGCATACCAGATCATGTGGGCGAAGGTGGAGCTCCATTGGTTCTCACTGGCGACGTTCAGAGCAATCCATCTTTGTACATTCATTTCCCCAAAGAAACGCCTCGGGAGAGAGCTGCCTGCAAGCTTATTCCACTGCACACGTACCTCTGGGCAATCTCTAAGGAGGTGTAGGGATGTTTCTTCACAACTACACCTTGGGCACGCATTGTAGTTCGACATGTGTCTTCTAACTCGATTGGCGTTGCTCAGGATTGCATCGTGGGCCACCAAGAAGACAAAAGCCCAGATTCTTTGCTGAGCAGGGGCTCGCCATATGTGTCGCCAGTCCGGGCTAGCTGTGTCAAGGGGATTACCTTCGAGGAGTTGGATCGCCGACTTAGTGGTGAACTCCCCCGAGCTTGTAAGTCCCCAATAGAGTTTGTCATTGGCCACGGGTTCGTCCAACACCTGAACCGACTAGAGCTTGAGCAGCCACACGGGTTGTAGGAAGGGGGAGATGACCTCCCAGTTCCATCCGGTCATAGCCCACATCTCTGAAACGGTTGCAAAAAGAAGCTCATCCGGGATGGTTCCTGTAGCAATGTCCATCAGCGGTCTCTCGTCAAGCCACGGGTGGATCCAGAAGAGAGTGTTTAGGCCATTTCCTATAGAAGTCCGGATGCCTCGAAGAAGTAGCTCAGCCCCATGTACACACGCCCTCCAAGTTCGGGAGCTCCCTTGCCGCTTAGTGAACATGTCGACGTCAAGCCTTCCGTTACAATATTTCCCCCGGATGACTTGGCTCCACAGGGACGTCGGGTTTTGGAGGAGACGCCAAGCAAGCTTAGCAAGGACCGCCTGGTTGGTTTCTCGCATCGCTCTCAGACCTAGACCTCCTGTTTCAATCGGTTTCGTCAGCACATCCCATGACAGCAGGTGGATTTTCCGCTGCGTAGGCGACGACCCCCATATAAATCCCCGAACTAGCTTATCAATATCATCACACACAGCCCTTGGGACAAAGGAGGACTGCATTACATACACCGGGAGGCTAGTAAGGACTGATTTGGCTAGCGTGATTCTCCCCGCCAAGGATAAAGATCTGGCCTGCCAGCCTCTCAATCTCGACGACACTTTGTCAACGAGCGAGTTATAGTGTTCTCGTGTCATCCTCCCACAGGCGGTGGGGACTCCTAGGTAGTTTCCGAAGTCCGAAGAAATGGGAATGGTGAGCTCATGTGCAACCGCCTGTTGGTGCGAGTCCGGCACCTCTCGAGTGAACATAACGCTACTTTTAGAGTAGTTGACCTTTTCACCAGAGGCATCCGTAAAGCGTTGCAACACTTCTTTGATTAATCTCCCTTGCTCGAAAGAAGCCTCTGCGAAGAGGATCAAGTCGTCCGCAAAGAAGAGGTGTGACAGGGAGACACCACCAATCTCGATGGGCACCCAACTCCCTGCCGAGACTTCCATATTGATGAGATGGGACAAGAACTCCATGCACAGGACGAAGAGATACGGAGAGAGGGGATCGCCTTGTCAAATCCCACGCGAGGGTTTGAATTTCCCAATTTTGTCAGCATTCCATAACATCTCCACCTCCCCCATGGTCTGGAAACGCATAATGGTGTCGATGAGCGGCTGTGGAAGGTGGGCATTAGCTAAGACAACAGCTAGGAAGTCCCAACGAATCCGATCGTACGCCTTCTCTAAATCGATCTTGACTATCATCCATCTCTTTCTCTGCCGACGATCTGTCATAGTGTGAAGCACCTCCTGCACCACCACGACATTGTCGATGATTTGTCTCCCTGGAACGAAGCTTGCTTGCGCTGGGGAGATGAGGTCGCTGAGCACCGGCTTAATACGTTGGACGATCAGTTTTGATGCCAATTTGAACAGCACATTAAGCAACGCTATTGGCCTGAACTGAGCCGGACGTTCCAGTGTCGGGACTTTAGGGATGAGGACCAACAGAGCATCACACAGACCATCCGGACATTGGCCCTCATTAAGGATGCTTAAAACTGAATTTTCCACTTGCTCACCTACAACATTCCAGTTGCGTTGGAAGAATAAGGCAGTGAAACCGTCCGGCCCCGGGGCTTTATAGGGCCCCATGCTGCTGAGCACACTTCGAATCTCGTTGTTAGTAAAAGGAGCCGAGATCCCTTCAATCTGCTGGTCTGTTAAGCTCGGGAAAGCAGACTCTAACAGCCCCCAGGGGGCGTTCGGCAGCCCACTTTCAGCTGCATAAAGATTAGAGAAAAAATTCAAAGTCAAAGCTCTGATATCCTCAATATTCTCCGTCCAATTATCAGCCTCATCCTTCAGCGCCATGATACGGTTCTTGCTTCTTCTGACAGCAGTGGCAATATGGTAGTAGCGAGTGTTCCGCTCGCCATTGATAAGGAAATTCGCCCTTGACTTTTGAAACCAGAAAAGTTGTTCTCGTTGAAGAACTAACTCTAGTTCTTTACATAAGTCGGCTTCCATTCTCAAATAATGACGTGAGATTCTAGCTGCAAGCTTCTTTCTCGCTCCCTCCAGTCTCCCCCAAAGCCTGCGTTTTCTGCTGAATATATTGCCATAGGTCTCCCTATTCCAAATAGAGAGGTCTCTAGCCAGTCCCTTCAGAGCTGAGCAAGTATCCACCGTATTATTCCAATGGCTCGAGGTAAATCCAGTAAATTGATCATGGAGAAGCCAGTCGGCCTGAAATCGAAACGGGCGTGCGTGAGGCTGGCCCATCGACATCTGCTGCTCCATACAGATAAGTAACGGGCAGTGATCAGAATGTGGGGCGGAGAGGTGAGTGACATGTGCACTCGGGAATCGATCTCTCCAATCCACGTTGCACAGACCCCTATCTAATCTCGCAGTCATGCGTGTTGCAATCGATCGACCTCTCCACCAAGTGTAGGGAATCCCCGAGAATCCCAAATCAATAAGCTGGAGGTTGTCAACATTCTGCCGGAACACTTGTGTTCCTCTGTTAGAACCTTGTGACGATTGGGACCTCTCCTGGATGTTCAGTGTAGCATTAAAATCGCCAGCAAGTAGCCAAGGGCGAGTGTTTCTGTGCGCAAATTCCTCTAAGGACCGCCATAGGTCATCTCTGTTAATAGGATGAGGCGAGGCATAAATCGCCGACAGGACCCAGGGTTCCTCACCTCTTCGGTTGATGTCCACTGTGATGTGTTGCGGATGACGAACAAGCACATCAACAGAGACCTCCGCGGACCTCCACAGAAGCCATATTCCACCAGCAAAACCTTCAGCTTCAACTCTGTCCCAACTATCGAACCCGATCCTCTCACAAACTCGAGTCGCCGTGTCTCCACTGATTCTTGGTTCAAACTCTATCTATTTTAATTAGTGTATTTTTAGAAAGTCTGATGTAGAAAGACAAATATTATGGGGAAAAATTAAAGGGTTAAAAAGACATCCTTTTTGGGACGGATGGAGTAACCAATTTTAGAAGTGATAACTCAAAATGGAAACTATATATATATATAAAATTTAATTGATCAACCAATCTTTTATTTTTATTTTTATCATAACCCTCACATCAAAGAGCACGTGGGTGTATACATGCCAGTGTGTAATTGATTGTGCTTTGACGCCAACCCAAACCCCTCTCCCGCCATTTTCCCTTCAACGTAAAGCACTCAACATAACTAACTTAACCCCCTACGGACATTTCGCGCCTTAATTGGCTTTACCAACGGTATTAACGTCTCCAACGGCTATCTAATTTTAATCTCATATTTAAAACCACTCCTATAAAAAAGGCCGTTCACTACTACATACTTCTCAGCATAACCCACCATGGCCCAAAACGACGGAAAAGGTTCAGGTTCGGGTTCGAGTTTGGTCACTTCCAGATACCCCAAAATCGCAGAGGAAGAGCACAAGATCCGGGACGAGCTCGAGGAGGAAGTGGAGAGAGGCCTTGAGGACGAGATCAAGGATGGAATTTACCGCCTTGCCCTCCGCCTTCGACGAGTTTATGAGAGCCAGGAGGAGAGGAGGATGAGACCTAAGGAAGGGAAGAATAATGCACATAGCCGGAATAAATCTTTGAGTGAAGTGAACATAAGCATCAAGATGGATGGAGGGACGAAAGTTGAGATCAGGGAGGCGAAGAAGAAGGCTCGTAGTGATGAGATTCGGAAGGGGTCGCCTCAGCGGCTTGGTAGTGATCGTCGTGGCACCGGAGATGGTGCAAAGAGGCTCGAGTGGGCTAAGTCGCTTCGTTCGATGAGGGCTCCACCGGGGCCTCCGAATAAGACCAAGAAGAGGCCGGAGCCCTTCCGTTTTGGGTTATGAGAAAGGTGAAGTACTAGTGTGTGTGTGAATATTAATTATTTATATGATTTTTGGTATACTCGATTTTAATTTATGTTAATGAACTGAACTATCTCTAATGACTGTGGTTTGGTCATTGGTGATTGGTATGCTTGTTTGTAATATAATTTATTTGTAAAAATGTCATGTTTTAAGTATTTAATAACTTAAAAAAATAAAAATAAAAAACTATATTAATGGTAAGATTGTAAGAAACACCTTCAAAATGAAATGGCCGCGCGGGGAAAAAAGAGGGCTTAAATTGCTTAGAACCCCAAATTGATTGAATGCGGCCTTTTTATTTAATGGGCTTGGTATAGGCATACTTGTTATACATGGGCTTGTCCCAAGTGTATTTTTATTAAAAATGTTCAGGAAAATACGTTATTATAGGTATTTTGGGTTTTACTTTACAAAAATATATTTGTAATGATTAGAAAATTATCAGTTATAGTTTTCGATAAAGTAAGAGTGTAGTGTAATAAGTTATGGTAAAATAATATATTTGTTAATTTTATTAAAAAAAATGTGCATATAGAGGTAAAATGATATATTTTGACGATACAGATTGTACTCTCTTGGTCTCAAAATTTAAGTTGTTTTAGGATTTTGCACAAATTTTAATAAAAATACTCAACCATCAATCAACATCATCATTCCACTAACGTTGCCATAAATTTCATTATTTTTTAATACCCACTACATTGTTTAACCAATAAAAATCTTTAAAAACTCAACAATACACAAATCAATACAAATAATTATTATCCTCTACCTAGAAAATATAAAATGACATCTATTTTGATACAGGGATAAAGACCTACAACGACCTAAATTTCGAGACGGATGGAGTATTAATTATTTCAAAAAATCAAAGGAGACATAAAAAAAATCCTAGATTGAATAGTTTAATAGAGAGACACCAAGTCATCATCTAAGGAGTAGGAGCTCAATCATACACAAGTACACTACACTGTTAGGGCATTAAGCTTTTGACTTTGAGGTTTTTCCCTCTTGGGGTGGAAAAATAGTTTTAATCACTTTTTATCACTGTCACCATAAATTAAACTTTTTATAATTCAGTTAATTGTATTAAATGAATCTATATTTTAAATAAAAGTGCAACTATAAATATTATTTTTGGAAATATAAATGATTATATATATAAATTTAATTTCAGATCTCCAATAGTTTTTAAAATGGGAAAATAAAACACATATTTTTCAAATTATTTTTCTTTAAACTCCAACATCTTTGCAATTTCAAAAATTTAAAGAATCATGATGTTTAGTCCATCAGTCGATTCCCTTTGCCCTCTCGACTTCCCAGATTTCTATTGTCTTATGGGATTTCGAATTATTTTCTTTTTAAAAAAAAATCATTTAAGGATGTTATGGATTTACGAAAGTCTCTTTGTTTCTTCAATTGTTGGGTTAAAAGTCTTTTGTATGAATTAAATGGGGCAAATCAACTCAATATTAAGAATTTGTGCGTTAAATGAGGCCATCTTTATTAATGTTGTTAAGAGCTTTTTTTTTAATGACGTGGAGGCTGGTTTCGAATATATCGACTAATTCTCTACATGCCGGAGTATTAGCTTGCAAAGCACTTGAATTGGAAAAAAGTCGGGCGGGAAACCGTAAGACAGACTCAACCCATGTCAACGCAAACCAAGGCGTGAATACCCACCCTAACATAAGTACCACAGGTGGATTTGAACCCTTGACGTCATAGTAGTGAAGCAAAAGAGAACATCTTACTCTAACCAGAAGAAAATGTCATTTGCACTATTAGGGCCGAGGCATTTCTAAATTCTAATTGTCCTTGAAAAGTCGAAATAATAAATCATACTTGCGTTTAAATGTGAGATTTTTCAAGAGAAAATTTGCCCAGTAGACTATTTTTTGGACCTAAATTAAACAAATGTCCTCGGAGGTCTACAAATTGGGAAAAAGTCCACCCATTTTTTTCGTGCCCCCTCCCTGATCCACAATCGCTTCCCCCTGTAAATCTCGCTCTCGTTCCTCTCGTTGCTCTCCATCGTCCGGCAGATCGTCTCCTCTGCGAATGTTCCTGGTTGTTAGGGATCTCGGATCTCGTCTCTTCTCTCCCCTCGCCTCGCCTCTAATTGCTATGCCTCGCCGCTCCCTTGCTCCCTCTCTTGCTTCTGGCGTCGCCGATAGATGGTGCCAGTAGTCATTTCAGCACCTTCAACAGCTTCCTAGAAGCTTCCTCCGCTGTCTTCACCATCGATTTCTCCGCTCCCGGTTCCGTCGGCCGGCCAGATTCATTTCCGACGACAAGATTGATTAGGTTTTGGTGAGGTTTTGCCGCCTCGCAATCCGCTCCCGGTTCTATCTGGGGCGTTGTTGCGGCCGTTGTTGTTGGCGGCGCCGCCGATCCGGCTCCGTCGGCCGGCCAGATTGGTTTCCAGCAGATGTCGTTGTTGCTAAAAAAGCTCTGTCATCCATGGCTTTTCCAAATTCAGATCTGGTGGGGGATTGATTTGGTGAGGTATGCATATTAATTGAAGTTTCCAGATTAGGTTTTGGTGAGGTATGTCATCCATGGCTCCGTCGGCGTCGCCGATCGATTTGGTGAGGTATGCATCCATGGCTTTTCCAAATTCAGATCTGGCTTTTCCAGATTAGGTTTTGGTGAGGCCAGTATGCATATTAATTGAAGTTTCTCGCTTGCTGCTGGTTGATAGGAGTTTTTGTGATCTTTGTGCGACACCTAGTCTGTGCAGTTGCCCTCACTTCACTTTAAACCAGTGATTAACTTTTAATGTTCCAATCATTCGGTTTTAGGCTGAAACAACGAACATATGGAGAGTGCAATGCAACCAAAGATCTAACAATTTGTTTTAAGCATTTTCGTTGGTAGCAAACAGTGAATTTGTGGTTAGTTTGGTACTGTGATTGAGTTTGCTTTGTTGACAGTTTGAATATTGGCAATTTCAGCAATTTTTTTTGTCTTGCTGAAACTTTTTATTATGCTAAAATGTTGAAATTAATTCTTATAAAATTGTATGAGCTACAATATATTACACACAAACATATATTTCAACATTTCAGCATTTTTTTGTGATCTGAAATGCTGAAATTAATTCACGGTTGGGGTCAAAGTCGGATATCAAATGGTTTCTATGCAATTTCAGCATTTTTTTTTTGCCTTGCTGAAACTTTTAGATAGCTTATTAGCTTCTTGATTTTTTGTGTGATCTGAAATGCTGAAATTAATTCTTTATTAGCAAAATTCGTATGCTGAAATTAATTCTTATAAAATTGTATGAGGTACTATTTCAACATTTCAGCATTTTAGCATTTTTGAAAAAAAAAACTCCGGTTTCAGCAACTCCGGTGTCGAAGTGGTGACGCGATAAAAAAGCAACTCTGGTTTCAACACCTTCGGTTTCAGCAACTCCGGTATCGAAGTGGTGATCCAGAAAAAAAAGGAAAAAAAAATAACTCTGGTTTCAGCAACAATTTCATCATCTAAAACCGGGGTTTTATCATCAACAACTTTGCAGAAACCGGGTTTTTCAGCATCAACAACCCTTGTTTCAGCAACGCGGAAAAAAAAACACTGAAACAAGGGTTGTTGAAATCGAATATGCTGAAACCCCTGTTTCAGCAACGCGTTTAAAAAAAAACCCACTGAAAAAGGGGTTGCTGAAACCGAATGTGCTGAAACAGGGATTTCAGCAACTCCATTTCAGCCAGCAACGCGGTAAAAAAAACATTGAAACAGGGGTTGCTGGAATCGTATGTGCTGAAACTTCTGTTTTAGCAATTCCGTTTCAGCAACGCGGAAAAAAAACTGAAAAAAAAAACAGGGGTTGCTGAAACTCTTGTTTCAGCAATTTCGTTTTTCAGCAACGCGAAAAAAAAAATATAAAAAAAACTGAAAAAAAAAGCAACTCCATTTCAGCAACGCGGGAAAAAAAAGTTAAAACAAGGGTTGCTGAAACCCCTGTTTCAGCAATGCGGTAAAAAAAACTAATACAAGGGTTGCTGAAACTGAATGTGCTGAAACAGGAGTTTCAGCAACTTCGTTTCAGCAACGCGAAAAAAAAATGATGATAAAACTGGAGGTGGGGCACAGGGAGACGGTGGATATTTTGCTAATTTGGAGCACTTAAGAGTCATTTTCCTAATAAAGTCCAAAAATTAAAATATCGTAGTAATCACCCCATTTTTCAATAACATTCAGATTTTTCATGTTTTTAGATAAATGAACTATGTAACTGGCAAACTGACTCATCCAAAAGAATACTCGATCTTTGATGGAAATCAATGTTTCCATAAGAGAGGTCTATTAATAAGGGATTAAGGCTTCGTTTGGCCAAAACAAAATCCATCGAACAACTAGCTAGCTTATTGGACATTTGATTTTGATATTATATAGTTGTAAAGTAAATGAAATAAATATAAGATATTAGTTTAATTAACTTTTAGAAAGAGAGTATTTCAACAGCTACTCCCCGAAGCTTTTCCGAGCTTATGATTTTCTTTTCACAAGTTTCCATCGGCTACTCCAAACGCTGAATTTACTAAATATCATACTAACTTATTAACATATATTTAACACAAATTAAATAATCAATCGGCTTCAGCTAGCAAATCAACTAGTATTTTGCCAAACCAAGCTCTTCATCATTTTCACTTCCTCAACTCAAACATGAATTAAGTCATATATATTGCTTTAATAATTAATCAAGTTCATCGAACAGAGTACATAGCTCATCTCATCAATCCCCAATTAGCTTCATCTAAATACCCATATATGATTCCTACATATTCAACAAAACCAAAGAAAGTACAAATAATCACCCCCCTTTGAAACGACGGCGTTTCAAGCTAGTAGCTAAAGCTAGTGTTTGTGTTTGTGGGTAATTAATTAGATCACTAATTAACAACTTAATTAGCGAAGATTACATAGCTTAATTAAGGAGGGGCTAACTTCTTACCAAGGGTGTGCTTGTGGTTATGCATCCACACCTTGAGCACGCGGCGGCTCACGCCGGTCTCCTGGCAGAACCGCCGCACTGCCGCCTCGTCCTCCTTCCGCAGCCGCCACCCCACCCTCTCCGCCAGCTCCCTCATCCTCTCCTTCTGCTCCTCCGTGAACTTCGTCCTGAACCTCTTCCCGCCCGCCGGCCTCGCTTTGCCGTAGGGGTAAAATCGGAATAGCGCGGCCGGGTGGTGGGCCCGTTGTTGTTGTTGGTAGTTGAAGCAAGGAATTGAAGGGAACTGAATCGGTTGATCCGGAGTGGGGTCCACCGCGGCCTCCTTCCGGTGGAAATTCCGGTGGCAGCTACACGCCGCGCAGGTGAGCGCCTCCATTGATCCTGCCAGTCCCGCCGGCATGAACTCCCGGCAGCCGTCCAAGGCGTGGCCGCCGATCCTCGCCGCGTGGTTCTTCTGGCACTCCATGTACCTGGACGCCGATGCCACCGCCGGCGGCTTCTTCGCAATCGCCGGAAAAGAAAGCGACAGCGGGATCGGAGGCGGTGATGATGGTCTCCGATCTTCCTCCTCCTCCTCCTCATTGTGATCGTCGAATTCCATGATCACCGGAGCAAATTGAGGGGATAAAACAAGAAATTCTCAGGGAAAAAGCAATCAATTCAAATTAAGGTAAGGTACTTTGATTCGATCGATCAGTATATATGAAATGAATAGGAATTATGATAATCTGAATCGGAGTAGCACCACCCACTCATACAATCATGTCGGTCTTTATATATAAGAGCGTACATTTTCAATTGAAGATAAAAAAAACGGAGAAATTTAGGAAAAAGTTCGATCCATTAGCTCTTCTATCTGTGTCATGTGTTGATGTGATGTTTAGTTCCATACAGAGTTTATTTGTATTTGATAAATGCTTTTTAAATAGGTTTTTTCAGATCATAGAATAATAATTTTGTTATCTGCACGGTGCCGATGCCGAGTCTCCAGGTCAGCAGACATGTTGCCGAACCCGAGTGCCCAAGTCGGCAAGTCTGGATCCCGAATTTGAAGCTCCAGGTCGGCAGTAGTGTGTGAGGGTGTGTGTAGTGCAAAGTGAGGGCGGGTCAGGCTGCCACCATCGTCGAGGGCTATGCCAACCTGGGACTTCGGCATCGGCATCAGTGCCGATGGGACGGAAAACTGCAGACTTCCATGAAAAGCTGAAGATTCCCTACAAAGCTGCTGATGGGACACTGCCGAGTTCGAGATCCGGCATCGGCTCAGGCGTGACGTGACTCACCTTGGGAATTTGGCATCCAATATGCCGACTTGGGAGTTCGGAACCGGCTTCTTCTGTGACGACTTGGAAACTCGGCATCGACACCGTGCCGATGACGAGATGTACGCCGTGCAAATAACAGAACCGTAGAATAATAACCGGAAAATGGAATGATTTTTTAAATTTAAATGATTTTAGATATTTTTAATAATCTTTCTTAAGGTTGTTTATCGCCTTATCCTATACTCTTGAGACATTTACATTGATTTTTTGTTTAAAATAATATATATATAAGGTAATAATAAAATTGATTTAAAAAAGCTTAGGATAAAGGTTAATTGATACTTTAAATCAAGGTAAATTTTTATAAAAACTGTGTTAGTAACAAAAACATTTTTACGGAGTATATTTTTATGAAATTTGTGTTACTTGACATAATAATGGGATGAACCTGCGGGGTTATCAAACCCAAATCCCGGCCATGTTTGACCTTTTTGTGAGAGAGAGAGAGAGACATGTTTGACAGTAAAAATACTTACAAGTTCTTAGGTTCATTTATCGTAATTTTCTAATTTCTACCTGTTGATATACCTTAGACAATCTACAAATGAAATACTCATCGATCCGTTTAAAAATACTACATCTAATCAAAAATATTTGATGTTTTAAGGATTGCACGGAGAATAAGAAAGATCACTTCCACCTTTTTTTTTTTGATCGAAGTCACTTCCACCTTCAAATATATACCAATCAAAATGTTTCTTCTCCAGGTTATAACGGTGGACGGGAGCTTCTTGAAGGGGAAATTTCGAGGGTGTTTGCTATTTGCTACCGCACAAGACGCTGACCACCACATTTACCCCGTCGCCTTAGCCATGGTTGACGGCGAGAATGATGGGTCTTGGAGGTTCTTCTTCAGGCAGATGTTGCGTGTCGTTGAAGACACGAATGATCTGGTGTGGGTATCTGACCACCACATGAGCATCCTGAAGGGCATACGGGATAGCTACACATTCGCGAAGCACGACATATGCACATATCACTTATTTCAAAACGTCCGTTTCCGGTTCAAGTGCGGGGGCTTGCAAGAAGAGTTCATGACGATGTGTAAAGCTTACATGTACAAGGAGTTTCAGGCGTTGTACGCGGAGTTCTGTGCACGGGTTCCCGGAGCGGGCCAATATCTAAAGGAGACCGGGTTCAGCAACTGGGCAAGGGCTTTCTACACCGGGAATAGGTACAACATCACAACCACTAATAACTCCGAGTGCTTGAACTCGGTGTTCAAATATCCTAGGGATTTGCCGCTAACAGCCCTTGTAGATGCCATCCTTGAGACCGTCGGCACGTGGTTCGCCAAACATAGGAAGACAAGCGCCGAGCAGGGGAAAGTCGTAAGCGACTGGGTTGGTAACGCCATCACAGCAAGCTTCGTGTAGTCCCTTTCCATGGTCGTCAGACAGCTAAGTCCTCATGAGTTCGAGGTACGCAAGGGAACCTCCAGCTGGCTTGTAAACCTAACAGGACGTTTATGCAGCTGCAGACGCTTCAACGTCGACAAGTACCCATGCGCACACGCAATCGCAACATCCCAATTGCACGGGGTGGATGTGTACTCGCTCGTCAACGACTTGTACAAGGTAGACGCGTGGCGTGCGTGCTACAAGGACGTGATCTACCCAGTCCCGTCGCGAGACACTTGGAGGGTACCAGAGGCAATCGCCAATGAGACTTGCCTCCCCCCTCTTATCAAGGTACGCCCTGACAGGCCGAAGACATCTAAGTACCCGTCTCAGTGGGAAAGGAAGTTTCCGAAACGACGCCGCACCTAGTAACCGCCCGCGACATACTTGGTCGATCATATGGATATTACATGACGGGCACATATTTTGACATGACATATAATGGTTAAGACATGACAGTAGGTATTTACCACGTTTTGTAATCAGGGCTCACTTATTCGGAAACGTGATCGCTCCCCCTTTTACATTGAAGTATGAACTTCAACCGTGTTTTGTAATTACGGCTTGTTGGGCCTGGGTGCAACTAGACCTGGGCAAACGCGGGCGCGGGCCGGGCTTGGGACGGGCTTTAGCCAAAAATTCGTCCCGTTGTTGCGGACGCGGACCGGGCTAAGCCCGCTTAACGGGTTGAAAGTCATGTCCAAGCCCGTCCGCAAATACGGGCGCGGGTAGCCCGCGGGTACCCGCAAACCTAATTAATTTATCTTATTAGAGCTATACTAATTAGGTTTTTATAATATATATATATATATATATATATATATATATATATATATATATATATATATATATATATATATATATATATATATATATATATATATATATATATATATGCGGGATTGACTCCGGTCAAAACCTCAAATTGTGGTAATATATATATATATATATATATATATATATATATATATATATATATATATATATATATATATGCGGGATTGACTCCGGTGAAAACCTCAAATTGTGGTAAAAACCCGTGAGGACTACTTTATATCTCGGTTTTTTTGAAACCCGTGCTAAAAACCTCAATCACACGGTGACTTTACAACTCGGTTCAATCTAAAATCCGTGCTAAAAACTCCAATTTTAAAATAACACATGACTTTATAGTTCGGTCAAACCGAAAAATCGTGCTAAAAAGCTAATGTTTTAAAATTATATAGTGACTTTATAGCTCGATTTTATTCAGAACCGAGCTAAAATTTGTGACTTTATAGGTCGGTTCTATTCATAACCGGGCTATAAAGCAAGTGAACCGAGCTAAAAAGCCGGTCCTCACGGGTTTCTACCGCAATTTTGGTTTTCACCGGAGCGCGACCCTATATATGCAATATATATATAGTTACCGTTTTTATTATATATACACTAATTAGGTTCTTATCACATATCAAAGTTACTGTTTATATATATAAATAGTTACTGTTTTTTTTTACATATAAAGTTACTGTTTTTTTATTACATGTATTATGTTATATACATACTATTTATTTAGGGTAATTAGGTAAAGTAATAATATATATATATATATACTTTGTATATGTATATTTGTATACATACTATTTTTTGGGTAACATATAAAGTTACTGTTTTTTTAGGTTTTTATTACATATGTATATATACTTTGTATATTTTTTATAATAATAATAATAATAATAATAATAATAATAATAATAATAATAATAATAATAATATATTAAAAAAATAGCGGGTACCCGTTACGGGCTTAGCGGCCCGCAACGGGTAGATTGGCTTACCCAATCCCGTTCCCGCTGCGGGCGCGGGCCGGGCCTAGCGGCCCGCGTGGGCTTTTCCCCATACCCAAGCCTGTCCAATTTCGCGGGCGGGCGGGACGGGCCGGGCGGGCCGGCCCGCGTTTGCCCAGGTCTAGGTGCAACTATTTCAGTTTGTACTTGATATGCAGTAATATTAACTTGCCAGGTGATATTTTAAACATGACATCACTACTAGAAATTTGTGATTTAACATCGGTTAATAGCCGATGTCTTTCAAAAAAAAAACCGATGTCTATGTGGGTGTTGTTAAAAGTCAAAAGTTTTTCACATCGGCTAATGACCGATGTCTATAAAACTTATAACATCGTTTTTAAATATAAAACCGATATTTGTAATACTTTATAACATCAGTTATATTGTTTTTAACATTTTTTTGATAGACTTGGCTCTTGATAACCCTTTATTTTGTATTTTTAGGCCGATGAAGATGTGCATCATAACACAATTAAGCCAATTGACATCGATATTTTGAAATTAAACGATGTTTTAATATGAAATAGACATCACCTGTATAGAAATCCTACATAGGTATATTCATTTTCTCTCTATAATTTATAATATTATTTTTCCACTCAAAATTTGGCTATATGGAATATATACAAAACCGATGTTATTTGGATATATTGAAATCAGTTTTGGTTTTAAAACCGTTGTTTATATGTAGTAAAGACATCGTAAATTATTAATGAATCAGATGTGTTTTAGGTCATAAAAATGACGTATTTTGTTCATAAAAGTGATGTGCTTGGCTTGTAAAACTGATGTTTTTTGTACGTAAAGCTGATGTGTATAGTTCGTAAAACTGATGTTTTTAGTACGTAAGACGATGTGTTTAGTTCGTACAAGCGATGTCTTTTGTTACAATAAATCGATGTCTTTTGCCCGTAAACCCGATGTGCTAGCTTATGAACCAAAGCAATTTGGTTCATAAACCCAATATCCTGTCTATATATACACATAGACCAAACCACACCAGACCAACCAAAGAGAACCTGACCAACCGAAACATACACCATACCAACCGAAATATATTTACACATACACCAAACCGAAACATGTTTTCAGAACCTGTATATATACACATACACCAGACCAACCAAAGAGAACATGTTTTCATAAACAAAGGTCAAATGCCACACAATGCACTACATTTGGCTACTTAGTATTATCAACAAAATTGGCATGTTTGGGACACCAAGGTTAGAGGTTGCACATCCTAAAATAATTACAAAATCAACAAAATAGGATATTCAATCTTAGTGGCACCAATGTTAAAGGCTAGCTGGCCTGATCTAGTTAATATTTTTGTACGTGCTTCTAGCTAGGCAATTAGAAACCCAAAAAAAGCCTTGAATTCATGCAAAAAATAGGCAAACCTTCCAGAAGCTTGGTAGTTCCTTAACCTAGGCGCATTAGATCAACCTACAACAAGCTCTCGATAAATTCAGCAAGTTCAACCCGAACTTCATCAATCTCCTGTTGGCTATAGGATTTACGACTCCTTGCAACAGCCCACTGTTATCACAAATAAAGCATGTTGTTACGTGTCTATAGAGTAGCGCATGCACCATAATTGTAAGCAAAAAAGATCCAATGTGCACTTATTCAATCAATAATTGGTACATCACGTAATATCCAATATTTATACCTTGGTGGAGAATGAAATATTGTCATCCTCTACGATCTCCTTCATAAAGCGCATCACGTAATACCCACACTCATGTCCACCCGGCTGCATAGGTGCACCATTGAGGTGTGTGACCTTTGGCATTTTCCCATCACCATTACTAGTCTCTTCATTGAATTGTTTAACAGCACTACATATATATATATATATCACATGCTGAAATTAAGTTTCATATGGATATAAAAGCTATCACTAATTTGTTAAACCATGAAAATCATATAAGCATGAATTCATTACCTCTGCACTGCCTTCTCCCAGCCCTTGTACACAGATGGTCTTGGCATGGAGTCAATTATGAAGATTTCTGACTCCCATATAACAGTTAAGATCCAATGTTTCCTAAATATTTCAAACAAAATGCATGCATACAATCAATAGACAACCAAATGGACTTTTGACAATTTTCCAACAGAAAGTTTGTGGGGGATCATGTATATGCTGTCATGAGGGATCAAAAGTGTATATAGTTATAAAAAAGGATCACAACGCACCCGGGGTTATGAGGGATCATGAATATGCGGTCGTTCTTTCCTTCTTTTAGTCGTGTCACCAAGTAAGGAACAAAACTCGCTCTTGTGTATGTGGCTGTAGCCCCGGAGTCAACAAAAGCATACAAGTCTGTCTCATTTTTTGCAGCAACACATTCATAGAGATACCTGTTCATTTAAGGCAAACTTTCTTCAATTAGAGTGATCAAGTATGGAACTAAAATAGTAAATATATTAGAATAGAAAAACTTTACTTACGCCATGTAAGCATCCAACACTCCAGCTCCAATCCAACTCAGCTGTAACAGATCAAGCACATTCTCTCGTAACACAATAAGTCGTTTAGGTACACCAAAAACATCCTCTTCCAGCTCAGTAGTTATAGACATACCAGTTTTAGCCATGGTGTCCTTAGCATGTTTGTATAAGAGCTGGCATGACTTGGGGACATGTAGAGGTAACTCACTCTTACTAAATAATTTTTGCGCTTGCTTTGGCTTTTTCTTTGGTTTAGCTGAATTTTTTCTAATGACCCATTTTTCAGGCCAAGGCACATGACTACCGATGGCATCCTTAACCAACAAAATCTTGGCATTCGGTATAGGGAAAGGAAGTGATTGGTCACCTTGAACATCTCCAGCAATTGAGACTCGTACACACCCTTCTGGCCATGGGAGTCCATGGATACTATCTCTCATCCCTTCACCTTCTATGACAGTGCCAAAGGCAACAATGTTGGTGATGGTTTCCAATGCGAACTCACAAATGCCATTACCCTAAAATGAAACGAATTCATCATTCAAAATGGGTGGAGAACCAAATGTATATACAAATACCAAGTGAACAGATCTATATGTCTAATTACCTGACCAGTGGGTGGAGAACCAAACAAAAGATCATCCTCTGCATCAGCATTCACATCAAGACCAGATTCGGCATGGTGTAGGGCATCATAGGTGCTGAAATTGTCGGATATAGGGGTAATGGGCGCTCTTGCATCTGCTAGCGGAGTTCCACCTTGGCTAGATGTCAAACGAGAAGAAAAGTCAGCAATCGCTTTATTGATTAACTCCTGCGTCTTTGCTTGGCTTTCAGCAAGCAATTTCTTTGTCTCGGTCAACTCCCGATCACGCTCTTTGTCACGAGCCAATAGTTCAGCCTTAGTGATTGAAACTCTTCTTTGTTTTGGTAGGCCAAAGAAATTCTTTGGAGTTATGACGCCTGCCACACCCCTCACCCTACCCGAGTGCTCTTGAGTTCCCAATGCTTGGGTCAATATATCATTACCAGTTGCGAGGTCAATCTCCAGTTCGCCGCGCTCTTGCTTCTCCAACAATTCATCCTAGTATAAGTTTCAAATTTCAGTCATATGTGTAAAAGTAACGTTTTCTTGGAAGATCTGACTTCTACGATGCCATATTACTCAAGAACAAAGCAAAAAATAGAGCTGAAACTTATGCACAACACAACTTCTACGATGCCATATTTCAGTCATATGAATGAAGTATAAGCTTCCGTATAATTGTTTCAAAGTATGCAAGTGATAACTTACAATCTTTTCGATTACTGGTTTCAGGATCTCATCCACGGCCCCATCTTTGGGTGTATGGGCTTTCTTCCAGACAAGAACACGGTCAATCTCATCGTCAGGGCCTAAGTGCTCCTCCTCTCTCTAACCATAACAAAAAAAACTATATAAGATATAAAACACCAGTAATGTAGAGCAATTAAGGGATAAGGGCAACTTCATTACCATTTTCTCTTCGACACCTATGTAACCAAATCTTGCAGTTCTGTGATGATACTTTCTCTTCTTAACTCTTTCCTTACTAAGCTTATGTGTCTCCTATAGTGAAAATGTCATGGAAGTGAGATTATATTCAATATGTCAAGTAGTATATATATTCCCCTATAGGGGTAACCTGTAGAATTAAAAACAAGAAACATACCAGCCACTCTTCTGTACACCTTGATTTGACAAATTCCCTCCAACTCTGTTTACCTACGAATGCGTACTTATTTGGTGGATTTCTCAGCTTCTTCTTCTGTCCACAGTATGGAAGCACCTCGTTTATCGTCAAATATGTTTTAAATTGCCGCCATTTAGCCCCAGCAGTAGACAAGACCAATCTGCGGCTTTCAGGGGCCACTTTGAATGTATCCTAATTAAATGAGAGGCACACAAATAATGTTCATGGATATTTTATAATGGGAATGGGTGATGGGAAGTGGTAATGAGGGAAAACGGGCATAAACAATACATGAAAGTACATCTTTTATTATCTTTTATGTATATGTTTAAGGAACACATGGTTTTTGGTATACAATTTGATCAACTTTTATTCAAATAATTCAAAGTCAAGATGTTGTTTTTGCAAACACACACACACATACAAAAAGGTCAAAATGTTTATAAAGCCTAGAATTTTTAAGTGCAAGTAATGTAATAACCAGAGAAAATATCATTCGACACAACATATAAGAACATTTTATGGAGATTAAACACTAATAATTAAATGAGGCACACAAATTACCTGAATGTCTTTCCAAAGCTTCTCTTTTAGCTCCTTGTCAACCTTGGGCCAGCTGGCAATTGTGATTGGCACCATTTGCCGAGCAAGCATTCCAATGTATGATTGAAGGGTTGCCCGAGTTTTTCCACATGGGTTGCCTGATCGGTCGTACTCAACTTTGATTTTCTTATTTTTTGCCTTCCTCACAAGTACCTTGTACATCTGTGCAGAACCTCGTACCCCCCTTGGCTTACCCTTTTCAGTAGTTGCACTAGCTGAGGCAGGGTGATTGTCTCCATCAGTAGCAGCAACCGCCTCCTCAGCAGGTGAAACCGCCTCCTCAACAACTTCAACAGAATCCTCAGCAGGTTTTTTTGACACTTTCTTACTCTTGGGCTTCTCCTTTGGTTCACTTGCAACCTTACCCTTACCCTTAGACTTCTTGGAAACCATTGTTTAGTCAACTGCAAAGAAATAAAAACAGTAGAAGATAGCATAATGAGAACAGATAACAACATGCATATAGGAACAGATAAGCAAACATGTAAAAAGGCCTATAGAAACAAACACAAACTCTTTATCAATTCTAAATAAGTTATTAATAATTTGATGGGATACAAACACCGTATAATATCCATTGCATGCACAAATTAGCCACATAATACAATATAGAGGGAGCATACACAGCAATGAGGAGCTTAGTTAGGAAATGGTTTTCCAACAGAAAGTTTGGTAACATTATCAAGGTGCATTCCCCTACCCGACAAACATACAAAATAAATGGGTAAGCCTCGAATACAAACCTGAAGATATCCAATTATATCAAAAGGTGTCACCCTTGAACCCTCCTCTTCTTGTTTCAATATGAATTGGTAAATCTTTTCCTGCAAGGGAAAGAGAAGGAGAGGAAAAGGTAAGCATATCATTTTTATAGACAACTCAAAAAAGGGGTCCATCTATGGTGTGATGGGCGGTCTGCTTTTTTGCTTTGAAAAGTCTAAAAATTGGACATTTCGAAATGACAAAGTCAATTCCAATAGTTTCATGTAATTATTGTTTGTATTTTATTGCTGAAAAATCACTCCTTTTAATTTCCTTGAACCATCACATTTACTGTACAATATTTTCATCTCACCACTTGCACCTTCCAGCAAACTAGCTTAATTCATATGAAATTGAAACAATTTTTGATATGCCAACTACAAACATTTGAACATTAGGAGAATTAATCTTCATCATAAAGATATAGCAAGGGGCATGGAATATATGGGACATGATATTATCTACAAAAAAGCGGACTCAAGGATTATCGCAGCAGTACAACCACCAGAGAACAAGGCATGATATACATTTTAGTATTTATTAATTGTATTCAAAGCGAAGAAAATACACAAAAGTCTTCAAGTATGCAAAGACTTACTTCTAGGACGTTGTTTTCATCACACTTGGAGCTGTTCCATACACAAGAACTATGCAGCTTAAGATGAAGGTAATATGCAACTTTCTCCTGAAAAATATCCGGTTCAGACTCGATTCAAGACTAACTGATGACAATCAGCACATGTTAAACGAGTTCTTGGAGGGCAAAGGAGAACAATGTCCAAAAAGGAAGCAGTAGATTGCGTAAAAAGCATTAAATAAATGTCTCATTTTTCATCAAACCATTTGTCAAATAAGACATGGCAAAGAATCACTTGTATATCACACTCCATCAACACATAATCACCTATGCCCCATATATTTTTTGTGTGCCAGAAAAGCGAGTAGTTCAAAACGTTGAAATCAAACAGCGCTTTTTTATTCCTACTTCATTTTTAATGGGACATCAATAGAATAGAATGTGGGGCAAAGCTGCAAAGGTAATATTTTGCTAAACGGAGATTGCTTTATGAGTAGTTTTTTGCACTTCTTTATTTAACGAGCCATGTAACTACCAGAGACTGTTTTTTTCAATGTTTTCTGAAAGTAAAATGCGCTGAATGTCATCTCGCTCCAACTATAGAAAATTAAGGAAACATTAGTTATTCACTTAATCATACTCCAAGAATATCGCAGATAACACCAACTGGTTGCTCATAGTGTACTACAACTTCTCAATTGCTAGTTTACTACTTCAAATGGTTTTAAACTTCTTTCCAAGTGATCTCAGGCCTTATAAACAGTTCTCTGGTGTAGAGTTATATCAATCTATTTCAAAGTAGATATAGCAAAGGGCATGGAATATATGAAGATTACACTTTCAGGATCTGCTCTAGGACTTTCAGTTACGGAAGACAAGGCATGAGGTGCAAAGAAGCAATCAGAGGTACATGGCTTGTAAAGCAACAAATCTCAAAACATAAGGGTCAATCCTCCGTATTTCTAAAACTATATATTAGATATAAATATCATGCATAACAAGTAAATCACACATCCCGCAAGAAGAATAATAAGAGAAAATAAGATCACAAATAGGTAAATATTCTTACCAAGTTAAAGTTATTGCCAATTATTGAAAATAAGATCACAAAAATTTGGAGAAATATGTGGCATTAAAGTGTATATGTTGCATACTATGAATGGCTAAAACTTTTGGAGGGATAAAATTTAACCAAAAGCTGAGATGTGGCGGTTTAGATTCTATTTTAGTATTCTATAATATAGTGTCAGTAATGGATTGAGATGCTTACAGGTACAGCTGTTTCATGTTGCGATTCAGTAATTTGAACCCTACCAAATTTGCAAGTCACCATTAGCTTATATGATCAGATCATAACTGGATTTTATGCTTCTTCTTGAAGAACAAATTGTGACTCTATGAGCTTTTTACGTCGTTAACAAATTATTTGACAAGAATCCATCTTTCCTTATGCTAATAGAAATGCACAGATAGTTTGGTCAGAGTTCTCAAGGACCTTGTGAAAAGTCAATATGCACCAGAATATGATGTTGCAGGAATTACAGACCCTTTTCTAGATTATAACCAATATAAAGAAGAGAACTTTACTAGATTGGGGTATAGCAGCCATACCAGTAGTTCAAGAAGCAAATGAAACGACCCCGAGAGAGGCAGCTAGCAGCACAACTCCAAACCAAACCGCCCCATGACAATAACCTGCTTCAACACAACCTTAAATAAGCATACCAAGGTGAAGAGGGAGGGGATGTAACAACAAGCAAAGAGCGGCCACAATCGAGAAGTAGTTAAGGCGGAATTCTTAAAAGGCAGAATAAACCAATTCACAAAAGCCCTAAAGGAGAAATTCTGCTACATATATACCCTTAATAAACCACTTCACAAAAGCCCTAAATCGAAACCCTAAAGGCGGAATTCTTACCAATTCAAAAAAGCCCTAAATCAAAACCCTAAAGGCGAAATTCTTACCAATTCACAAAAGCCCCAAATCAAAACCCTAAAGGCGGAATTCTTATCAATTCACAAAAGCCCTAAATCGAAACCCTAAAGGCGGAATTCTTACCAATTAACGAAAGCCCTAAATCGAAACCCTAAAGGCGGAAGTCTTACCATTGACAGAGAAGTAGTGAAGGAGAGCCCTCGATAGCCGGAGAAGAGAAGCAACGGCGACAGAGCCCTCGAGAGATGGGGCTTCACACTGTGGTTCGGCAGGCGGAGAGGCGAGGATGAAAGCAACAGCGACAGAGCTTTGGTTTGAGGAAAGGCGAGGCGAGGATGACAGCAACAGGCGGAGAGGCGGAGAGCCGGGGAGGCTAACACGACAGCGACCCAGCGAGGACGACACCAGTCCGAGGAAAGGCGAGGACGACACCAGTGCGAGGAAAGCCGAGGACGACAACGACAGAGCCAGAGAGGCGAGGACGACAGCGACAAGCCGGAGAGGTTAGAGACGGCGCCACCAGAGTCACCCTCGAGTTCAAGAACGAAAATCGTCCAGAGCTACATGGAAGGTGACGAGAATCGCCCAGTCGGGATGTGAAGAGGAAAGAGAGTGGTGGTCTGGAATGGATGGTGAATTTTCTAATCTTTATTTTTCCAAGTGTATAAACATTTTTTTGTTCTTTGAAAACAATTCAATCTTTTTTTTTTTCTAAGTGTTGGGATTTTGTTTTAAGGAAAACCACAAATTTCAAGGAAATTTTCTAAGTGTTAGAAAATTGGGATCTGCCCGCCTGAACTTAAAATGAGCGGGATTTTATAATGTTCAGATTTCAATCTCGCGCCTTACCTTTTTTTTTTTCCAAAACGCCACTTTTAACATCGGTCAAAAATTAAGGCGGTGTCTATTTTGTTTTTAACATCACAAAATAATAAACCGATGTTAAAAACCTTTTTTACATGGCAGGTTTTTCTGACCGATGTTAATGAACCGATGTTAAATAGCAGAATTCTAGTAGTGCATGTTGTAATTGTCAGTTTCAATCGAAATGCGGACGACGTAAATATATAAGTGTCAACCATCGTACGACCTACATGATAACATAGTTTCAAAAACAACATGACATCATAGTTTCAAAACCTGAGCCCTAGGTTTCCCAAAACGACATACCGTCGATACCAAAGTCAACCAAATAAAATCCTACGAAAACACAAATGTGCAAGCCACCAACAACATGTCCAGACAACAGTACAACCAACAATGTTCTTGTAAATGGAGATGGAGGCAATGACTACTGAGGATCGGGGCTGGGTCGGAAGGAACCCTGGTAGATGGCGACACAAAGGACTAGGCGGTAGGCATCGATAAAGGCGTCGTCCACCCCTTTGAATACGCGGTCGCCTGATGCGAGCATCTGTATGAAACGGATAGCGTAGGGGCCGGAGTCTCCTCTGCGTCCCAAAAAGTATATGTGTCAAACCAAATTCGCAGCAATTACACTATAAATCAGAAGGTGGACAACGACGACTTACGATTGCTTGTTCTGAGGGATCCCCTTTCACACGGCTGTACTTGAACGGCTGGGGCAGTTTCCTTGCGTGCTTGGCGTGCAGCTCTTGGTGGCCATTCATCAGCGGGGGCAGGGTGTGCGTGATGGGCTTCAGAAGCCCGAGCAAATGTCGCTCAGGAGTCAGACGAGTGTCCGGATCATACACACGGACAGTCCACTCGGCCAGGTCGATCTCCAGCGCAACCCAGTGGTTGTCCTTCAGATTCCAAGGGGCCAACACGCGGTCGACGCTGGCCCAAGGCTTCGGACACCGCTCAGGCAACATACCGCTGAAGTAGTACTCCAACTCCTCGTCGACTTTTATGCCGGTATGTCTCTACAGCAATACCCCTAAGTAGGGGTCGACGACTGCGACGCCTGCGTACTTCGACTCGCTGGCTACCTCCTTTCGAAGGATGCCGCATGCTTGGTCGATATGCTGCAAACAAGGAACACGTGTCCAGTTAACAACAAAATTATCATGTTATCGGAGCACGGGTGGGTGGACATTACCTCTGAGCCCACCATTTTCTTTGGCGTTTTCAGGTCCCCGAAGAATTCCCTCTGGAGGAGGGTGCCCATCATTGTACGTGCGGGGTCAGTCCCTTCAGCGTCGTCGCTGGTCAACCACACGGAGAAGGCGTCCACGTCGGCCCTGGTCGTCAGGCCCAAGGCCACGGCGTCAACCCCCACAATGACCTTCTTCCCATTGGCGGGCCGCGGCTTCTTCAACCCCTTTGTCACTTCGTCAACCACCTCCTTTTCCTTTTTCCCCTTCTCGACATGCGGCTTCTTCACCGGCTGAGTGACTTCGTGGCCATCTAACGTCGCATGCGCTCGCCTCACCCTTCCCCCCTTACGCTGAAGGGGAACGACGACCTCATCATGCGCCTACTATGGTGGTAGACAGGACACAAACTTAAAATAACATGACAGATACGTCACATCACATGACAGTACCATTAACACGACCTACCTCAGGGGTTGTCTGTGTCGTGGGTGCTTCTGGCTCGGAGATGGTTGTCGTGGTCCCAAGCCCTTTGGCCTCAGTCTTAGAGCCCTCAACTAACACCTCATCCACATTAGCCCGGTCTTGCTACATGACAACACACGATTGTTGACACGACAACTAACGTACTTCACATGACACTCGACGTCAGATGGCTTACCTCAGCTGTTGTGACGGTGGTGGCTGCTACTGGATCAACATCGATCGCTCTTACCATTTCCCCTTGCCTTGTGCTATCAGTTTGACCCTTTTCCTTCAACACTTCATCACCCTATGCAAATATGCGAATGAACTTATTGTCGACACCATTGTCAACACTAACATCGCAGTACAACATGGATGACTTACCTGTGTGGTGGGTGTTTTTTTGGGGGGTTCTTGTGGATCAGCATCCTTCTCTATTTCGGTGTCCCCATGGCCTGGTCCCTTATTCTTACCCATCTCCTTCAGATTATGAGTTCGTGTCACCGTCATTCACAAAACTGACATCACGGTTTCAGTTAGAGTACTTACCTCAGAGGTTGTCTTGGTGGTTTCATCTCCATCTGCATCGGTACCCGATTTCTGGCCCATTTCCTTAACAGTTTCCTCACCCTACGCAAATATGGGAATTACGTTACCATGACGCCTATATTATTATACATGACGGTTATGGATACTGACATGAAAAATTTAACATCTTACCTCCTTCGACTGCAACTCAACATCTTCGGTTTCCTCCCCATGGGTTCCATGCCTGTCCTGCGAGTGTGTCACCTCGTCCTCGCCTCGCTTCTTCCCCCTCACCTCCCTTCTCAGCTTATGCATCGCCGCCTCAACCCTTTGCATCCTCTCGTTAAACGTTGCCATTATGCTCCTCCCCAGATAATCCATCTTAGACAAAATCCTTGACACATCCACTTGGGTAGCCGTCGTACTTCCCTCACCCTGCGTGCCTGACCCGGATGCTTCCGTCGTGCTCGGCCCATGTTTCGCTTTATACTCCACCATGAGGTCGTCGAAGAACTTATCCGGCTTCTCTGTCACGAAGATGGCGGCAAGGATAACCCCCTTCCTCACCTCCTCGGCATCCGGGAGGAGGACTGTCCGAACAGCGTCGACCTCGTCGAACATGCCCAACTCGTCCTTCGACTGCTGGATGAGGAAGGCAAGAGAATCGTACATGATATTGTTCTCCTTCGACTTATACCGCAGGCACCGAGGGTAGATTATGTCGTCGGTGGTGGCAGCAAATTGTCTTGCAACTGGGCGCAAAGCCTCGTACACCCAGAACTACAAAAAAAAAAAAACCAGGTGATGACATGTCGACACTTTGCATTTATTCGTGTTCAGTCTGCATTTTACAATGCACAGTGCCTATGTCCAGTTACCATGACTCAGTGTCCATTTTAAATCATTATTTGTCATGTGAGCTTTATTTACATACTTGGAATGCAAGGGGGAAGCCGGCTAACAAGTACGACGGGTGAGAGCTGCTGACCCCGTGCTAGAGCTTGCGCTCAACAGCCCGGTAGAGGAACTCATGGGTTCGTTCGTAGCACAGTCACCCCCACGGGTAACGCAAGAACGCCTCAGTGTCAGACACCATGTTCACAACCCACCCTTGAATATAGTTGCGGGGTTCTTTCGCAAAGAGCACCGCCTCCACCAACATTATGAGCGCGAACTTAAAGCGCTTGGCGGCGGAATGCTCGGACTTCATCGCCACTTTGTACTCCGTCTCGAAGTCCTCCATCCACATCTTCTCCGCCCCTAAGAACTCTAAGCAGGCAACCTTGTCCGCCTCAGTGTCCACGGTCCGTAGCACGTTTGACGAGCACTTCAGTCCGGTCACTAGCGCGAACTCCGCGATGGAGAACCGGACTATGGACCCCTGGATCATGTACCAGGTTTCATGCTCCTTTTTCGACCGCAGCTGCCGCTGCAGGACATAGTGGACTAGCTGTGCTGAGAAGTCAACTTTGGCACCGAGCCTCGCAATGCCGCCAAACTGGCTTTCACACAGACGCTTCCAGTCTGAGGCGGTCAGGTACCGGTCTAGCATTAAAAGGACCTGGGGCCTGGCGTATTGGTTGCACCTACACTTGAAATGCCGGTCCTCGGGGACAGCATATATCGCCTGCACGGTGGGGTGGAATTTTAGAGTGACTCATCTGTAAAACACTCTACCCTTGATCGACACTACCCAAACCATACCTCGCCTGTTGTCGGTGTCTGCGTTATCCTTCTCTCTCTTGAACCACCCATGTTCTTGTTTGATACCCTGCAGGTTAGGGAGAAATACTTTAGCATTCTGCAAACATTTGCACATTATCATCACACCAGCCACAATGCACATGACGGTAAGTTCATATAACATGTCATCTGACCATTATAACATAACAGACATCATATCTTACCCTATACTTATCACACTCCAAGTAAATTTCTAGCCTCACCATATCTTACCCTATACTTATCACCTGAGCATTGTAACCATTTTATAGCTTCCACAAAATATACGTCGCGCAAGTTTGCATATAAACATGACAGGAAACCTATTAAACATGCCAACTAAATATTCAAAACATGACATGTTACAATGTAACAGCATTTCCATTCAATAACTTGTTCCTGAAATTTTTTTACCCACATAAACGTTCCCCAATTTCCCTCTATCTATAAAAATCTATCCAATTTCCCAATCTCACCAATTTCCCCAATTCCCACATTTTCTCCAATTTCCCAAAATTCACACAATACATGTGTCGATTTCCCCTAATTTGCTTCCCCATTCAAGGCCTTTACCATATCATCATGGCAATGGTACTTCCCTTCTCTCCCCGTCACGAACACCCCCCGTTCCGACATGTCCACCCATTGTTTTCATACTTAACGCCGGTTACATCCCACATGACAGGGGCGGATATTCCACCCATTCTTTCATCCAATTGCAAACCATGGCAAACAAATTAGGTTCTTCAATTGGTCCCTCCTCCTTTCAATTTCTGCAATCGGTACTAAATCGGTAGAGTTAGGGTTTACTTACTTGAAAACCGTCGGTCCCTCTCTTCTAAACGCTGTCGGAGTCGTCTTCTACACGTTGTCGGGTTTACTTTTGCTTGCAAACCGCCGGCTTCTTCTCCTCCTTACTCCCAGGTTCGTCTTCTTCTTCTCCTTTCTCGTATCTAGAATGGCGTTTTCGTGCCTATTGCCCTCCATCCTCTCTGTTTTACACACAGTTGGAAGTGACAGGTTTTTAAAAAACTGCCCTCTCTCCTCCTCCCTCCCACGCTCGCTCTCTCCCTTCTTTAATTACCCCCAACCACCGGTTTCAACCCCCTTCTTTCAACCGGATGCCTTGCAATTTTTTTAGGGGGGGTCTAACCCTTGCAATTTGAACCGGTTTGTGGGTTAAGCGTGCAAACCAAACCGGAGCAAATGTCATTTCCTTCGATTCCCTCAAAAATTAATTTATATAGCTTTTAGACTAAAAAAAGTATAAATAATTAATAAAGTTATATTTTGATCTCTACTTTATTAAAATATTTTGTGAATAATTAGTAGATTGTTAAGTATATTTGTTAATTTTATTAAAATTTGTTAAAAAGGTAAAATTGGTTGAAATTTCAACCTATGCTGCTTTATTGAGCACTGAATATGAGATAGGTGCTTTTTGTGGCACTGACTGCATAGTTAGACCAAGGCAAACGCGGACCGGCCCGTCCGACACGTCCCGCCCGCCCGCCTATTTTGACGGGTTTGGGTAGAGGGAAAATCCCAACCGGGCCGCTAAGCTCGGCCCGCGCCCGCTGCGGGCATGGGATTGGGTAGGGCAATCTGCCCGTTACGGGCCGCTAGGCCCGTAACGAGTACCCGCTATATATATATATATATATATATATATATATATATATATATATATATTATTAATTATAAAAAAAACAAAAATAATTATTATATCTATACAAAAAACCCTAAAGCTAATCGGCAATTGCTGTCGTGAGTATGTTTGTGTGCATGGGAACTTCATGTATTCACGGATGATGGAACAACCCCTTTGCTTTCTACTATATTGCTCATCTTAATTACTTTTTTTTTTTAAGCACAAATCTTAATTACTCTAATCTGTCATATCCCATGGCCACTATTCTATATGTAACACTTGGTGCATAGGGAGTTTCTCTCTCTTAGTAGAGAAACTCTCCTTGAGCAAATCGTGTTCCCTTTCGGTTTCGGAACGATGAAAATCCTCCAATCGATCCATAATCCAGCCAAATCAACCCCTTTAATCTATATTTTTCGGATCCTCTTCATTTTAATCGTCTTCCACTTGCGTTTACTGGTTGGATTTTGCAATTTTTTTAGTCTCCGTCCCCCTCGTCGTTCGGTTTTCGATTTGGGGTGTTTGTTGGCCGCCGGCGTCGTCGGGGTTGTCCCATTGTTGCGGGTGATCCTTCTTCCTGTGGCTGGTCTATTTTGCTCCGGGTGGGGTGGCCAGGGGTTGTCCCCTTGTTTCTGGTGCTCCTCCTTCCCGGGACTAGTCTAATGTCCGCCGTTCTTTGGGGGTTTGTGGGGTGTTGTCTTGGGTGTGGTCGGCCCTTGCCTCCCGGTCGGCGTTGGTGTCCATCTCCGCCTTGCCTTGCTCTCCAAGGTGGTTTCGCCACCATTGTTGTTGCGTACAAGTTCTCCTTGGCGTGCAAGGGAAAAAAGTGAGTAAATTTCCGATAGGATCCGAGTAACCCACCCGTAAGGGTCTTGACAATCTTCCGTAAGGGTTTTTTGGTGCGTTATATACAGGGTGACTCTTGGCGACGTTTCGGGGTGTTCGTGGCGGTCCTAGTCTGAGTTGGGACTCTGGTGTCCGGTGTCGGGTCTGGCTGGGGTCGTGGCGGTGTGCATCGAGACAACTCTGTATTCCGGAAATTTCGTTGGAGGTTCGTCTTCATCGCCCACAGGAGGGACTCCTGATGTACCGCTGGCCAGCGGTGTCATCGCTTGGTGGAGCTTGGCTCCGGGGTTTGTCCGTGTTGTTCTCGGCTTTGTTTGGTTAGGTTCGTCTGTTCGTCTGGGGTTGTTTATTTGTCGCTTTTGTATTGCACCGTTTATTTTAGATTGTATGCTTGACGGTTCGCCGTCTGCCGACTTTGTCGGCCTCTCGATGAGCCAGGCCTGTCTGGCCATCGATTTTTCACCTAATCAAAAAATATATATATATCCCATGGCCACTTTTTTTTGTGGTATTACAGTGTTTAACCGGAAAACAAAAAATAACAGCGCCTCATCTCAAACCGCCGCACAAGGGTGTAATTTAGCGGGTACCCGCGGGCCGCCCGTGCCCGCAATGACGGACAGGCTTGGACAACATTTTCAACCCGTTAAGCGGGCTTACCCCGGCCCGCGCCCGCAACACGGGATTAAATTTGGGTCAAAGCCCGGTCCAAGCCCGACCCGCGCCCGCATTTGCCCTAGTCTACTGCATACCCAACCCTATGTTGTTCATGCGCGTGCACTCTCTCGAGTCACATGACGTGACGGTGGACCCCGTCTCTTGATCACCACTGGCACTAGGACTAGAAATGGCTCGGACCAGGATCCAATTGGTATCGGTCGCTGGGTTAAAGGTTATGAACCCAACATAGGTGCTATATATACACTCAATATGAATGGATATCTAGGATTCATTTGACCCTCAATAGTCAACTTGACATGTGTTCAACATTAAATATGTTCGACGTTTAAAAAGTAACGAACAAATCAAAGCTCCTTTCATGTTTTTTTTTAAAAACTGAAAAGAAAGGTTTTTTTTAAGTTTCAAATGGATATATACACACACAAACAGATTATGGATCCGTTCATTATATTGAATGGATATTTGATTCATTCGTTATTTTGTTAATGTTAGATGTATTTAATGTTATACACGTGTCAAGCTGAATGGATATCTAGGATTCATTTGGTTATATTTTTAACAGGTTTTTTATATAGATAATACATATAATTTTAGAATATTGTGTTAACATATTCCTGTGCATGGGACGAGATACGCACTAATTCATATATACAAGGTCTAATTCTTGTGAACATATGTTGAGATGTGGAGAGATCAAACGAGTGTCACATCAAAAGTATGAACTAAAAAACAAGCTTAGTATGTAAACAAGCTTAGTATGTAAATAAGTTTTTATGGTCGGGAATTTTTTTTTTCCTCGATATATATAATAAAGAAATTTTTAAAAAATATATTGAAAATAAACCATAAATTATGGTATAAATATGATATTTTATTATAAAAATTCATAAAATAATTTAATAATTTATATAAATATGATATTGAACAAAAATTATAAATTTTTCAATGAATTTGTCATTGGAAAATGAAAAAAAATGATAGGATTGAAAAGTATAACAAAAAAAAATTCATAAATTGTGGTTTAAATGTGACATTGATAGTAAAAAAAATTCATAGAAGTAAAAATTAGAAGAATTATTTAAAATATATAGGTAACATAATGAATAATCTAATGAAAATATTAAAACAAAAATACAACCAAAAAAAGTAAGGAATAAAAGGAGTGTAAAAAGGTAATTAATGAGATTTGAACTCATGACCCCTTGCTTCCCTTACCCTTCCTTCCCTCCTTTTACCAACTAACCTAAGCAATCTTTGTGTTCTCTTTCACATTTTTTATTTATTTATCTCTTTTTTTTATTTTTTTTAAATAATACGAAACTCCATTGCCGGAGGGGGGGGAGGGGGGGGGGGTGCCCCTGTGGCCGCCCCTGAGTGCGCTCATACACATGACCCCGATCTCGAGTCCTGACTTAATTTCTTGAATTCTGATTTTAGAAATTCTAATAGGGAGGAGAGCTCTCATTCAAATTCCAATTTGATTTGAAAATTACTAATAATATTGTGTTTTAAAAAAAATAGAAAGCTATAGAGAATTCGTTCTCATTTTATATAACGATCATTCTATCCTATATTGCAAGAGTATAAGTTAAAAACACCGTTTATATAAATAGGCTTAACATATTTTTCAATTATGCCATCATTTATCAAGTCACACAATCTTTTACTAAATTATGTGATTTGTTTACCAATGGCCTAAAATGTGACTACAATATTTCCTCTCACATTTTGGAATTTCCCATGGATAAAAGATGCACCTATTGATTTACCTTGAATGGGAAAAAACAAAATAAGATACCAAATCTTGTATAAATCTTGGGAGTATGTGGGTTTGTAGGGTCATTAATTAGGAGAATATATGATGAGAGATATAAACCATTAATTGGTGCAACCTATTGCCTTAATTCATGCCAACATTAATTGACGGCCCACCTCATACGTCCATTCATTATACAATATTCGTATTACTCTTTCTTGAATTGGTAAATAAAAAGCGGTCATTCGAGATTCAAACCAATAATCTTTAGGTATACTCGTAAGTTCTTTTCAGTTGAGTCATTTTGAAATGGTTGTACTACCCCATCCCATTGCATACATACATGATGCATCCATGGATCCATATTCAAATTTAAATTTACTTCAAATTGTTATATATTTTTTGGTTTAGTTTTTATGGTTCTAGCTTCAATTTGAACTCATTAGACTAGGTTATATTTAAATCTAGTCTTGCATGACATGCTAAAATTAGATCAAGATATTCCGGATCCTTGCCCTAATTAACAAACTACTATTGTTATTGTTAAAATTTTTAATGATAACTTCTAGTTTGGTGATTAACTTCATATGGTGATTAAATTTCCTTAATGAGGTTGGGGTCCAAACCAGAATAAAAGTAAAAGATTGTGGGTTAAACAAAAAATGTTTAGAGCATTTCTAACATATTTTAGAGAATAAAATTATGGAAATTTCACGAGGTACCCCTGAGGTATTATAATTTTCGCGAGGTATACAACTCTTTTGCATATTTCGCGTGGTACCCCTAGGGTTTCTAATCTTTTCGTCTCGTTCCCCTCCTTGTTAAATCTAACGGATCTTTGGATGCTCCGTTAGTTTTCAATTTTGAAATTAAAAAAAAAAAAGAACGGAAGAGAATGGAAAAAGATCTCCCAAAAAACCCTAAACAGAGAGAGTTGTCACCCTACCGCCGGAGGAGGAACCCAAGACACCCAACCGCCGCCGCCACCACCGATCTCGTACGTCCATCCACCCTTGATTGGAGCCTCGAATGTCGTCGCTGACAAGTCGAAACGAGCCTCTCAAACCAGCAAACAAAGTACCCCAAACAAAATCTCAGATCCATCAATGAATCAATGGTGAAGGGGAAAACTCAAGCTACTGGATTAACCTCCATGAAGATCCGAGCTATAGAGGAAGAAGATGGTGCTTTAAAATTTTCAGAAAAAAAAAAAGAAAAAAGGTAAAGAGAGGCGTTGAAGGGAAAGAGAAGTGTTGATGTAGCAACGCTTCAATAACTCGCCTCCGTCACCAAATTCCCCTTCCCCGGCCTTGTATCGCCCTTCAATAACTCACCTCTGTTGCCGGCGTCCTCCGCCTCGGCAAAATCGGCCTCCTCCACCACGATTCCTTCTCCTCCGCCACCGTCAGGCGCTTCGTCCCCGCCGCCGCCGCTTCTAGACACCGTCATCGTCTTCGGTCTTCCGCTCCTGTACCCCTCTCCTCGTAGCCCTTGCCTACACCGCCGGCGCCTTCCAGGCTCACCTTCTTCTCCCTCCTCGTCGGGGCCAGATCTGGGCTCTCTCTCTCTCTTCGCCCTCCTTCGCGTCTCACTGTCAATTTTTTCTTTCTTTTTTTTTTAATTTCAAAATTGAAATCTAACAGAGCATCCAAAGATCCATTAGATTTAACAAGGAGGGATACGAGGCGAAAAGATTAGAAACCCTAGGGGTACCACGCGAAATATGCAAAAGAGTTGTATACCTCGCGAAAATTGCAATACCCTAGGGGTACCTCGCGAAATTTCCGATAAAATTATAAAATCTCTATAAATTTTACCTTATAACTCCCACGTACAATTACTCTATTTTAGAGATTTTACATTTGTTATTTAATTTGATCATTCATTGGTTCAATTTGAATTAGGGGAACACTTTTTATTCTTTTTTTTGTGATGTATATGTATATCAGTATATATATATATTTTTTTGAACCAGAAAGAATTTGGCGGATGGCAGGGCCAACTAGCCAAGAGCATCCTTTCGGATGATACTACTTAAGACAGCATCTGAGGGGATGGTCGAGACAGAGAACCCAATGTCTAGATGAGATAGACGGTCAGCGGCTTGATTGCCATCCCTAAAAACATGAGAGACCTCAAATTCAGAAAGCATATTCAGGGCGCATAGAGTGTCGGATAGGAGCACCTCTATCTCGCCACAACAAGACATACCTGCCTTGAGGCTTTTTATAATACTAAGATTATCGCCTTCAATACAGATACGTGGAATTTTTAGTTCAACTGCTTTAAGTGCCCCTCTCCACAGGCCATAGCATTCTGATCCAATAACAGAAGCGAGTGGGGATGAACCAAATTCTACATACCGAGTCTTACCTAGACTATCCCTGATAATGAATCCATAAGATCCTAATTTGTTGGAGGAGAATGCACCATCAAAATTTAGTTTGAACCAGTTATTTCTAGGTTTTATCCATTTTGTAGTTCGTTTTCTGGTCTTTGTGGGTTTGGTGTCTTTGTTATATGTATCCTTGTCCGTACTTAACTCATCAATTTTTGCCTTTTCCCAGTTGGTTAGTTGTTCTTTTGTGAATGATGCTATTGTTTTTGGGTTGGATTTGATTTTA